>BSBM01000993.1:1135000-1635000 GCA_027924585.1 Larix kaempferi
ATCATCGTCATCATCATCATCTTCATCATCATCATCATCTTCTTCTTCATCATCATCATTGATAATGATATTCATCATCATCATCATCTTCTTCTTCATCATCATTGATAATGATGATGATGACAAAGATGACGACGACGACGACGATGATGATGATGATGATGAGTACGAAGATGAAGATGATGATGTTGATGATGATGGATATGATCATCATCATCCTCATCCTCATCCTCATCCTCATCATCATCATATTCATCATCATCATCATCTTCTTCTTCATCATCATCGTCATCATCATCATCATCATCATCATCTCCATCATCATCATCATCGTCATCACCCTCTTCCTCTTCCTCATCATCATCATCATCATCATCATCATCATCTTAGTCATCATCTTCATCATCAACATCATCATCATCAACTTCATCATCATCATCATCTTTATCCAGTCAATAGGATTTTTGTATGGATGCATATGTGCTTGAGCGATGGTTTGGTCCGATTTTACTAAATAGTGCATACGCACTGTAAGTGCGTACGCGCTATTAGTGCGTATGCGCTATTAGTGCGTATGCGCTATTAGTGCGTACGCACTATTTATGTGTATGCACGTTTAAATCAACGTGCACACGCCATTTAAATTTTTAAGTTTTGGTGGGTAATTCCTTTCCCACCAACGTGGTGGATGACTTGGCTACTATGGTTTTAGGTTCGGGTTGCCAAACACTGTGTTATAACAAAATACATCTTATTCTATAACTTATTTTGTTTCGAGCATGATTTTGCATATGCTACACTAGTCCACTGCTAATGAAATTGCACACACTTGTACAACTATGTGTGCAGATTCCAAATATGTAATTTTTTATTAAATCTATTATTTGTTTCTATTTTTTAATTGATTTCAATTGCACTAACATCAATCTTGCACAAAAAGTAGGTTATTTCTTTCGTCTATAACTTTTGATTGGCTCACCTATTTTGAAAACGGAAAAGAACCCACACAAGTACACACAAAGACCTACATCCTAAAAAAAAAAAGTTCATTGATTGTGTTAAGGCCATGATGTCGGGGACTAATGCTCAACCTAGTCATTCTAGGGCTTGGTTGACTTCCTTAATTAAAATTAAAATAAATAAATATAGAAAAATAACGTTGCACTAGAACGACCTGTTGTCTACGACTGTATATAATTTTTTTCACAAAATTCCACCGTTTGCATACCGAACCAGGGAACTAATGCAAACATATTCATTATGTTTTCTTAAAAAAATAACATAGCAACCTAAGGAGAACCCCATTTTTTGGGAGTTATACTTAATTTCGATAAATAATATTTATATATTCCAGAAGGTAATCCGATTGTCTACATTTCATCTTCTTGCGCCGAATTCCAAAATTTTGTGTAGGTAGCTCTAATATTGCTTTTTGACGTTCAGATTTATGTTTTTCTAGGAGTCCATTGCGACTAACGCATCATGAGTGGCCAGCATTAGCGTGCACCAGCCCCTCCTTGTGTTACTACGGGGGCACATTGTGCCAGGCCTCGACAAGGTGTCTTTATTCTCCAAATGGTTTATCTAACCTAATTTGCATGTGGTTGGAGTTGTGTCAATATCCAAGGAAAATCTCCTGGCAAGTTATGAGAGGTATTAACTAAGCTTTGCCTACAACTTCACAACAAAGATCTAGAACATGTAAGTGTGCTTAAATTCAACTCTAGTTTGCTTAGTATTTTTTCACAATGATGTAGCTTTGTTGCAGAGTACCACTCTAGACCAAGACTTTCTTCATGCCCTAGCCATTGAAAACAAAGTGGGAAAATAATTTGTTCCACATAATTTTTTTTACAAAAGATAGATAAAAACACATTTACTTTCGTCATCTTCATCTTCCATAATCATGATCATAAAACACAATATCCATTTCAATTACTTAAAATTTGAACATTCAAAATGTGTACTTTGAACACAACAAGATACATATACTAAGAAAGAAAAAGCTATAATAAATTAAAAAAACATTAATAAATCAATTGCTATTAACAAAATATATAATTAAATATGTAATTATTTTTTACAAAAATTCATAAACGTGCCATTAAACAAATAAAAGATTAAAAAAATAATTAAAATAATAATCCTAAGTGATGTTATAAATACATTTTATTTATGTATATTAATACATTACAGTGTTTAAAAAAAAACACGATATACTCTAGCAAATATATTTGACCATAGTTGTGTAAGAGTAAAATTAAACTCTTTCTATAATTTAGTATAGCATATTATTTGTAAGTATAAATAAAATTAATATATATGCACTTAAATTATAAACAATATATGTCATTAAAATTACACACAATAATGCAATAATAAATTATTTTATTTGAAAAAAAATATTTTTATGTTATATATCACATTTCATTTTGGAAATATAATCAAACAATAAATAACTCTATTAAACAATAATCATATATTTGTTTTCGAGGATGAATTTTATATGTTAACTTATATAATTGAACATTAAAAAATTATCAATATTATAAAAAAATAAAATATTATAAAAATTAAAATAATATAATTAAACTAATAAAAAAACACAAAAAAATATTTTGACTATATTTATGAAATTATAATTACATGTATTTATTTACATTAATATTTAATGAAATAAATAACTAATCATATATTGAAAAATTAAAACTCAAAACTTAATAATATAAATACAAGTTCAAACTCAAAATTTTATATTATAAACTGTATACACATTCTAAAATTAAGGTTTAATGCTTAACATTAAAAAAAAAAGCATAATGAATTTCTTTTAAATAATAATAGTAGTTAAGAATAGAGAGTGAAAGAAACTTAAAGAAAACACTCCATCAAGAATATGCATTAAACATGATCACTTTTAATGGTATAGGAAGTGAGTTTTTTCAATACCCTCTAATCAAAATAAATATTTTTTATTAATCAAAAGTTTCAAGTGGAACTTCTAAAATATTTAAGGTTAAAACACACAAGATATGTCATTTTTGGATTTATATACATATAAGACAACCAAGCATATGTTTTTTTATTAAAAAAATTGTTCACTAATCATAAAATGAAATATCATAATTGATAATTGTTGAGAAATCTAAACATGATTGGGTTTCTTTTGTACAAGCTTATTGCAACAAAGTATCGTTAACATGTTAAAAATTAAGTAAATAGACCAAGCGATATTCTAAATAGATTTTAAAATGTATATTTCTAATTGCAAAACAACAAAAGAAAGTAATCCTACAAAATATGAGTGAAAATGTTAAAGGGGGAGGAAAAAAGATAAACAAGAAAATATTAGATTCTTATTATTGAAAGGATTTATCGAGCAAAGAGTGAAAAAGGAGAAATGTTAAATGTGAACTTTGTCCAAAACGTTTTTGTTGTAGAATTATGGTAACATAAGGGAGATGCTTTCAAATATATATGATATTCACCTAAAGACAAGTAGAAATCGATATATATATATATATATATATATATATATATATATATATATAAAAGAGCTCCTAATTAATTTAGGAGTTCTCTTGGGGGATGAACAAATATTTAAAAGGCATTCAAAAGAGAAAATATCTAAATACTCAAGCTTTCAATGTTCATAAGCTTACAAGAAATCAAGTGTCTTACTAATTTGGATATGCTAAGATGCCAAGGTTCAATAAATTCATTCAAATATGAGCTTCTGTTCACAAAGGTGGAACTTGGAGATGCATGGGAAATTGGAACAATTAAGTAATAGTGAGATTTATGTCTTCCCTTACTTTGGAAGTGGAAATGGGGGACAACCTCAAGAATAATAAGGAAAACATATTGTGAAGTAATTAATGTCTTCAATGAGGAAAGTGTGATATTCATGCAACAAGATGGGAAACGTGGAAGGCACAACACGATATAGAATAAATTAGGAAACATTGAACATTGCCCACAAATTTTCAAATGAGTATAAGCAAGTGTATACCAAGGGTGAAGATTGAAGAAGGCTTTGATACCAACTAAGATGATATCCAAATATTGTTACTTCAAATAGTAGACCTATAAGCTAAAATTTGCCAAATGAGGCATATGTTATGTGTCATTTTCCACTTTATTCTACCCTCAAAATGTATCAAAAAAATTGTCATGCAAAGGAGATGGCCATGTTGTTGCCTCAAACTTGAAAAGTTTGACTTATATAATTCACTATTTGAATGTCGTAATGTGCAAAAATGTCTATTATAGCTTCCATGCTCCTAACATTTTGCAATTTTGGTAACTGTAATACCAGCTACATACCTCAATTGGGATTTTGGTAATTGTTGTTGGAGCTTTGAAATGATAACTTAAAAATATAAAAATTAAAAGTTGTGTTAATATAAAGTTATTGCATAAACCATAAACAATCATATCTTTGTTAAAAAGCTCGATATTTGGAATTTGCATAAACAATAATATCTTGGTTAAAAAGCTCGATATTTGGAATTTGCATAAATATACTTAATGAAAAGTGAACATGTATATTATTTAAAAATAATAATCAATTAAGGATATGAAAGAAAAGAATTCATATATGCTCGATACTGTTTTTATTTATTTGTATATGATCAATATGTAATATAATCAATACCGTATATTTAAAAAAAAAAAAAATCAATACAGTATATTTATTTTTATTTTATTTGTCGGATAGGTAAATGAGATTGAGGAAAAACTAAAACCCTAGAAAGTGAAATGCGACAGACCCAAAGAGGAAAGGTTTTATTTAACTATGCACAAGCAGGAACAGCAAAAAACAGGAGCGAATTTAACCATCTGAGCACCAGTGTTGTAGTGGTAGAATAGTACCCTGCCCCGGTACAGACCCGGGTTCGATTCCCGTCGGGTTGCCCTTTGCGTCCACGCTGTTCTGAATCGAAACAGTGGGAAAGATGATTAGATAAGATTGTTTTTATTTCACAGCCTTCCCAGCCCGTTGGCATTCTGCTTATCTTATCCCATGATTTTAGAAACAGAGGAAAAGATGATACCCAGACAGAATCTGAAGCGTTCCGTTATATATTTTATCTTGCCTTTATTTCACAGCCTTGCTGCTTGCTTGCCGTTCACATTTTCCTTCATTTCACAACCTTGCTGCTTGCTTGCCGTTGATATTCATTGGCGGGGTTACAATACTACTCCATAAGCACGGTTCCACATTTCTTCTTTCCCTTTCCAATTGTTGTCGTTGCAGTATAGTGTTGAGTATTCCCGCCTGTCACGCGGGTGACCCGGGTTCGATCCCCGGCAACGGCGTTTTATGCGTTTTCGACACTCATTTTGGCGTGTGCAATGAACATAAATGTCGGTAAATAACCAATCAATTTATTTTTATTCTATCAATGTGCTGTGCCTCAGCGCTTCCTTCATTCAAGGCCTCAGCGGAACGTCCCATTGCAGGTTCAGTTATGCTTCCTTCATTCACTAAATTCCTTTCCATTTTGGCGGCTGCAATACCAATCGATCAATTTTTTTGTGTTCTCTCTTTTTGTATTATTGCTGCAATACCAATCGATCAGTTATGCTCTTGCTCACTCACTTAATCAGTCAATCGTCAACCATCAACTTCAAGTTGAGTAAATTTATAATCAGTCATTTCATTCATTGTTATGAGGTTAAGATGGCCTGTCAACTTTGGTTTATACATGAAGGGATCTTTATGATCTTTCTGGGTGTTTGGTAGAGCCAGATTTAACATGGATCTATATTAGTTTCTATAACACATCATGTGGAAGAATATTGGACTTGTTCAACAACTTTTATTTCAAAGCATAAAGAGACCCACCAAAGCAAGACCAAACTAAAAATATAAATAAAATAATCGTATGTCCACATATGATGATTTATGAATGTGGAGCCATTACAAAATAGTATGACAACCATAATAAAAAGGGAACAAAAGACTGCTACTATCCCACATTCGAAAAAATCCTTGAGACCCACCAAAGAAGAGCAAGGCAAGACCATAAACGTAAATAAAAACAATTTGCATACAATGATTTTTAATTTAGAGGAATACCCAAATATTACAAATATTAAAACAAGGGTCATAAAAAATCGGATTGGAGACAGTTGAGACCCACTAGAGTACACAAAATCCACACCGAAAATGCAAATAAAAAACAATATAAACATATTAAAACAATTTGCGATTTTCTATAAAAAAGAACAATAAATAAAATATATAAATCTAAATATGCACTCAATGTTGTGGAGATGGAGATTATTTTTCTACCCAAATAATCCTAAATCTAAATATGGAGGAAGGGACCAACCAGCTATTGCAAGTATTAAAATATATTGCAAACAAAATGTATTAAAACAAATATTTTCTCAATGTTGAATATATAGAGCTCAATTTCTACCAAAAAAAATCTAAATCTAAACATCCAAGAAAGGATTAACTAGCTATTGCAAGATTATGTAACTAAATAACAAAGCCTCGAAAGGGAGAAGAATCATGCAACCACAAAAGAAAAGCAGGTTTGCATCCAAAATGTGTCAAAGTTTTTTATTACGTGACCAAGTCAAAAGACTTCAAGGTATGATACATGCCTTACAAAAGAATATTGTCAGTTCTCCAATCAATATTAAGAATATGATCAAGTAAGTTGATCCATACAGTTAGAATTGTGTCTGGTTCAAATACCTCACAAACAAATGATTCGGCCACAACACTAGTTCTTCATGTGGCTAGAAAATGTGTACTTCTTGTCGAAGTCTACCACTAATAAAATTGTGTCTGGTTCAAATACCTCATAACAATGCCTTAATTCATAAGCTTGCCACATGGACATGTGATATTGTTTGATGTGTTAATTATAAATCTGATTTTAAAACTTATCTATGAACTATGGAATATGATTTTTTTCCTCAAGCGAGTCGATCCTATTAGATGTCGTAGCCGCAGAAGACGGTGCATCCATTGTAAAATAATCATATCTCTTCCACGTAACTGTGATATCCAACAATCTATAGTGTGTTGGATCGATGGATAAATTCCTATGGAACAATGCCAAATTAACACATTCAAGGCATCTTCTTCCACCTACAAATCTTTTGTTGAAAAACACATCCTCAGAATTCCTTCTGCACAGTACAGTAGAAATAAAATCTCGCACCGTGGGTGGAACTAGTTCACCCTACTAGTGCCTTTTGAAAATTTCTATAAATGTGTCATAATAGAGTTGGAATTCAACATGGTATCGAAAACAACAAGTGTCACAATTTGTGTTCGGCTTAATATACCATGCTTTTAGTTTGTCAAACATGTTGATTGAGACATCAACACTAGGATTGGACTCTTGAAATTCCTCAAACAATGAGACTCATGTCATCTCCATAACATGCTTGCAATGCTCAGCATAAATCCCTCTAGATAAACATTGCTATGGGACATGCTTTCGATCCGGTATAGCACAAGAATGTCTATCTCAAAAATCTATAAGAACAAATCCATCATTACATGGAATTTTGGCATATTAAATAATATTATTTTTTTAAAATATGGGAGGAAAGACAACATAATTCCCTACATTTTGTTTATCTTTTGTCGGAATTCACAACCCATATATGAGTCTTGAGGGATTTGTTTTAATAAATGAGTAAAATTTTGAATTTCCACCGTTACTTTTAGCCAAAATGTGTTACCTGTGAAATTGCCCACATAAGATCCAAAGAGATGATGTAAACCTCACTATGAAAGAATTTAGGAAGAAGAGAGAAGCAATAGAACATAGATCCAATAGAGGCAGAATAATTACACACATTACATTAATCAGAATAGTAATCGGGTAAATATACAAGGCTGAGTATGAGGATTCAAATTCACTAGGTGTAATTCGAATTATCCTTCATGCACAGATCCATAATCAGTGGAGAGTCATCAGTGCCAAACTAGGAGTCTATCTCATCATTGGTGAAGTCATCAATGCACAAGTAGTGATCAACCGGGAGTCAAACTGAGTCTAACTGAGTGTGGTTGGTGTAACTGGCACATGGAAGCACTGATATAGTGAAGGAGACTCAGTGGGGGGCGCTCATGGATCTAACTGGAGTCAAAACAGTCTATCTAGTCACACTGGAGGTCCAAAAGAGTGATAAGGTCAGTCAGGAGTCAGTTAATCCTTAAATCAAGGAAGAACTGAAGATAACTGAACTAAACTGGACTGGTAGGTGAAGAAGGGCGCCCTTATCATGCAATAACTGAAAAGAAGGCGCACTAAGCTCTAGGAGAGCTAAGACTGATCCGAGAGAAGCTCCTGGGGCTAGTTTGGCAAGGGCTAGGTGCTAGTGCTACAAACCCTAATTGCATGCAAACCCTAATTGCATGCAAAACCCTAATTGCATGCAAAACCCTAATTTTGCATGCAGGACTGAAAATTTCAGAAATGTTAGAAGGACTAGGATGGAGTATAGGAATATACTAACACCCCCCCTTAATCCATCCTGGGCCCTGGTAACTAGGACCAAAGGTCACCCATACAATCAATGAAATGATAAAAAGAATACTTCCTCAATTTTTCTTTTTCCCTTTTTTTTTTTTTATATATTTTTGAATAACTCAAGGAGCCATTACTCTAAGCAGAAAAGAAGCAAGCTTTCATCAGTAAAAACTTTGCAAAGAGACTTGGTAAGCTAATCCTCTGTAAAGTGCGAATGCAAGTGCTAGAGAATGTGTTGAATGTAGCAAGTCTTTCAGGAACCTTTTCTGTCACTGGAGCGAATGTATCATGATGAGTTTTCCCAAGGAATGGAAGAGTAAACCCCATCATCATGCTGAATCTCTCATGGAGAGGTGGATGGCATAATGCAAGGTTAGCATGCTGCTGAAGTCTAGTAGTTCTGTAAGCAAATACATCATCAACTGTGTTCTTAGTAGTAGCAAGGACTGTGTGAGAACATATTTCTCTTGAATCTAGACTAAGAATAGGTGTTGGTTCTGAATCTTCTTGAACTATGATCTCAACATCAAAATCTTGATCTTCTTCCTCACTAGAATAGGAGTCACTGGAAGAGAAGTCACTGTGATCCTCATCAGAATATGAAGGGATAGTTGGAGTGAAGGGCATGAAGTGGGAGAACTCATATGCCTTTGAGGCATGATTAGCAATCACATTCGCTATAACCTTTCCAGTGGAGATTTCTGTAATCTCTACTGTGTCTGGACCAAAAATCACTTGTTTTGGAGATCCTGTATGAGTCATTTGATATACTGATAACAAATTAGCTGTAAGAGAAGGAACAAATAAGACATTTTTGAACTTACCATGCTCCATATGAACTGTACCCAAACCTTTGGCAGAAATCTGAGAGTTGTCTCCCATGTGAATGGTAGGCCCATCTTGGAGATCCAAAGAGGAGAAGGATTCTTCTTGTGCCATCATGTGGTTGGAAGCTCCAGAATCTATGAGGAGAGCTTTTGTCTTTGAAAAACCAGCCATCAATGCATGACAATCATCAGATCCACTTCCAGAATCAGACATCTTTGCTTCTTTTGGAACAACAATTTGGTTTTGTTCAAGAAGCTTGGTTAGAAGATCAATCTTCTTATGCATGCAGGCATGCTCAGGATGGTTTCCTCTCTTGCAGTAGGTACAATTTGGTCTCTTTTGTTTGTCATTCTTGGATCTTGAAGGTTTCTTTCCTTTTCCTTTTTGTCCCCCTTTATCATTCGCTCCACTTGATTCACCAGCCAACAGAGCTAGATCTCTGGAGGTTTTGATGGCACCCATTTGAAACAATTTGTTCTCTTCTTGAGTGAGAGCCTCAATGAAGTCACTTAAGGTGGGAAACTTCCATCCAGGGATGGACATTCGAACAGAATGAAAGGTAGATACAAAGACAGAAAATTGAGATCCAAGTTTGCTCAATATAGAGAGTATCAATTGCTCATCACTTTTAGTGATGCCACATTGCTTGCAATGCAAAACCAAATTCTGAAATTTGGAGAAGAAATCTTGAATGCTCTCGAAATTGCTAGGTTGAAGGGAAACCAATTCATTCTCAAGAATGTAGCCTCTCAGTTCGTCTTGTTTGCCAAAAAGACTCCTCAATTTTATCCATAAATCATATGGAGACTTCAATCCATCAGCATGAAACAATAGATCATCAGAAATATGAAGGCATATGAATCCAAAGGCTTCATCCATTTTGTTTAGGTGCTTGACTCTCTTTTCAGCTTGATGTGGTATGACATCTTTTTCTTCAACTATTCTAGTAAACCCTCTTGATCGCAAGAGTATTATCATCTTCCTTTTCCATTCGAAATAATTGAAAGGAGTGAGAAGTATAGAAGAAGGATCATTCAAATTGCTCATCTTGATTGCTTGGACAAGTGCAAAATAGAAGCTACTGAATCTGCTGCTGCAACTGCTTGAACTTCAAAATACCTGCAAAAAACTCTCAAGAATGGAGGTAGAATATACTCTCAAGGCTCTGATACCATGTGAAATTGCCCACATAAGATCCAAAGAGATGATGTAAACCTCACTATGAAAGAATTTAGGAAGAAGAGAGAAGCAATAGAACATAGATCCAATAGAGGCAGAATAATTACACACATTACATTAATCAGAATAGTAATCGGGTAAATATACAATGCTGAGTATGAGGATTCGAATTCACTAGGTGTAATTCGAATTATCCTTCATGCACAGATCCATAATCAGTGGAGAGTCATCAGTGCCAAACTAGGAGTCTATCTCATCATTGGTGAAGTCATCAATGCACAAGTAGTGATCAACCGGGAGTCAAACTGAGTCTAACTGAGTGTGGTTGGTGTAACTGGCACATGGAAGCACTGATATAGTGAAGGAGACTCAGTGGGGGGCGCTCATGGAGCTAACTGGAGTCAAAACAGTCTATCTAGTCACACTGGAGGTCCAAAAGAGTGATAAGGTCAGTTAGGAGTCAGTTAATCCTTAAATCAAGGAAGAACTGAAGATAACTGAACTAAACTGGACTGGTAGGTGAAGAAGGGCGCCCTTATCATGCAATAACTGAAAAGAGGGCGCACTAAGCTCTAGGAGAGCTAAGACTGATCCGAGAGAAGCTCCTGGGGCTAGTTTGGCAAGGGCTAGGTGCTGGTGCTGCAAACCCTAATTGCATGCAAAACCCTAATTTTGCATGCAGGACTGAAAATGTCAGAAATGTTAGAAGGACTAGGATGGAGTATAGGAATATCCTAACATTACCCATCTTCATGGATTCACCTGTTTCCCTTGTGGTCCATCCACTAACTCAGAAAATAGATGCTATAGTTGGTTATATTAGCCATTGGATCCACCCAATGAACTCTTCTTCGACGCATTGTTTTTCCATTTCCCCTTAGGATTAGTACCTACCCATATTAGGTCACCTTTTTTGTTTCTAGTGGCTACCCTCCCACCCCAAGCATTCCCCTTGTATTCCATCTCTCTCCTTGGGTCTTAGATAACACATTTGTAGAACACCCCTCTCTTCAGATCTCAAATTTCCTATTGGTGCAACCCTAGCCAAATCCAAACCTCCAGTTTCCATTTTAATTTGATTTTTCAAAGCATATCTCTCGCTAGCTACTAACAGTACTCATCCATCTAATCATGAAGAGACCAGGCTCTCTAATATGTCCCAGAAACTAGCTAATTCTCTTATCAATTCCCTTAGAATTTAACCTAGGGTTTCAACCTTCACTTTCCTTCTAGACCCTGGAATTACATTACCTAAATATGTTGGTTAAATGTACAGATATGTTTTGGATTCCTGGATCCACGACCTCTCTACTTACTTCCAAACATGCCCAAAAATAACTTTAGAGGAATGCCTTCTGCATGCAGGAAACCATTTAGAGGGACTCGCTCAAGATGGTGCCACCCTCATAAATCTAATGCAAATATGTGTGTGTGTGTGTGTGTGGAATTCAATGAAGAAAAGGTTGTCAGCAACATGACTCCTTGCGTCACTACAGGGACACATTGTGTCAGACCTTGACAAGGTGTCTTTATTCTCCAAATGGTTTATCTAACCTAATGTGTGGATGGTTGCAATTGTGTTAAGCTCCAAGGAAAATCTCCCGGCAAGTTGTGGTATGAACTAAGCTTTGCCTACAACTTCACAATAGAGATCTAGAACATGTAAGTGTGATTAAATTCAACTCTGGTTTGCTTACTATTTTTTCAAAATGATGTAGCTTTGTTGGAGAGTACCACTCTAGACCAAGCCTTTCTTCATGCCTCGGCCATTGAAAGCAAAGTGGACAGATAATTTATTTCTCATAATTGTTTTTACAAAGGATAGATAAAAACACATTTACTTTCATCATCTTCATCCTCCATAATCATTATCATAAAACACAATATCCATTATAATTACTTAAAGTTTGAACATTCAAAATGTGTACTTTCAACACAACAAGATACATATACTGAGAAAGAAAAAGCTATAATAAATTAAAATGACATTAATAAATCTATTACTATTAACAAAATATATAATTAAATATGTAATTATTTTTTACAAAAATTTATAAACATGCTATTAATCAAATCAAAGATTAAATAAAGAATTAAAATAGTAATCATAAAAGATGTTATAAATACATTTTATTTATGTAAAGTAATACATTAGAGTATTTTTTTTAAATCACGCTGTATAATCTAACAAATATATTTGACCATAGTTTTGTATTAAAATTGAATTCAATAGTTTTGTATTAAAATTGAATTCACCGTATATTCTACGCCCCATGGATGTATTAAAATTAATAATTAAAAATATTATTAAATTATAATTATAATTACAATTTATGGAATATCCTATTAAGCCATAAAAATTAATGAGAATTTGAAATTTTCAATTTAGAAAAATAAGTATAAAAATTTATGTGTGTAAGGGTAAAATTAAACTCACGCTATAATTTAGTATAGCATACTATTTGTAAGTATAATTAAAATTAATATATACACTTAAAATTATAAACCATATATGTCATTAAAATTACATATAATGGAAGTTCAATCACTTGATGCCATGTCAACATTAGAAGTTCTTCAGTCTTTCCCGTGCTGAAAGAAGGAATTACTAAGTGCATTAGGAGTTGTTTCCCTTCTGATTTGCATCTCAAACCTTTGATATTTACAAAGGTGGGCTCTCCAGATTAGGCGTCGTTTCCCTTCTGATAGGCGTTGTTTCCACTCATGTCTAGAAACGTCTGGGGTATCCAGATTTGGTCCCCTCATCCATATTTCTTCGCGCTTATGACGGGATACCATCCAAACCTTTAGGCTTATACCAAAATGTCCTCATTGAGCTAGGGGGCAAGATGGTACTTTTAGATATCAAGGTAGTCAATGTACAACTTGACTACAACATTCTTCTCGACTGTAGTTACATGTACGCCATGAAGGCGGTAGCCTCCTTAGTCTTTTGCATCATGATGCTCCCTCATAATGGGAATATTATTACCCTTGTCCAACTCAACTACTGCGACTCACATACCAATACAAACCTAGATAACATATTACCCACCATATGATCAAGAATTCCCCCCAGTATGTTGACATTGGCATGGGAATTTACAAAGATTATGATTTATTGGAGGCATACTCAATCTCATCCACTCGAGATCATTGTGTCTATAGATGGTATCATGTGTATTATCTTCACCTCTGAAGATAAGTCACAAGCCCCCTCAACTTCAACATCGGTACCTTTGTAATACACCATTTTTCCCTTATGTTTATTGGCCTCAATGTAAATATTGTGTACATGCTATGTGTGTGTTTTCCCTAGTGTGGAGCTCAAGGCCAAGACCCCACTAGTGTATGTTCAAGTTTAATTGCATAGGAAAGTATTGGATAGTTTGATTATCCATGAGTTGTTAAGGGTGAAAACATGAAGTTGGGAAACAATTTTGGCTTGTTTTTTACAAACAAAACTGCTAAATTTTATGTTTTTCAACTTCGACCTCTTCAAACCCATATCTCCCTTAGGAATTTCCAACTGGAAGTAAACAAAAAGGTTTTAGAGAATTGAATTAGCTTTCTACTCGTATTTTTTTAATTTTTGTTATGGACATATCGTGGGACAACTTTGTTGTCAACAGATGGCATATACTTGAAAATTTTAGGTATGTATAATGAGTGACCTATGTTGACAATGGTTTTTTGATAGATGGTTATTCATTTTAGGGAAAAAAATTATAGACTCATAATATACACACACTACACTGGATCCTGGACTATATTTTGAGTTTTTAAAGACTGGGAACTATTTTTTATTATTTATCGAAACAACGTATGTTCAGAAAATGGTGCATTATCGACACATGTTTTTGTATTCACATTTTCTTTCAAATGTGACTCTTATTGGAAAAACTAAAAGTACCCTTTTGAAGAAGATGAGCCAATTATGATCTCTGTGAAATTTCAAATTTTTTGGTGTTGTCTTTGTTATGATATTGAATTTTCATTTCGGGTGATTTTCAAAGTAATAAAATTCTGAAGGGATAAGGTTTAGAAAAAAATATTAATAAATAGAAATTCAAGTCAAAATGAAACAATTATTATATCATTGGAAACTAGATTCGAAGATGAATCCATTGCTACCAAGTCCGACAAATAATATTTAGAATTTGAAGGGGTTCGGGCATGTTAAAGTTGCAGGTTCTGGAAAGATGCCATATATTTTCGTAAGTTTGTTGACCATAAACTCTCGGGTGAAAAAATATCTTCCAAACTCTCAACCGAGAGTTTAGTTCAAACTCTAATCCGAGAGTTTTTTTAAAAATACAGTGTGACGATTGGTTCAAACTCTCGGCCTAGAGTTTTTTTAAACTCTCGGGAAAGAGTTTGAAATCTCAAAACTCTCGGCCTAAAGTTTGAGGTTGACTTATTTTCGCGTGATCATCTGCCCACGCTCCATTTTTTTCACTCCGTTTGTCACCAAAGTGTTTCCCAGGTTCGTGATTTCACCCTTAATCCATGAAGAAATGTAAATGATTTAATGATTAATTATTGCAATAAAATACCCAAGAAGTTGGATAAGGAGGCAACCAATGAGAAGGAGCCATGTGTATCCACTAGGGAGAGGTGAGGAGGTTATGGGATGGGATCCCATGCTGCCACTTGTCCATTGGTAAAACCATTTGACCTCCATGATGACATTTAATTATGTGACAGAGGGTGGTTGAGAACCCTGTTGATGAGCCGACTTAGTATGGGGTGGCCCTGCAGATCTGTATGGAAGGGCATGGCCTGTGTTACTTGTCCCGTAAGACACTCAATCACCAAGGAATTGGGCGTTCGGATGACTATCCTGTGGTTGACCCAAATCTTGATTCATCATTCACATAGAGGGGATTCGCGCAAGGAGTCACACATTCATGCACGCACACGTAGAGCCCAGTCAGGAGGAAGAACAAGTGAAAATCACGATCCCTGTGGAATCCAAAAATCACAGAGTCGATTGCCATAGAAACCCTGCATGTAAGTATCATCGGTTTGGGAAACCTATGGAAGGAAACCATGTGGTGAATGACAGAGTGTTAGTAGCTTGAGGAAGCCATGAGAATACTTGGTTATGTCTACAGAGAGATAAGCTACGGGACAGAGAGCTTAGTACGCATCCCGAATAAGTATCAGTTTTTTTAATACATGAGTGGAAGGTCAATTAAGGTTTGGGCTGCTTGATAAACCTAGTGAAGGATGAAAGTCTCATAGAACTAACAACTTGACATTTCTATGCCCACCCTGAATAGCACTGGAATGGAAGGGGCCTTGAAGGACTATGTAGTAGAGAAGAGGGTCTTCCTTGTGTTGGGGGAGGTAGGTAATGTGGGTGCCATGTATGCTGAGTGTTGAGATTCTTACAACTCTGTGGTTGAGCTCACTTGCTTAGCAATAGAATTTCATGTTTCCCTTATATGCTTGATAAACCCACTATAGGTTGGCTTAGCATGGGAAGGTACCCTAGAATGCTTGATAAACCCAACTGCATATTGTCTTAGCATGGGTGTGTTTCCCTTATATGCTTGATAAACTCACTGTAGGTTGGATTAGCATGGGAAGGTGCCCTGGAATGCTTGAGAAACCCAACTACAAATTGGCTTACCATGGTTGTGTTTCCCTTTGCTTGATAAACCCATTGTAAGTTGGCTTAGCATGGGAAGGTGCCCTGGAATGCTTGATAAACTCAAATGCAGATTAGCTTAGAATCGTTGTGTTTCCCTAGAATGATTGATAAGCCCAACTACAGATTGGCTTAGCATGGGGATGAGATCTTGACTATGAGAGAGAGAGTCCTTGGCCCTCCTCAGTGGATACACATCCCAGCTCGGGGGTGGTCTGTCAGCTGAAAGAGTATAGGTTGGACAGAGACCTAAGGTTGGGTGGAACGTTGCTCTCACTTAGCCAATTGCTTGGGCCACTTCAATACTTAAAGATAAGTGTTCTTGTGGTGTAACTGTGATGTTTTATGTGTTGTGCTTATGTGTTGATGATCAAGTTGTTGAATGAATGTTGTATGAATTTGATCAGTAGTTAGACTATGTATAAGCCTGAGTAGAAGGCTAAGTTCATGTTGAATACTTTATTCCATTGCATGAGTTTAATGCATTATAAATATGGCATGTGGAAGATGTAATGGTTAGACTTAGCTTCATGCATCTTATGTATAGTGATGTATTGATTAACCTTGTGAATGATAGGCATGGCTAACCCCTGCAGGTTGTTAATATGATGGGCTAACTTAGTCCATTATATGTGTTTATTATGCATTGTATTCACCCTTAAAGGGGATAGTTTGACCTCACCTGGACTTGGGAAAGGAAAGGGATAACCCTGATGAGTTTCATAACCCCTTTGTGGGTCAGGTGAAGGGAGAAGTTATGGCAAGAGACAGGTAGGGTCCCTGTTGAAATATTGAAGGCATGTTGCAGGGGGTTATAGGAACAAAAATGAGAAAATGACAAGGTCATATACCTCAGTTATGGAGGAGGATTGCACCATTGGATATATCTCTCCAAGATCTTTCCAATGGTACCAACCTTGTCCCATTTGGACCTTGTATGGAAGATTTATGCCCCTCAGAAGTTTACTCTGGAAGCTTGCGGGAGTAGGGGTCTGTGGACCTGGCCTTTCCACATCCGCAAGGACCTTTCCACATCCGCAATCCAGATTACGAATTATGGGTTGTGGAGGTCAGGGACCAGAATGTGAAGCGGCGTGAAGGGACTTCTGCATTTCTGAATCCGCAAGCGGGTTACAGATTGCGGAATGCGGAAGGTGATTTTTCCCTAGAAGCGCAAGTTGAGTTTATGCATTTTCGCATTCCGCAATGCGGATTGTGGATTATGGGAGGGGAGAAATTCCAAGAAGGTGGCTTTGGATTTCTGCACTTTCGATTTCCACAATGTGGAATTGTGGATTGCGGAAGGGAAATTTTATGGTGCAGAAGATTACACTTTCCGTGTTTCTGAATCCCGCAATACGGATTGGCCAGAATGCGGGAAGGTAAGTCTTTTGTGGGAATTGAAATTGGGTTCCACTTTCCGACATCCGCATGCGGATTGCGAGTTGCGGGTTGCGGAAGAAGGATTGCGGATTGAATATCATGGCGACTAGGTGAAGGAATTGGAAGGTTTGGAAGAAAAAAAAATGTATCAAGGTCTCCCATGGCCTTTAAAGGTCACCAGGGAGGCATGGGGATGTGAAAACCTTCCACTAGTCGCGGCATTGAAACAACATTAAACCCAACGGTGCCATCGGTATTTCAGATTCCTTTCTTGTACCGCCCCATAGGAGTGCAATGAATGTCAGTAATGGCATAGCTTACACTACCAAGGCTCACTTTGGGAATTCCTGTGTCATACCTTACACCACCATATCATGAGATGACTTCTAAGCCATTATCCCATTATGATTTCATGCTCGTTTCTTCCACAAGACCACCACGAAGACCTTCAGCCACAACAAAAACATTGGTGACTCAATCACCACCAACAGTCACTAAGCCTAATGTCGGGGTCATAAAACAACCCAATTTGAAAGCCCCAATAGTCCCAAATACTACTCCTCCTAAATTCACTCCAGCATGCGCTCTATGCAGGAAACCAAGACATGTGACTAACCTATGCCCTACCTTACATGAGCTCAATGTTAAGTTTTTACTTGTTTAGCATAATAACATTAAACAATAGGATCACTGAAAGAAAGACAAGCACAACAACACAAAGAACACAAGAATTTTCCTCGGGGAAACCACAAGGGATAAAACCTCGACAAAACTTCCTCAATACATAATTCACCAAGACAATATAAATCTCCAAGACAAAACAACTACTTCTCCTTGACCAACGAACTTCTCTCTCTCTTATGCGAGCTTGAGTGAGTGAATGAGTGGTACAAATGAGCAACTTGATCACTCTATGTATATTCTTCAGTTGGGGTGACTTTTTCCCCAATAGGGCCGACTTCTCCTAACTGACTAGGCCGACTTCACCCAGGAAGACTCAATAGCTTATTTAATACAATTCTTGTGGGTATTAATGACCTGACTTACAAAGGAGGGTTTACATTGACCCTTTCAATGACTCGTACTTGACCAAGTACATCAATGGCATCTCCCAAAGGAGGCATAATAATAATCTAATAAAAAAATACAATTAGAATATCTTTTGCAGTTACATTTCTTTAATGCTCCCTCTTAACTAGGAAGGTATTCTATAGGCATCAACATCAACATTTGTACAACTGACTAGTGAAACTTTGTATGTCATAGGAAGTTTTTGAACAACATCATCTATCTGGGGCATCATCATCATCATCATCATCATCATCATAATAGAAATGTTAGATCATCATCATCAGCATCATCATCATAGTCATCATCATCAGCAAGGAACTATTGGAACATCATCAACATCATCGTCATCATCAGCAACAAGGATCTGTTGGAACATCATCAACATCATAGCCATTATCATCAACAGCAAGGAACTGTTGGAACATCATCAACATCATAGCCATTATCATCAACAACAAGGAACTGTTGGAACATCATCAACATCATAGCCATTATCATCAGCATAATCAACAACACCAGCAGCAAGGAATTGTTGAAACATCATCAACATCGCCATCATCATCATCAGCAAGGAAATGTTGGAACATCATCAACATCATCATCAACAGCAGCAGCAAGGAACTATTGAAACATCATCATCAACAAGGAACTGTTGGAACATCAACAACATCATCAATATATAGATACTGGAATAACAACATCATCAACATCAATATGCAAATACTAGAACAACAACATCATCAACATCAATATGTAAATACTGGAAAAACAACATCATCAACATCAATATGTAAATACTGGAACAACAACAACATCAGCAGCATGAGAATGCTGGAACAACATCATCATCATAATCATACATATGGAATTTCACTATGGTGGGCACTCTGGTAGATGATTTTGACTTACTAATCCTCTCAGACCAACCAAGCTTGTTCAAACATACCAATCTACCTGGGGACCAAACAGGCCTTGTCTGACTTGCTAATCCTTTCGGACCAAACAATCCTAGTCAGACATACCAATCCCCCTAGGATCAAGCAGGCCTTGTCAGGATGACATACCAATCCCTTTCGAGATCAACCAGGCCTAATCAGACTGACATACCAATCCTAGACTCAGCTACCACACCAAGGCTCCAAGAAACCACATCTTCCTCTTTCGAGGAAGTTCCTTTCGGACCACATCATCATCACTCCCTCTTTTGAGGGAGTTCCTTTTGGACCACATCATCAGCATTTCCTCTTTCGAGGGAGGTCTTTTCAGACCACCTCATCATCATTCCCTCTTTCGAGGGAGGTCCTTTCGGACCACACCAAGCTTGTCTCGAAAGTATTCAAACTTTACACGAGACAAAGGCTTAGTAAAGACATTAACAAATTGATCCTCTATAGGAACATACTTGAGATTTACAGCTCCCTTCTACATTATATCCTGGATATAGTGATACTTAATTTTGATATGCTTCAATTTATCATGGAACACTGTGTTTTCTGACATCTTGATACAACTCTTATTATTGCAGAGAATATCAGTCACATCTATCTCTGTATCAAACAATCCTGCCAACATCTTATGAAGCCAAACTGCTTCGCTCAAGCTTAACATGCTATAATGTATTCAAATTCCTTCGTACTAAGAGAAACACTGCTCTGCTTTCTACTGATCCATGATATCATACCTTATCCCAAACTGAAACAACATCTTGAAGTGCTCTTTCTATCTTCGGCACTTCATTCCCAATCTGAGTCTGTATAACCTTGCAATTTGAACTCACTGTTTGATACATATCTGATTCCATGTCGGAATTGGATGAGAACCATAGGGTTAAGAGGGACATATTTCCATTGTTACACATGTCCAACATTTTTACATTTACCAAGCTCGCATCGATGGAAAACTCGCAAAAGCATGCATATTTTCTTGTTTCTATGGAAAATACGTTACCCATGTCCTTACTCCGAACATAGTGTAATTCCCTTGTGCCAGGCATAGTCTCACAATACCAAGGAATGGATCTATTCACATCGCCAATGGAAACATTTCAAAAGAACCTGCATCAAAATAAATGCAGCAATATATAATCTTTAAACTAATATGATGTTTCAAAGAACATTCAAAATGTGAGCTTCAACTAAACACCATAGTCTCTTACCTACACACCGGCCTTGCTTGTTCGTGACCTTCATGTCCCAAATGTAGTGTGCGCCAGTCAACTACTTTTTTGATGATTTGATTCGAGTTGTACCATGACTCATCTAGTACCGCCTAAGTGCTCATTTGACACAAGCACCTACACAATCATGCTCTCCCTTTCCATGCCTTGTTTAAAAAAAATCCAAGTATGTGAAACTCTTGTCTCTTTATGAACGAGACTCAACCAGTAAAAAGAGCATTCTGATTTGAACTACCCTGCACACCCATCTAACCAAATCCATTGTTCCATAAATGACACCCGATTATTTCTTAATGGGTCGTAAATCAACCCAAAGCAATGTTGAACGAACAATGTGTCATGGTCACGATCATCACCCACATAAAAATGGTACTCTTTAATCACATTGCGTTACTGAAGAGTGTTATCCCTAACATCAATGCTCTCCTAAGCATGTCTATACACATGTACGAATATTGATACATGTTCAAAGTAATAGTACTCACTATGTATCTCAGTATGGGGAGAAAAGGTGTAGTTCTTGGAAAATTCTACCACTAATAAGATTGTGTCTGGTTCAAATACCTCAGAAGAATGCCTTAATTCATAATCTTGCTACCTAGACCTGTGAGACTATTTGATGTGTTTATATATCTGATTTTAAAACTTCCGCATGAACTGTGGAATAGGAATTTTTTCCTCAAGCAAGTCGATGCTTTTAGATCCTGTATTTGTAGAAGACAATGCATCCATTGTAACATACTCATATATATTTCACGTAACTGTGATACCTAACCTTCCAGAGTGTGTTGGATCGATGGAGAAATTCCTATGGAACAATGCCAAATTACACATTCAAGGCATCTTCTTCCACCTACACATATTTTGTTGGTAAACACATCCTTGGGATTCCTTTTGCACAATACAATAGAAACAAAATCTTGCACCGTGGGACAAGCTAGTTCACCCTGCTAGTGCCTTTTGAAAAATTCTATAAATGTGTCATAATAGAGTTGGAATTCAACATGGTATCAAAAACAACAAGTGTTCCAAATTGTGTTCGGCCTAATATACCATGGTTTTAGTTTTTCAAACATGTTGATTGATATATTGACACTGGGATTGGCCTCTTGAAATTCCTCAAACAATGCAACTATTGTCATCTCCATAACATGCTTACAATGCTCAACATAAATCCCTATGGATAAACATTGGTGCGGGACATGCTTTCGATCTGGTATAACACGAGAATGTCTATCCCAAAACTCTACAAGAACAAACCTATCATAAAATGGAATTTTGGCATATTAAATAATATTTTTTTTTAAAATATAGGTGGATAGACAACATAATTCCCTACAATTTATTTTTGTTGCGTATCAGAATTCACAACACATATATGATTTTTGAGGGATTTGTTTTAATAAATGACTTAAAAATTGAATTTCCATCGTCACTTTTAGCCAAAAAGTGTTACCCATCTTCATGGATTCGCATGTTTCCCTTTTGGTCCATCCACTAACCCGAAAACTGTCTGCTACAGTTGGTTATCTTAGCCATTGGCTCCAACCAACAAAGTGTTATTCGGCACATTTTTTCTCCATTTCCCCTTAAGCTAAGTACCTACCTATATTAGGTCATCTTTTTTGTTTCTAGTGGCTACCCTCCCACCCCAATCATTCCCCTTATGTTTCATATCTCTCCTCGGGTCTTAGATCACACATTTTTAGAACACCCCTCTCTTAAAATCTCAAATTTCCTATTGGTGCAACCCTAGCCGAATCCAAACCTATGGTTTCCATTTCACTTTGATTTTTCAAAGCATATATCTCACTAGTTACTAACAACACTCATCCATCTAATGCTAAAGAGATCGGGCTCTTCAATATCGCCCAAGAACTAGCTAGTTCTCTTATCAATGCCCTTAGACTTTAACCTAGGGATTCCACCTTCACTTTCCTTCTAGACCCTAGAATTCCATTACCTAAATATGGTGGTTAAATGAACATATATGTTTTGGATTCTTGGATCCACGACCTCTCTACTTACTTCCAAACATGCCCAAAAATAACATAAGAGAAATGCCTCCTTCATATAGGTAACCATTTAGAGGAACTCACTCAAGATGGTCGCAGTTTCACAAATCTTATGCAAAGATGTGTGTGTGAAAATCAATGAAGGACGGGCTATCAGCAACATGAATTCTTGTGTTACTACGGGGGCACATTGTGTCAGGCCTTGACAAGGTGTCTTTGTTCTCCAAATGGTTTATCTAACCTAATTTGCGTGTGGTTGGAGTTGTGTCAGTATTCAACTTTGGTTTGCTTACTATTTTTTCACAATGATGTAGCTTTGTTGGAGAGTACCACTCTAGACCAAGATTTTCTTCATGCCCTAGCCATTGAAAGCAAAGTGGGAAAATAATTTGTTCCACATAATTTTTTTTACAAAAGATGGATAGAAACACATTTACTTCCGTCATCTTCATCTTCCATAATCATGATCATAAAAAACAATATCCATTCCAATTACTTAAAATTTGAACATTCAAAATGTGTACTTTCAACACAACAAGATACATATTCTAAGAAAGAAAAAACTATAATAAATTAAAATGACACAAATAAATCAATTGCTATTAACAAAATATATAAAAAAAAATTACAAAAATTCATAAACGTGCCATTAAACAAATAAAAGATTAAATAAATAATTAAAATAGTAATCCTAAGTGATGTTATAAATACATTTTATTTATGTAAACTAATACCTTAGAGTGTTTTAAAAAAAAACACGATATACTCTAGCAAATATATTTGTCCATAGTTTTGTATCAAAATTAATAATTAAAAATATTATTAAATTATAATTTAAATTTAAATTTATGGAATATTCTACTAAGCCATAAAAAATAATGAGAATTTGAAATTTTCATTTTAGAAAAATAAGTATATAATAATTTATGTGTGTAAGAGTAAAATTAAACTCTTTCGATAATTTAGTATAACATACGATTTGTAAGTATAAATAAAATTAATATGTATGCACTTAAATTATAAACAATATGTGTCATTAAAATTACACACAATAATATAATAATAAATTGTTTTGTTTGAAAAAAAATATTTTTATGTTATATATCACATTTTATTTTGGAAATATAATCAAACAATAAATAACTCTATTAAACAATAATCATATATTTGTTTTGGAGTATGAATTTGATATGTTAGCTTATATAATTGAACATTAAAAAATTATCAATATTATAAAAAAAAAAAAAGATTATAAAAATTAAAATGATATAATTAAACTAATAAAAAAACACAAAAAATTATATTGACTATATTTATGAAATTATAATTACACGTATTTATTTACATTAATATTTAATGAAATAAATAACTAATCATATATTGAAAAATTAAAACTCAAAACTTAATAATATAAATACAAGTTCAAACTCAGAATTTTATATTATAAACTTATACACATTCTGAAATTAAGGTTTAATGTTTAACATTAAAAAAAACATATAACATATAAGTGGTAAATGAATTTCTTTTAAATAATAATAGCAGTTAAGAATGAAGAGTGAAAGAAACTTGAAAGAAAACATGCCATCAAGAATATGCATTAAACATAATCACTTTTAATGGTATAGGAAGTGAGCTTTTTCAATACCCTCTAACCAAAAGAAATATTTTTTATTAATCAAAAGTTTCAAGGGGAACTTCTAAAATATTTAAGGTTAAAACACACATGATATGTCATTTTTGCATTTATATACATATAAGACAACCAAGCATATGTTTTTTATTAAAAAAATTGTTCACTCATCATAAAATGAAATATCATAATTGATAATTGTTGAGCAATCTAAACATGATTGGGATTCTTTTGTACAAGTTTATTGCAACAAAGTATCATTAACATGTTAAGAATTAAGTAAATAGACCAAGCGATATTCTAAATAGATTTTAAAATGTATATTTCTAATTGCAAAACAACAAAAGAAAGTAATCCTACAAAATATGAGTGAAAATGTTAAAGGGGGAAACAAGATAAGCAAAAAAATATTAGATTCTTATTATTGAGAGGAATTTATCGAGCAAAGAGTGAAAATGGAGAAATGTTAAATGTGAAATTTGTCCAAAACTTTTTGTTGTATAATTATGGTAACATAAGAGAGATGCTTTCAAATATATATGATAAAGACAAGTAGAAATCGATATATATATATATATATATATATATATAAGAACTCCTAATTAATTTAGGAGTTCTCTTGGGGGATGAACAAACATTTAAAAGGCATTCAAAAGAGAAAATATCTAAATACTCAAGCTTTCAATGTTGATAATCTTACAATAAATCAAGTGTCTTACTAATTTGGATATGTATATTATCTTAGCCATTGGCTCCAACCAATGAAGTGTTCTTCGGCAATTTTTTTCTCCATTTCCCCTTAAGCTCAGTACTTACCCATATTAGGTCACTTTTTTTGTTTCTAGTGGCTACCCTCCCACCCCAATCATTCCCCTTATAATTCATATCTCTCCTCGGGTCTTAGATCACACATTTTTAGAACACCCCTCTCTTCAAATCTCAAATTTCCTATTGGTGCAACCCTAGCTGAATCCAAACCTACAGTTTCCATTTCACTTTGATTTTGCAAAGCATATCTCTCACTAGTTACTAATAGCAGTCATCCATCTAATGATGAAGAGACCGAGCTCTCCAATATGGCCCATGAACTAGCCAATTCTCTGATCAATGCCCTTAGACTTTAACCTAGGGCTTCCACCTTCAATTTCCTTATAGACCCTAGAATTCCATTACCTAAATATGGGGGTTAAATGTACATATATGTTTTGGATTCCTGGATCCACGACCTCTCTACTTACTTCCAAACATGCCCAAAAATAACATAAGATAAATGCCTCCTTCATGCAGGTAACCATTTAGAGGAACTCACTCAAGATGGTGGCAGTCTCACAAATCTTATGCCAAGATGTGTGTGTGTGTGTGTGTGTGTGTGTGTGTGTGTGTGTGTGGAATTCAATGAAGAACAGGTTGTCAGCAACATGACTCCTTGTGTTACTACAGGGGCACATTGTGTGAGGCCTTGACAAGGTGTCTTTATTCTCCAAATGGTTTATCTAACCTAATTTACGGGTGGTTGGAGTTGTGTTAATCTCCAAGGAAAATATCCTGGCAAGTTATGAGAGGTATTAACTACGCTCTCCCTACAACTTCACAACATAGATCTAGAACATGCCACCCTAGACCAAGCCTTTCTTCATGCCCTAGCCATTGAAAGCAAAGTGGGAAAATAATGTTTTCCACATTCCTTTTTACAAAAGATAGATAAAAACACATTTACTTTCGGCATCTTCTTCTTCCATAATCATGATCATAAAACACAATATCCATTCCAATTACTTAAAATTTGAACATTCAAAATGTGTACTTTCAACACAACAAGGTACATATACTAAGAAAGAAAAAGCTATAATAAATTAAAATGAAATTAATAAATCAATTGCTATTAACAAAATATATAATTAAATATGTAATTTTTTTTCACAGAAATTCATAAATGTACTATTAAACAAATAAAATATTAAATAAAGAATTAAAATAGTAATCCTAAGTGATAAGTGATGTTATAAATACATTTTATTTATGTAAATTAATACATTAGAGTTTTAAAAAAAAAAACACGATATAATCTAACAAATATATTTGACCATAGTTTTGTATCAAAATTAATAATTAAAAATATTATTAAATTATAATTTAAATTTAAATTTATGAAATATTCTACTAAGCCATACAAATTAATGATAATTTGTAATTTTCATTTTAGAAAAATAAATATAATAATTTATGTGTGTAAGTAAAACTAAACTCATTTTATAATTTAATATAGCATATTATTTGTAAGCATAAATAAAATTAATATATATACACTTAAATTACAAACAATATATGTAATTAAAATTACACACAATAATACAATAATAAAGTATTTTTTTGAAAAAAATACTTGTATGTTAGATATCACATTTCATTTTGGAAGTATAATCAAACAATAAATAACTCTACTTGTATGTTAGATCCCTCTCGGTGCTTGGTAGAGCCATATTTAACATGGATCTATGCTAGTTTCTATAACACATCATGTGGAAGAGTATCGGACTTGTTCAACAACTTTTATTTCAAAGCATAAAGAGACCCACCAAAGCAAGACCAAACTAGAAATGTAAATAAAATAAGCGTATGACTACATATGATGATTTATGAATGCCGAGACATTACAAATAGTATGACAACCATAATAAAAAGGGAACAAAAGACTGTTACTATCCCACATTGGAAAAAAAAACTTGAGACCCACCAAAGAAGAGCAAGGCAAGACTATAAATGTAAATAAAAACACTGTGCATCCAATGATTTTTAATTTAGAGGAATACCCAAATATTACAAATATTAAAACAAGGGTCATAAAAAATCGGATTGGAGACAGTTGAGACCCACTAGAGTACACAAAATCTAGACCGAAAATGCAAATAAAAAACAACATAAACATATTAAAACAATTTGCGATTTTCTATAAAAAATAATAATAAATAAAATATATAAATCTAAATATGCACTCAATGTTGTGGAGATGGAGATTATTTTTCTACCCAAATAATCCTAAATCTAAATATGGAGGAAGGGACCAACCAGCTATTGCAAGTATTAAAATATATATTGCAAACAAAATGTATTAAAACAAATATTTTCTCAATGTTGAATATATAGAGCTCAATTTCTACCAAAAACAAATCTAAATCTAAACATCCAAGAAAGGATTAACTAACTATTGCAAGATTACAAATAAATAACAAAGACTCGAAAGGGAGAAGAATCGTGAACCACAGAAGACAAGCAGGTTTGCATCCAAAATGTGTCAAAGTTTTTCATTACGTAACCAAGTCAAAAGACTTCAAGGTATGATACATACCTTACAAAATAATATTGTCAGTTCTCCAAATAGAAGCCAAGTTAAGCTTTTCCAACCATATGAGGACAAAGATGATGTCACCAAGGAAGCATAATCAATGAGAGAATCCAATTTGTTATGCTTTGAGGAAACCGCATTCCTTACGGGGAGTCTAGTGTAACAAATATAAATGTGATAATAATAATAAAATAATAATATTGTAGTTAGCTTAATAAAAATTCAAAGGGCGCATACCCATTCGCCCCGTGACCAGTCATAAGTAAACCATCACAAGGATTATGTTAAATAATCTTATCATTCATCAATTCAGTAAATATCTTATTCATTCAATTACAGAATACTTCAATTAATTTTCATCTTCCACTACTACATTGGTATCAGAGCCAGTGTTAGCCAATTCTGTGGGTTAAAATCCATTACACAAACAATTTGTGGTCACTTGTGTAAATTAAATCATTACGGTTGTTGTCAGGCCTGGAATTTGACGGCGTACAGAACGTTTTTTTAATTGTAGCACGTATTTGACAGCTAAATTTAGAATTGACACGTCAATAGTGACAGCTACCAAAATATTCAAAACGTCTATTTGACGTCCATGAATTTACATTTCCCGTCAGAAATTTTAATGCCCGTGATACCTGTACTTCTTAATAATTAATCTTGGCCATTATGTTGGACCGCTCTTGCACTGCTTGTTCTATTTGGATGAAAATATTTAGTTTCCAATCCATAACGTCTGAATGTTTCTTCAATCACATACTTAATACTTGTTGGTTTCGCTGCCCACTACCAATCTAATACAATGCACGCTCGGTCTTGTCAATCAATGGGATTACCAACTTCCCGGTGGGGTATTGGGAGCCTGGGAGGTGTGGCAGACGACCATTCTGATTCTTTGGACCGCTCATTCCTGTTACATTTGGTTTAGGGTTTGGTAGCCATGCTGGATTTCTGGACAGATGAAGGGACAAAACACGGAGTGATTACATTTGGATACACTACATGCAAAATTTTCGAGCTTTAACTTAGATGTAACCAGAAATTACGAGCTTTCTTGTCAAGGTATGTCTTAGAGCTTAAAATTGTGTTGATTTTGTTGTGTGGATTATTTCAACTTTCCTTTGGCGTAGGACAATGTATTTTGGTGAATATGAAATATGGTAACTAATATGTTTTTGATAAAATTCAGCCTTTTCCTTTTTCTTTTTGGTTACTTTGAGAATGCTGATTTTTTATCATATTGAGAATCCCCAGTTGGAATTCTTGTTTGTGTTTTTGGCCTTGGGTTTCTCTCTGATGCCTTTATCCCGAAATTCATACAAGTTAGATTGGCATCTGCGTCTACCTGACTTCTATAAAATTCAGGTTGCTCTTTCCCACTTTTTAATATATTAAGGCAACTGGGGAAGAAATGGTCTATTGTTTTGGGCAAGCGGGTAGTCTATGGATAGCCCCCGAGCATCACAAACGACCAAAGAAGCCCGCCGGATTTTAGAAGGTGAAATGCACTCCAAAATTTGCAAAATTTGCAATTGAAAGAGTTGGTAAGTAAGATCTATACACTATTTCCTTTTATCTTTTCCCAAAGCGATATATAAGTCATTGGCCTTTGTGTTCTAAAGAACCTATTTTACTTAGCGTGACCATTAAGAAACCTATTTTGTGAGGGCCTGATTTAGACGAACCATTTGATATCTCTGGCACTTTTAGGTCTCTTATACCAAAATAACATAGCATAAATAGACCGCCTGTCATGGGTACTCAGTATTTTTAACCTCTGCAAATCGTGAAGTCTCACATGGCATTTTTCTTTAGTTTTATGAACTTACACTCGACATTACTGATATTTTATGTTTTCATTTCAGGCCATGGAAGTCTTATGTCTCTTTTTTGTCTTATTAACTTACCCTGTAGTGCAGTATATGTGTATTACCTTCCAAGTTGGGAAATGTTTTCTTATCATTTACTTTATTTCTTGTTATTTGATTTAAAGCCAGCGTTTACTTTATTTCCTGTTATTTGATTTAAAGCCACCGCTGGATTTCTATATTTACTATTACTTATTCTATTTATATAGATTTTGTATTGTATTTATTTTGATTTTGTATTGTATTTATTTTACTTTGTGTTTCCAGTTTTATTAACATTATGTTGCTGTCTACTTTTAGTAGTTTTTGGATTTTTAATCATATTTATATAAATATCAAAATAAACTCACAGTCAGTGAAATTGCATAAAACGTAATATGATAGGTATGAAAAATTTAAAACCGTCATCAAAAAAATTTTAACAGGCACATAAAATTTGAAATTCCAGGCCTGGTTGTTGTCCATACAATTGCGCTATGATTCACTGAAAATCATCATACAATCAACATTTAACTATATACAATCATCACATAGGTTTTTCGTACATAAGGCATAGATTTCTATACAACAACCACTGCAAAATTCCGTTGTCGTACATCCTCCTTAAGCCATCAATTCCATACGATTGTCGTACATACCTATGTATCTATTCGATCTGCTTCCAGTTAGAGCATCCATACGCACGTTCCTCCAACTGTGCAATTCTGTGCTCATCTGTACCACTGCACGTTCCGTACATTTATCACTGTCTTTAACTCGTCCCTATCAGCTCCGTACTAAATTCCTTTTTGGAGGTGACCCTTCTCTACACCCTTTGTACATCCCGCGCCCTTCCAAAATATCAAATTGAAATTTAATTGGGAAATCATAGCAATTTGGCTCACTTTTTAAACGCTACCCATAAAAGTGAACAAGTTAAAATAAATTGAAGTTTATATACTTGGTATATAAACTAAAAAATTAAAAGTGTCTTCTATGAAAAATAAAGGAAAATTTTAAATGGGTGGTTACGAAGAAACGAGCGTTTACTGTTATGATGAATCAATAGAGGAAACATTAAAAAAAATTAGAGACATCTTAACAAGACAACATAATCATTCAGAGAATGTCTCAATAAGAGAATGGAAAAGTTTGAGTCTGGACAGCAAACCCTCTTAAATGTATGAAACGATAGTAATGATAAAACAAAGAAAATGAATAATGAACATAGAAAAGGGACTTTCCAATCCAAAGGACGAGATGAGTAAAAAATGGAACAAAAAAGGTACGAAAATATGCCCAAAAATTCATGCTCAAAAGACTTCAAGGTATGATACATGCCTTACAAAAAAATATTCACAGTTCTCTAAGCAGAAGCCAAGTTAAGATTTTACAACTAGATGAGGACAAAGATGATCTCACCAAGGAAGCATATTCAATGAGAGAGAATCCAATTTATTATGCTTTGACGACAAATCATTCCTTAAGGGGGTGCTCATATAACAAATATAAATGTGATGATAATAATAATAATAATGTACTTAGGTTAAGAAAAAGTCAAAGGGAACGTACCACTTCGCCTATTGACTAGTCAATGCTTATAAGTAAATTGTCACGAGGCTGATTGTAAATCATCTTATCATTCATCAATTCAATAAAATATTATTCATTCAATTACATAATACTTTTATTTATTTTTATCTTCCACTCCTACACAAGGGTAGTAAAACAAATAGATGACCTAATGTTGTGAAGATATATCTTTGTTTCTATTCGCCCCACCCCGCCAAAGAAATAAAAACTAAAAATGAAAGAAGGGATCGGCCAATTATCGAAAGGGTATTAAAATTAATAATGGAAAAATAGATATATTCCTGTATAAAGGTCGTTTTGATAGCAAAATAAACTAAGTCATTTTTCCTAGAGGCTCTACTATTCATTGTTCTCTCTTATTATTTTATATTGTTCAAGGGTTTATACTTGTTTCAGGTTGTGCACTTCACCTTTTAGCTAAATTTCATTGGTTAATTGGCAAGGAACAAGATCAAATTCTCCAAGATTGGCATCGAAGGAAAGCCCGAGAAGAGATCAACTCAATCAGGGGTGCAAGGAAGAAGTCAACAAGGTGGTTTACAGATCACTTCCCTTTCCCTTACCCTGAATCCAGTCTAAGGTAGTTTCATTAATTTTAGTTAGTTTTTCATTTTATCATTATGTTTCTTTCTTGTTTCCCCACCCAATTAAATACTTTCCAAAGAGGTGTCGGTCCCACCCAATTTGATAGCTTCACAACCAACTTAAGAAACCTTTGAGAGCTATGTAAATCCATAAGAAGGGAATTTACCTCATCAATATGGCTAATCTATATCATATGTACTATATCAATTTCAAGATTTTCATGGTTTTATTTTGTCTTTTCTTCATAATACCTCCATAAATTTGTGTTTGTCCTGGTGGTGGTTTTATTTTACACATTGTGCCTTATCATTTGGTATCAAGGAAGTACAATCTAGACCTGCTCCTTTTTACTCAAGCATTGGATTCATTGGAAGTCATCCCCATGCTCCACACAACATCTCCCTATTTTGTGAGCTCAAACATCTCAATTTTTGGGAGTTCTTTAGAGGATACCCTCGCACCCTGCTTTCCCTCTTCCTCTTTTATGGGCTCATACATCTCAGGTGTTGGTTTTGGTGTTCGCATGAAGATGGGTAACACTTTTTGGAAAGACAAGGGCACAAGCATCTTAAAAATTACCTCGATTGAGTTATTGTTAATCCCTCAATCAAGATTTAAAATGCTCAATCGAGGGCTTAATAAAGTACTCGATTGAGTTATTTTAAGAAGCTCGATCAAGGGCTTGTCTAACCCTTGATTGAGCTATAGATCTCAATATAGGGTTATAAAAACCATTGATCAAGATCTGGAGATTGATCGAGGTCCTTTTCTCAATCGAGCCACAAAAATCGACAGAGCGGTTGCGTCTGATGAAAATTTTGAAACGAAAGGCCTCAAAAAAGTTTGTGCCTATGGAACTTAAGAGCTCTATCGAGTGTTAAAGATCATTTGATATAAAATCTCAATCGACGTCTTGATTGAGCTCCTACAAGAGGTATAAAAGCAAAAAAACAATATACCTCAGCTTACTTGACCGCGTATGTTGCATAGGAGCTCGAACAAGGAGTATGAAGCAGCTCAAAAGAGGGGCGAAGATAATCGTGACTTTCCACCACCACTACCTGTGTCGACTTGACTAGGGACTGTGACTTGCTACCAACCACCACCCCTTGCTACCATGGCCTCGACACCAAGAGGTAGGGAACTCAAAACCACCAAAAATCAACTCTTCTATGCATTGATTAAAATTTTTGTTTTTGTTTAGTAATTTTAATGAAAAATTTGTGAAATTTGTTCAAAACCCCCAGAAACCAAAAATCAATTATATGCATTGATTGAAATTGTTTTTCTTTTTAGTTATTTTAACAACATAATTGTAAAATTAGTTATTTTTATTGTACATGTAATCCAAACTTTAGCTCAAAATAAATTATCAGCATTGGGAGTAGAGGGATTGTTGTTTAGAGTGAACTTGTATGATACATGATGCATCCAATTTTATATCTACAGATGTGATTTGTGTATTTAAGACAATGTAATTTTTCCTCTTTCCAACTCTGTAGGTGGAACTCAATTTGGGCCATTGTAGCTTCATATATGGTTGTTTCTCTTAAAACATGTGTTTTAGATTAGTTTTGGAAGTAGAAAAAACCCTAATATGAGCAAATGTGTAACTCCAAAAATATCTTAATCATAGATGTTTATAGGCATGTCTTCCGAAAAAAATTAGTGATGTGCATTAGCTTAGAGATGTACAACCGTCTCTATATTGAATTTACAACCATGTTGGGCATGCTAATATTAATTGTTAGTGGATGTAACAAATTCCTCCTAGAGATAGCTCAACCAAATTTCACATATAGAGTTCAATGAGTTTACACAATTCTCATCACGAACTAACCCCATTCAATATGGATTTCGTAAAAGTGTGTCTAGAGTCATAAGGTCAAGGATCTATGTGTTTCCATGTTAAGTATATAATCAAGAACATATATTGGGGGGGATCCATTTATAGGTAGAATTTTCTTAGAACTTTTATTGTATTCAAAGGATAACATATATATGATTTATCTTCATTGTTTCATGCAGACCGTTCTCCAAGGCAAGGTTCTTCCCTCCAAAAATCGCATTCATCGGGAGGATTTGGTGCTAAGGCGCCCCCCACCCCACGTCGCGTGTGGAGTCGTATGTGAACTATTTACATTTTTTTTTTTTATTGTGCTACATATAGAACTAAATTATTGTATACATGTAGATGCAATTATTAATTGTTGTTTATTTCCACTTTCATAGGCACCACGCCAACTAGGCCGTCTAGTGATCGTGCATCCAGTAGCATCGTGTCCAGTCTCTCACACAATGGTCATGACACATTGACCTCCTTAGAGCACGACGAGGATTTTGTCAACATTTTGGTTTTCCAAGTTTTTCCACATCCTTATCTTATCCCTACCAACTCCTTGGGCTCCCTTTGACCCGTTTATTCCAAAATTAGGCCATTAATTGCTCAACTTCTTCAATAACCACTTAAACCAATAAATATTAATTTTTGACTTGAATAATGATTAAATTGGCCAAGTAATTTCTCCAATATTCCTCAAATATTCCCAAATATTAATTTTTGCTCCATAATTCGAATTGGGAATTCTGATGGTCACATTTCCCATTAAAATTCCTTAGGAAATATTATTTAGGCTCCAATTAATTTTATTTAAGCCTTAGGAACCATACTTAGGCATTTTCCCCTTATTTGTCACCATTGATAATTTGTAATAATTTTGCTAAGGTGACTTAAGCAATTTTTAAACCATGAAAAATATTGGGACATGACATAGTAGGATTGTTATTCAATTGCATGATGTAGTCGATCCATCGTACCTTAGAGTTGAGACAAGGGATTTGATGGAAGACACCATTTTCATTGCATTAGGAAGTGTTGCATTTGCCATGCACGAGGAGAGGCCTAGACCATGACCTGTACCTATAAAGCCCGCGTTACTATGGGTGGATGAATCGATTATTCGGTTTCCTCATTCTAACTTTTTAATTTATATACATGCATATAACTGCAATTGTTTCACCGTAACTTTTCTCTTGTCCCTTGCTCAAATTGTATAGGGTAGAGGCAAGGAGATTGCAGGGGAGAAGGAGACTCATTCTCCCTTGGGTTGCGACCATCATCCTCTAGTCGATGAAGTACTATAACTTATGTTTCAATGCAATATAGAACTCAAGTTGATGTTTAATTTATAATGTTCATTTATTATTCTTTTACTGATTACTTGCATGATGTCAACATACACAGGCTCACGTACAGCTAGGAGTCAATACTACAATGATGTTCACATAGGAGTGGGAAAGTTTGATTCTAAAATGTCCTAGTGAGGCAACATCAACTCGCCACCATCCTCGAGCTACCACATAGCATGATTTCAACAATCTCTCCATGGACTCTGTTGATGCTCAACATCGACATGCTTTCAAAGCGGTCGAAGCACGACGCCAAAGGAGAACCTATTGATTTTTTTTCAAAATCATTTTGTATATACTTTCGCATCCAAAGAAATGTGCTTGGTGTTTCCATACCTCATTTCTCCATTTTTGCTTCCATTTGACCACTTTGGCGGATCTTTCAATTACTTGTATCTTGGTGTTGACATAGTTCGGTCAGTGTCGTGTCATGGAGATTTGTTGTTCTTTCTTTGGTAATTTTCATGTCAAGGTTTTTAATTCATTACGTTCAATTCATCATATTGATCGTCCCCATATTTTGCTGGAAAAACCTGATTCCATTTTACCCTTTCGACAATCTATCAAAGTTTCGGCAAGCATGATTTTTTTAGTCTGGACAACTAAAAAATCACCAAGTTTGTGTCCCCTATTAATTGTTCATTTGCACCTATCCACTAGTATTCTCCTCACTTCCATGCTTGAAATTCAAAATATCCCCTCTTGGTGTCTATTTGTGTGAAAACGCCAACATCCTCCATTTAAAAAAATAAAAAGAAACTCCCCCCTACCCTTTTATCCTATTCCACTAAACCCTTATCACTTTCCCCATATTAAAAGCTTCCCCCTTGTTTGCATTAAAGTCACATTTTAACTATCCCTAAGGCTTATTTCCTTTTCCCTTTTATCCCTTATTCCTATTTATTACTCCCTTTTCTTTTTCTTGTTTTTTCCATTCCCCCAATAATAATAAAGATCCTCCCAATCTAAAAAAATATGTTTCGCTCCATTTCTCTTCACTAATCAATTTTTCCCATCATCCTATCTTTTACTCTAACCCTATAAATGGAACTATCCCCTTTCTTTTAGAAATTATTTCATTTCTCATCCTCCTCTTTTGCAAAAAACTGAAAAGGGCTTGACATAGGGAAGGAACGTAGGGAGGAGGGTCGTTTAGACAAAAATGGCAGGAGATCGTTACTTGGGCTTGACATAGGGTAGGAACGTAGGGAGGAGGATCATTTAGACAAAAATGGCTGGAGATCGTTACTTGTAGGGAGGAATCACAAACAAGAAAAGAGAAATGTTACAAGGATGCAAATCAAATGCAAAAACCCTGGCTCGGATGCAGGAGGAGAATGAATATGATTGTGACAGTAATTTAGTTAAGGTAATCGGAATTCCCTTGGAAGGGAGTGATACCCTTGATATCTTAGCATATCTCGGATCATTCTATTTATGGATTCGAGTAATCAAGACCGATATGTTCTGTCATTCTTTATAACCCTAAAATTGCATCCTAATACTACTCGGTGCATAACAGGATTCATTTGGCTCGATTCCCTATCATTCGGGTTCCACTAAGTGGATTATGTACACCTAAGGTGAGTGCATTAAAATATTAATAATGCCTCCATCAAGTTATTGTGGAACTGGAGCTTCGACATCACTTCGAAAAATTGTTGTGAGGATACATATATGGAGAAGAAAGGGAATGCAGCCAATATATTGCCTCAATCCGCTTGCAAGCCAAAATATTGAGAAGTGAAGGTGGCGTTCATCTTAGCATTGTGCATAAGAATATAGCTCACAACACACATTGAACCCATCGTTGACAGGTCGCGGGTGATCAAATTTCCATAACACAATAAAAGCTTAGCCAAATAGGAGTTTGTGAAGACTTAGTATTTTGAAAACATGGAATTTTGAGTTCAGGTTGTTACTGTAGTGAGTGCCATTCTAAAATTTCAGGGACTCAGCCCATGATGTTCAAACCCGAGAATGACACACAATCTAAATCCTTTACATATTCCCCATATATCGTGAAGTTTCCATTCATGAAGGAGTTGAATATGATAGTGTGTTTAATCACACCAGTTCTAAATGCCAAAGCAAGAGCCTTCTTCCACAAGATATTGGGAAATCAAGCATAGTACTCAAACACCAAAAAATGTCCAAGTGCGTGTGTGAGGGTGAGCGTCGGTTACTTGCGACTCACCCTAATTTTAGAAATGCTTGGAAAAATGAAACATCAAGCGACACAATGATCTTTCAAATCATGATAGTTGTTGAAACTCTTTGCTTTACCTCACGGTAATTGTCGAACACTTCAACTACCTATTGTAGCCTTCAAAATCTCGGCGAAGCTGCTGCAAACATGATCTTGCACCATAGGTAAGAGGTGGGTATGGCTAGATTTTCCACTTATGCCTTTTTACCCCTTCAAAATCAATAATCCATGAGCCCAACAAGTGGTGATTGCAAGTAAGGCTACAATCCAAGTCCATCCATTAGGGTAGAGGCAGAGTGTCCTTCCACCAAAGGTACGTTCTGTTTTCTTACACATTTGTCATTTACTCCTGTATATATTTTTGCTATTGATGTTTTCATGTGCGCATTTTACTGCATGACAATCCAAGTGGGGAGTATTCCTACTGTCTCAGTTTCACCCGGATGAACCTAAGCTGTTGAGAATTGCGTAGGGTCACGAAAAACTCCCTTTCTAAAGGGTTGAACTCACCGCAGCCCATTGTACTAATGACTTTCAAATTCCATATTTTAATAAAATCCAATGGTGGGAATATCTGCGTTTTCCTCCATCTTTCATTTCAGTTGTGCAAGTATTTTTACCTTTTTTTTACATTCTGCAAAACTATATTTTATGTACATGGATTGTAAATATTTAATTTTTGTTCTTTTGTACAAAAAATATTATTTTTAACCCGTTGCTGTTGGCCTTTTTGACATTGTATAATTCAAATGGAAGTAGCATTGCCACATAGTTATGAGAACCCTTTCATTTGATGCAATCTATTTTATTTATTGAAATCATTTTCAGCAGGCAATCTATTTTATTTATTGAAATCATTTTCAATTAATATCATTGTATTAATGGGCTGAGATATTTGATTGCATTTAAAAATTGCAAATCTGAGCAACGTGAAAAAAATATTTTTGCAAAGCATTAAATGTTGTCAAAATTACTTAGGCGTTAGGTGAATACAAATTATCACTTAAATTTCATGCTAACGGCTAAAAGCAAAGTTTCTTCTTTATTTAACAAATGTTATTACATTAATATCACACTTATTTTTAAAGGCAATTTAAAATTTCAAAATCAGAAGATTATGCTAATTTATCTTTTCCTACATAGACCGGCTACTTGATCTTACTTAAGTGTCACCATAGATTTAATTATTGATGTATTTTCATGCTTGCGAGTAATTGTTAATTTCTTAATAAATTTATCGCTAACAACCTTTTCGTTATTTGTAAATATTTTATAATTTATTTATTTTACCTTTTCATTAGCCAATCAATTTCTCTTTCAATAATGAATGCATGCATGACTAGATAGGTCTCATTTAGATTCATTAATGGACTAACGTTCTCATTTCAAAATCATACTTGTATTTATTCAAGCTAATACAACCTTACTTTCGTCTCATTTATGTATTTAATGCCATTGATCAACGCATTGTATCCTATCTATCCAAGGGCTCTAAACGCAACCCGACGTCCATAAGCCTTCATCCCCTTGACCATCCCTCCAAGGGGATTTACAGTGTTGTTGCCCCAACTGTGTCGTTTTGAGCATCAATAGACTCGATTCAAGTAATTCGATCCATACACTTAAAATTTTAAGAATATGTCCTCTACCTAATTTCAAGTACTAAAATCTAACTAACTTACAGAGTTCAAAATTTTAATTGTTGCAATCCCCATCTTTAGACACCATTTTCGATCATGTGTCGCCTTGTCACTGGGGGCATGGTGCAGGTGGTACAAGTAGTGGGGATGACCACATATCCCAACAGGGGACTTGTCCACATATTTGATGAGACTTGTTCATCTTTCACTGTTTGTATTGTTATGTATACATATATGCTTGTACTTTTTTATGAACTTGAAGGACTATTTCATATCATATTTTATCTTCATGGATATACAATGTGTGTATGTTATTTATGTCTATGGGAATAAATATATTTATCAAGTATGTTTATGTTTATGAACCTACATGTTAATTTTATCTTATGACCATTTTTATGTCGACGATTGTACGATTTCCAATTTTATAATTAGAAGTTACAAGTTACAAATCAACTTTTAGAAGTTGCAGGATTATCTTATGTTCATGTTTAATTTTTATGTTATTTATTTTATGCTCATTTTCCGTTTACAATTCATGATGTTAGATACAATTTGCAAGTCACCATTATGATTGCAAATCACAATCTAATTAGATTTACGAATTACAAGAAAACAAATTCATGATCCTAGTTCCAATTAACAATAGAAATCTAATAATAGTGATTAGATTTACAAATTACTAATTACAATAGGAAATTACAATTCATGATGTTAGTTTCAATTAACAATAGCAATTAGAGTTACAGTTTACAATTTACAACCTACAATTATAATTACAATTGCAAATTACAAATTACAATCTACCATTGTAATTACAATTACAATTGTACAATTACTCTTTAAGAAATTACTAATTAGACATGGACACGTGTAATTACAATTGTACAATTAATCTTTAAGAAATTGCTAATTAGACATGGACACATGTAATTACAATTGTATAATTACTCTTTAAAAAATTAATAATTAGACATGCACACACAATTGTACAAAATTGGTGTCTAAAAATCATACGCATGTAATTAGATAATAGGGCCCGATACCATGTGAAATATTGATACAAAATTAGATAGTCTAAAAATCATACAAATCATAGTTTGAAAAATCATTCTTTTTCCCAATGGATTATAGGAATGCAAGTCTCCATAATACGGTCATGGTCAACTTCTAACATCTTCCATCTCTTTGTTTCACTGCTCTTCACCTTGATTGTCGTGACATGTATCTGAGTTGATGCCAGCAAATTATTGTATTGGAAAGATATATACTCACGCATATAGTCTTGGTACATAATATAATCACCTTGTTTTCTCACTTTTTGAAATAAGTGGCCCATCACAACTAGTTTGTCGATTTGGTACATGAAATCTCCATCTTGATAGGATCACACTAACCGCTCTTAATTTGTTTACACCGCATTAAATAATATGTGACATTCTCTTAATTTCCTAGGGGTGTAGTGACAACAAATATGTATCACCTGCCACAAGAATTACATTTGTCAATCAAATGTATATACATTCGAGTACAAGTTTGCAAGTTTGAACATTCAATCAAAGATTCCAAATAAAACCATGTGATGTATATAACAAGTATACTCTGGTTAAATTTCATCATTGTACCTTCCCTAACCACGTCAGAAACTCGATCATGATCTAATAATACCATAGCATCTTTAGTGTTCATCTCTTTCCATGTCAGAATTGGATGAGAACCCTTTGGGTTAGGAGGGACATATTTCCATTGTTACACATGTCCAACATTTTTATAGTTACCAAGCTCGCATCAATGCAAAACTCGCAAAAGCATGCATATTTTCTTTTTTCTATGGAAAATATGTCGCCCATGTCCTTACTCTAAACATAGTGTACTTCCCTTGTGCCAAGTATAGTCTCACAATACCAAAGAATGGTTCTATTCACATCGCCAATGGAAACATTCTAAAATAACCTGCATCAAAATAAATGCAGCAATATATCATTTTTAAACTAATATGATGTTTCAAAGAACATTCAAAATGTGAGATTTAACTAAACATCGCAGTCCCAAATGCAGTGTGCGCCAGTCAACTAATTTTTTCGATGATTTGATTCCGGTTGTACCATGAATCATCTAGTACCGCCTAAGTGCTCATTTGACACAAGCACCTACACAATCATGCTCTCCCTTTCTGTGCCTTGTTTCAAAAAAAATCCAAGTATGTCGAACTCTTGTCTCTTTATGAACGAGACTCAGCCAGTAAAAAGCGTGTGCTGATTTGAACTGCCTTGCACACCCATCTGACCAAATCCATTGTTCCATAAATGACACCTGATTATTTCTTAATGGGTCCTAAATCAACCCAAAGCAATGTTGAACGAATAATGTGTCATGGTCACGATCATCACCCACATAAAAATGGTACTCTTTAATCACATTGCGTTACTGAAGAGTGTTATCCCTAACATCAATGCTCGCCTGAGCATGTATGTACAAAACATGTGTGAATATTGATACATGTTCAGAGTAATAGTACTCACTATGTATCTCAGTCTAGGGAGCAAATGTGTAGTTCTTGGAAAATTCTATCACTAATAAGATTGTGTTTGGTTCAAATACCTCAGAAGAATTCCTTAATTCAGAAGCTTGCCACTTGGACCTGTGAGACTTACACAATGATCATAAACTCAGCATATCCCCTCATCAAATCTCTTGGGTGCAAGCACAGGAAAACCCCAAGGTAAATTTCCTCGTCAGGAAAAGTGATGAACCTCAGTTCATAATTCGATGGATCTTATATAAACTGCCTAGGTCTTTAGTGGTAAGTTTTCAATAAATGAGCCTCTAGCTCCAGTCCCACCTTCCAGGGCACTATGACCACATTTCAAGGGAGTTGTCCCATACCAACAGCTAGTTAGTTGCATCATGATGCTTCCACTTGTCCATTGCCTTCTACCCCAGATTCCATTCCACCTAGTGGGTCAGTAAACACTCTTTCAACAGTCTCCTTAGGTGTTTGTCTCCTATTTAATTTATTTAATAATAAAATATTGTGCAATTACAGTCATCCTTGGACACTTGTCCAATATAAAACTTTACAATAAAAGTTAACATAATGTTTCCAACATAAAATGTTTTTCAGCAAAAAGGGGTATGTTACAAACACCCCCACTTAAGCTCAACATCGTCCTCGATGTTGCTTATTCTTCATCAGATCCTTCCTGGAACAGAACTATATATGCTTCCCGCATTTTACTTTCCAGTTCCCAGGTAGCTTCAGCAGGGCTAAGGTGCTTCCATTGCACCTTTACCTGCCTTATGGTACGATTCTGGAGCATAATTTCCCTCCCGTCGAGAATACAGTCCGTTTCCACCTGAAAATCTCCTTCGGGTTCCACCTGTATGTCATTCCAATTCAGCACATGAGTAGCATCATGCACATACTTCTTTAAAACACAAATGTGAAAGACATTATGGAGATGAAGACAACAACGATGATGATGATGATAATGAAAATGGTGATGGCGATGAAGATGATGATGATGATGAAGAATATGATGACGAGGAGGAGGAAGAGGGTGATGACGATGATGTTGATGGTGATGATGTAGATGACGATGATGACGATGATAATGATGATGATGATGATGATGATGACGATGATGACGATGAGGACGATGATGATGATAAGGAGGATGATGATGATGACGAATATGATGATGATGATGATGATGATGATGATGATGATGGAGATAAAGATGATGATGATGAAGACCATGAAGATGATGGTGATGACGATGACAACGATGATGATGAAGATGATGAAGATGATGATGACAAAGATGATGATGATGAAGATGATGATTATGATGATGATGATGGTGGTGGTGGTGGTGATGACGACCAAAACGATGATGATGATGATGATGAAGATGGTGATGACAATGATGATGATGATAAAGATGATTATGATGAAGATGATGATGATGATAACCACATGATGGGCCTTGGTTTAGAAAACCTTCTTAGTATTTGATGGCTAGAATACTTCTTCCCTGGAAAACCATTTCCAATGCCCTAAGACATATAGATACTAAGTTTAAAACCATATAATGGCACTTCCATCCTCAATCACACTACAATGATACCTCAAGAGGCCATGTCTAGTTGGTGGAGGTAACCTTGTTAGCCCTAGAAGGATATAAGATTCCTTTAAGGCTCGAGTCTTAGGTATCCTCCCTTGACCATGTCCAATTCCCTAAGTCCCCAAGACTTGGATACATCTAGCGCAATGGATACCCTTGTGGAATAGAGGGGGTGGGGGATTGGGTGGATAGGAAGGGAAGAGGGGTGGGGTTATAGATAGTTGGGAGGGGGGGGGGGGTGGTTAGGGACAGATAGATCAAAAATAAATGTGTAAGACAACAATGCGTGCGAGCACAGAAGCGCGCACGTGCGCGCACAGGAGCGCTTACACGTGTCTGAATTCAAATTGTTTTTGGCACCCTTGCAAGATTGGAATTAGCTTCGGATTGCACCTTGAGGCTCGGTTTGATTTATGTCTGATCTATGGCAAAACACATCAAATGCTGTAACTTTATGTTTTTCACAACTAGTTCCGCATATGCTCCACGAGTGCACTGCAGATGAAATTGCACACACTTGTCGAGCTCCGTGTGCAGATTCTAAATATATAATTTTTGAATAGATCTGTTGTTGTTTTCTATTTTTAATTCATTTTAACTGCACTCATGTCAAATTTATAAAAAACATAAGTCATTTATTTGGCCTATAACTTTTGATTGGCTTACCTATTTCAAAAACGGAAAAGAACCCGCATAAGAGCACGAAAATACCTACAATCTAAAAAAAAAAGGTATTTTGATTATTTTTAGACCATGATATGGTGGCTCAACACTTTACCATGTCGTTCTAGGGATTCACCGACTTCGGTAATTTAAAAAAAAATATAAAATTGACTTTTAAAATTTTGGAAAAATAGCCCCGCACAAGATTCTTCTGTTGCCTACGCCTGTACATATTTTTTTTCTTGTAATTTGAAAATTTACATAGCAAACAGGTGGCTCAAAAAAAACATGTGCGTTATGTTTGAGAAAAAAAATAACATACCAATCTTCGAATAATGACATTTTGGGGTGGTTATAAAAATTTTCCATAAATAAAAGTTATATATTCCGGAAGGTCATCTGTTTTTCTAAGTTTCATCTTTTTACACCTAATCCGAAAAAGTACCTCTAATAATTCATTTTAATGATAATATTTCCGTTTTTCCAGAATGTCATTGCAACTAACATGTCATAATTGGGTATCATTACCTTGCACCAGCCCATGATCATGATCATAAAACACAATATCCATTCCAATTACTTAAAATTTGAACTTTCAAAACGTGTACTTTCAACACAACAAGATACATATACTAAGAAAGAAAAAGCTATAATAAATTAAAATGGCATTAATAAATCAATTGCTATTAAAACAAAATATATAATTAAATATGTAATTATTTTTTACAAAAATTCATAAACGTGCCATTAAACAAATAAAAGATTAAATAAATAATTAAAATAGTAATCCTAAGTGATGTTATAAATACATTTTATTTATGTAAATTAATACATTAGAGTGTTTAAAAAAAACACAATATACTCTAGCAAATATATTTGACCATAGTTTTGTATCAAAATTAATAATTAAAAATATCATTAAATTTATGTGTGTAAGAGTAAAATTAAACTCTTTCTATAATTTAGTATAGCATACTATTAGTAAGTATAAATAAAATTAATATATATGCACTTCAATTATAAACAATATATATCATTAAAATTACACACAATAATAAAATATTTTATTTGAAAAAATATATTTTTATATTATATATTAACAATATTTTTATATGAAAAAAAAAAAAAATTATGTTATATATCATATTTCATTTTGGAAATATAATCAAACAATAAATAACTCTATTAAAAAATAATCATATATTTGTTTTGGAGTATGAATTTTATATGTTAGCTTATATAATTGAACATTAAAAAATTATCAATATTATAAAAAAAACAAAAGATTAGAAAAATTAAACTAATAAAAAAACACAAAAAAATTATATTGACTATATTTATGAAATTATAATTACACGTATTTATTTACATTAATATTTAATGAAATAAATAACTAATCATATATTGAAAAATGAAAACTCAAAACTTAATAATATAAATACAAGTTCAAACTCAAAATTTTATATTATAGACTGTATACACATTTTAAAATTAAGGTTTAATGTTTAACATTAAAAAAAATATAAGTGTTAAATGAATTTTTTTTAAATAATAATAGTAGTTTAAAATGGAGAGTGAAATAAACTCGAAAGAAAACACGCCATCAAGAATATGCATTTAATGGTATAGGAAGTGAGCTTTTTCAATACCTTCTAACCAAAAGAAATATTTTATATTAATCAAAAGTTTCAAGGGGAACTTCTAAAATATTTAAGGTTAAAACACACCTGATATGTCAATTTTGCATTTATGTACATATAAGACAATAAGACAACCAAGCATATGCTTTTTTATTAAAAAAATTGTTCACTTATCATAAAATGAAATATCATAATTGATAATTGTTGAGCAATCTAAACATAATTAGGTTTCTTTTCTACAAATTTTATGCAACAAAGTATCATTAACATGTTAAGAATTAAGTAAATAGACCAAGCAATATTATAAATAGAATTTTAAATGTATATTTCTAATTGCAAAACAACAAAAGAAAGTAATCATAAAACCCTAGAAAGTATATTTCTAATTGCAAAACAACAGAAGAATGTATATTTATTTTATTTGTCGGATAGGTAAATGAGATTGAGGAAAAACTAAAACCCTAGAAAGTGAAATGCAAGGTTTTATTTGGTTTTATTTAACTGTGCACAAGCAGGGACACAGAAAATCAGGAGCGAATTAACCATCTGAGCACCAGTGGTCTAGTGGTAGAATAGTACCCTGCCACGGTACAGACCCGGGTTCGATTCCCGGCCGGTGCAACAACAGGGCGGATTGCCCTTTGGGTCCACGCTGTTTAGAATGGAGAAAGTGGAAAAGATGATTGGATAAGTGTTTTTTTTTATTTCACAGCCTTCCTGCTTGATTCGGTAAGCCTTCCCAGCCCGATACTCATTCTGTTTTTTATTTCACAGCCTTCCTGCTTATCTTGCTTACCGTTGGCATTCTGCTTATCTTATATTTGGCGGGGTTACAATACTGCTCCGCACGGTTTCACATTTCCTCCTTCCGCTCCCAATTGCTGTCGTTGTAGTATAGTGGTGAGTATTCCCGCCTGTCACGCGGGTGACCCGGGTTCGATCCCCGGCAACGGCGTTTTATGCGTTTTCGGCACTCTCTCTTTTTCCTGTGCTGTTGATCAGTTATGCTCTTACTCACTCTCCCCTTTTGCTGTGCTGTTGATCAGTTATGCTCTTGCTCACTCACTTAATCAGTCAATCGTCAACCATCAACTTCAAGTTGAGTAAATTCATAATCAGTCATTTCATTGTTATGAGGTTAAGATGGCCTGTCAACTTTTAGCACTGTCTCTACCAAGCATGGAGAGAGACCATGCATTTGGATGCTCTTGCTCACTCACTTAATCAGTCAATCGTCAAACATTAACTTCAAGTTGAGTAAATTCATAATCAGTCATTTCATTGTTATGAGGTTAAGATGGCCTGTCAACTTTTAGCTCTGGCTCTATCAAGCATGGAGAGGTATCAAATCCCTTGAGGCTATCACTTTGGTTTACACGTGAAGGGATTTGATCCCTCTCGGTGCTTGGTAGAGCCAGGTTTAACATGGATCTATGCTAGTTTCTATAACAAATCATGTGGAAGAGTATTGGACTTGTTCAACAACTTTTATTTCAAAGCATAAAGAGACCCACCAAAGCAATACCAAACTAGAAATGTAAATAAAATAATCGTATGTGTACATATGATGATTTAAGAATGCCGAGAAATTACAAAATAGTATGACAACCATAATAAAAAAGGAACAAAACACTGCTACTATCCCGCATTCGAAAAAATCCTTGAGACCCACCAAAGAAGAGCAAGGCAAGACTATAAACGTAAATAAAAACAATGTGCATACAATGATTTTTAATTTAGAGGAATACCCAAATATTACAAATATTAAAACAAGGGTCATAAAAAATTGGATTGGAGACAGTTGAGACCCACTAGAGTACACAAAATCCAGACCGAAAATGCAAATAAAAAACAACATAAACATATTAAAACAATTTGCGATTTTCTATAAAAAAGAACAATAAATCAAATATATAAATCTAAATATGCACTCAATGTTGTGGAGATGGAGATTATTTTTCTACCCAAATAATCCTAAATCTAAATATGGAGGAAGGGACCAACCAGCTATTGCAAGTATTAAAATATATTGCAAACAAAATGTATTAAAACAAATATTTTCTCAATGTTGAATATATAGAGCTCAATTTCTACCAAAAACAAATCTAAATCTAAACATCCAAGAAAAGATTAACTAGCTATTACAAGATTACAACTAAATAACAAAGCCTTGAAAAGAAAAGCAGGTTTGCATCCAAAATGTGTCAGTTTTTCATTACGTGACCAAGTCAAAAGACTTCAAGGTATGATACATGCCTTACAAAAGAATATTGTCAGCTCTTCAATCAAAATCCAAGTTAAGCTTTTCCAACCAGATGAGGACAAAGATGATGTCACCAAGGAAGCATAGTCAATGAGAGAGAATCCAATTTATTATGCTTTGAGGAAAAAGCATTCCTTACGGAGGTTCCAATGTAACAAATATAAATGTGATAATAATAATAATATTGTAGTTAGCTTAATAAAAATCCAAAGGGCACATACCCATTCGCCTCGTGACCAGTCATACGTAAACCGTCACAAGGATGATTTTAAATCATCTTATGATTCATCAATTCAGTAAATATCTTATTCATTCAATTACAGAATACTTCTATTAATTTTCATCTTCCACTACTACATTGGTATCAGAGCCAGTGTTAGCCAATTTCGTGGGTTACAAGCCATTACACAAACAATTTGTGGTCACTTGTGTAAATTAAATCATTACAGTTGTTGTCCACACAATTGCTCTATGATTCACTGAAAATCATCATACAATCAACATTTAACTATATACAATCATCACATAGGTTTTTCGTACATAAGGCATAGATTTCTATACAACCACCACTGCAAAATTCCATTGTCGTACAACCTCCTTAAGCCATCAATGCCATACGACTGTCGTACATACCTATGTATATGTGTGATCCGCTTCCAGTTAGAGCATTCGTACGCACATTCCTCCAACTGTACAATTCTATGCTCATCCGTACCACTGCACGTTCCGTACATTTCTCACTGTCTTTAACTCGTCCCTATGAGATCCATACTAAATTCATTTTTGGCGGTGACCCTTATCTACAACCTTTGTACATCCCGCGCCCTTCCAAAATATTAAATTGAAATTTAATTGGGAAATCATAGCAATTTGGCTCACTTTTTAAAGGCTGCCCATAAAAGTGATCAAGTTAAAATAAATTATTTAAGTTTCTATACTCGATATATAAATTAAAAAATTAAAAGTGTCTTTTATGAAAAATAAAGGAAAAATTTTAAATGGGTGGTTACGAAGAAGCAAACGTTTACTGTTATGATGAATCAATAGAGGAAACATTAAAAAGAATAGAGACATCTTAACAAGACAACTGAATCATTCAGAGAATGTCTTGACAAGATACTGGAAAAGTTTGATTCTCGACAGCAAACCCTCTTAAATGTATGAAATGATAGTAATGATAAAACAAAGAAAATGAATAATGAACATAGAAAAGGGACTGTCCAATCCATTAAAAGATGAGATGAGTCAACAATGGAACAAAAAAGGTACGAAAATATGCTCAAAAATTCATACTCAAAAGACTTCAAGGTATGATACATGCCTTACAAAAAAATATTGACAGTTCTCCAAGCAGAAGCCAAGTTAAGATTTTACAACTAGATGAGGACAAAGATGATGTCACCAAGGAAGCATATTCAATGAGAGAATCCAATTTATTACGCTTCGAGGACAAATCATTCCTTAAGGGGGTGCTCATATAACGAATACAAATGTGATGATAATAATAATAATAATGTACTTATGTTAATAAAAAGTCAAAGGGCATGTACCACTTCGCCTATTGACTATTCAATGCGTATAAGTAAATTGTCACGAGACTGATTGTAAATCATCTTATCATTCATCAATTCAATAGAATATTATTCATTCGATTACATAATACTTCTATTTATTTTCAGCTTTCTCTCCTACACAGGGGTAGTAAAACAAATAGATGACCTAATGTTGCGAAGATATATCTTTGTTTCTATTCGTCCCACCCCCCCAAAGAAACAAAAACTAAAAATGAAAGAAGGGATCGGCCAATTATTGAAAGGGTATTAAAATTAATAATGGAAAAATAGATATATTCCTGTATAAAGGTCATTTTTATAACAAAATAAACTAAGTCATTTTGCCTAGAGGCTATACTATTCATTGTTCTCTCTTATTATTTTATATTGTTCAAGGGTTTATACTTGTTTCAGGTTGTGCACTTCACCTTTTAGCTAAATTTCATTGGTTAATTGATAAGGAACAAGATCAAATTCTCCAATATTGACATCAAAGGAAATCCCGAGAAGAGATCAACCCAATCAGGGGTGCAAGGAAGAAGTCAACAAGGTGGTTTACAGATCGCTTCCCTTTCCCTTACCCCGAATCCAGTCTAAGGCAGATTCATTAATTTTAGTTAGTTTTTTAGTTTATCATTATGTTTCTTTCTTGTTTCCCCACAACTTTTATTTGTCCTTGGGGAACCTTCGCTTACCGGAAGATGTCATTCGGCCTAAAGAACGATGGGGCTACATTCCAGCGCGCAATGAACTATGCTTTTCACGATATCAAACAAGTGGTTGAACCTTATCTTGATGATCTCCCAACGCGATCTCGTAAGAGACGGGATCATCCTGATCACTTGAGACTCGTGTTTGAAAGATGCAGATATTATAAGATTTGATTCAATCCTAATAAGTGTGTGTTCTGTGTCGAGTCCGGACGTTTACTGGGTTTCATTATATCCAGTCGTGGCATCATGGTCGATCCACTCAAAGTTGCGACCATCATAAATCTGTCTCCTCCTCGAACCCTACGACAACTTCAGAGTCTGCAGGGCATGTCCAACTTCTTACGACGTTTTATCATTAACTATGCCAAAATCACAAAAGGTTTCATGAGACTGCTCAAACAAGACACCTATTTTATTTGGGATGAGGCTACTCCAACTTCGTTTGAGGCCTTGAAAAAGGCATTATTATCAACCCCCTTGTTGAGCCCGCCAGACTATACCAAGGATTTCCTGTTATACCTGGCTGCATCTGTATACACAATCGGCATAGTACTTGTTCAGGAGGATGACTTGCTCCAAGAGCATGTCATTTACTATTTGTCGCGCGTATTAATAGCTCCTGAGATTAAGTATTCTTACATTGAGAAGTTGGAATTAGTTGCCGCCCATGCCGTTCAGAGGCTGCGTCACTACATTTTGTTGAGAACCACTACAATGATCGCGGAGGTCAATTCGTTTCAATATGTTCTAACCCGACGTATTATCGGTGGAAAATTTAATAAATGGATTGCCATCTTCCAAGAATTTGACCTGGTTTTTCAATCATCTAAGTCAAAGAAGTCACTGGTTTTCGTCGAACTTATCTCTGAATTTCCGAGTGACATAGTACCCGCGCGTAGTACACAATGAGGAAGAGTCATCATTCTCGGATGAACACATATTCCTTATTACATCCTCTGACCCATGGTACGGAGATATTCTAGTATATCTTCAGACTTTGAGGTGTCCTCCTACTTTCTCTAGGGACGAATGACGGAAACTAAAGAATCATGCAAAGAATTATCTCATTATTGCTGACACTTTATACATACAAGGGATAGATTCCATTCTTCGCCATTGTTTGACTTTAGATGAAGCTCAAACAGTATTGAATGATGCTCACAGTGGAGCCTGTGGGTGTCACCTTTCTGGGTTGGCAACAACTCAGAAGATACTGCGTGCTGGTTATTTTTGGCCCACGGTCTTCAAAGACTGTGTGGAAGTTGTGAAACACTGTCAGCCATGTCATTTTTCCTCCAAAAAGATGAGAGTACACCCAGCTCCTCTCCACACTATGATTACAGCAAGCCCCTTCACCAAGTGGGGGATTGATTTCATGAATTGTAGTCTAGCTTCTACTGGAGGTCATCATCACATCATTGTTGCCGTCGACTACTTCACAAAGTGGGCCGAGGCCATGCCTACTGTCAAAGCAGATGAAGAAACGGTTTCTTACTTTGTTTTTAACCAGATCATTGCTAGGTTTGGTGTACCCAAAGAGATCGTGGCAAACCACGGTCGACACTTTCAGAACAACATGGTGACTGATCTATACACTATGCTTGGTTTTCGGCAGGAACCTTCATCTTCATTTTATCCACAGGCGAATGGTCAGGTCGAAGCGGTTAATAAAACTTTGAAGACCATTCTTTAGAGGACAGTCAATTCCAGTCAATCCAACTGGCACATCATGTTGTATCCATCTCTTTGGGCATACCAGGCTAATGTTAATACTGCTACCGGGTTCTCTCCTTTTCATCTTGTTCATGGGGTAGAAGCAGTTATTCCGATTGAATGCGAAATTCCTTCATTGAAGTTGGCCATCCAACTACTCCCCAACGAGTCATGAGCGGCTCACGAGGATTGAGTGGGGGAAAGGACATCCCCGGACCCAAAGCAGGAACCCTCTCAAAGAAGAAGGTGCAGAGAATACTACCGTAACCAAAGTTCTTCTTCCTACCGGTTTTGCACTTGGTAAGTTGAAGTTTCATGTTCACCAATAAGCTAGAACACCAGTCAAAAACAATCCCATGTAAGCACTCTATGCCCACCTGCATATAGTTCCTCGATTCAAGGTGTTGTGTTGCACTTCCCCCTATCCGATTGAGAATAGTTAAGATCACTTTCAACAGTAAACTTGCAACAGTGGCTATGGAGATCTGACTGCCACTCTTCTCAGTACTCGGCAGATAGTAAGTATTGATATAATCTTGCACAAAGAGGGCACCCACACCTCGAAATGTGCCTTTGAGGTTCACCACCTCCCCTCTTCGAGAGAGACCGATGATAAAGTATATGTCATCTATTGTGAGCTCCAGGATCTTGTTAGCTTAGTTCATTGTTCTTAGAGGTTTCCAATGTAGACCCATGTTCTTAGCAGTTTCAAAGAACCAACAAAACCCCTTCTCACCAGCCCTTTCGGCAACAGCCTGCGAACAGGATGAGGTCTCACCCAAGGTGTAGCTATGGGGGCACTGCGGAATCAGGTTTCCACAGTGATGTGATGATTTTTTCGGACAGGACTACTGCACAGAGCACTATCAGACTTGCGCTGCGAGCTGAGGACTGCGCAACGATAGACTGCGTCGCGGTTTGCACTTCTACCAACTAACCACTTGCGCAACCAACGCACCTAAGGGATGCATGGTTTGGGAAGGATACAAATGAAAGGACAGCGCAACTGACTTATATGCTTCCTCTTCCAAACTTAACCATTACGTAGGTTTTACTATAACATTGAATCACTCATCTACTGCCTTGGATCATTTCTCTTTATAACGAGTACAAGCAGACGAACATACAATGTTGCACATACCAGGTTGTGTGCGTCAAAGAGTTATACAATCTGACCTCTACGTACACATATGATTGTTCATCAATTGATGCTTCCACAGACATGGAATACTGACCATTCAACATTCATTCATTCCTGCAATACTTAACATATTATTCACATCTTTCTTCTATGGTGAATACATATAAAAGCATTAACACACCAACTAATAAATGAGAATCCAAGCATCCAATGTAAGCAAATAAGCCAATGCAATCACACTACACAGTATTTAACATGGTTCACCCCCAGGATGGAGGCTACATCCACAAGAACTGTTGTTATATTAGTCTTTGGGAAGGGTACAACAGTTCTTTGTCTGCACACTCAGCTTGCAGACCCTCTTCTCTCTCAATAGGCGTCTACGCACACAACTTGCAAAGCCTTTCCAAAATGTTCCTTAACAGAGATTTAACAACTCAATACGAGAACAACACAAAATGAAGAGTAACAACTTGAAAGATCAACAATGAAGATTAACCCTTTCCCATACAAAAATGCCTTACTTATAGATCATGCCCGTAGCTCATGTCTTTGCAATCAACAGGCAAAAAACCCTAAGATTTTACAAAACTATCACGGTTTTCCCTTAACCGTACGTGTTGGCTTCTGGTAGTGAATATTCCGTCGTGGCTACCTTCAGCACATGCCTCACGTCGCTATCGGCCTTCCTGTCGCACCCATGCCAATAGGTCGCTTTCACCAAACCATTCTTCCTCTAATGGTCTCATGCGACTAGTTCAGGTAGTGGTTCTTTCACATGTGCGACCAGTCGCTTTCTTTCCTCTTTGCTCCTACCCGCTGCTTGGTACTCCTGGATCATCTTTACCAAAAATAGACCATCATTGGTCTAACCGGAATCTGTGCCGTCTTCTGTCCAACACTCTGCTTTGTCGGCTCCACATAGATTGGACACATTGCAACAATGTCTCCTCGTAGCACTAATCTTCGCAGCTCTTCCGACGCTGCGCTGCATGCAACTTCGCAGCATCCCAAAGACTTATACAAAAATATTCCAACTGAACGGCGCTCAGCTCCACAGTTCCAAAAATCCTTCTTGCTCAAAATGCCCCACTTGGGCCATGCCCAACAGATCTCCCCTTGGAGATTAAAGACTCCCTGATTGGCATCCCAATATTCCACCATTTTTTCGAGCAATTGTGTTTGTGCCCGCATATTAACTGTTCGGTAGAATTTCAATAATCCACATATTCTCAATGCATGAAGGGTCAATGGATCACCCATAGCTTGTCGATCCATATCCTCATGATCTCTTCCACGCCAAACTAGCACCATTCTACAATTGGAAAACCAATGCGTTGGTTAATTTTTGTTTTTAGCCATTTACTTTGCGGTGTGCGTGACTGTCCATGTTAGACAGTGGCGCCTTACCCGTGGATCCCTTTGAGACAGAGCAGCACATATTTATCGTATGCGCTAGACTTTCTCAAAGGAACCCGCGCACCCACAAAATAAATTAAAATCCCAATAAAAAATTAAATTGACCATTAAAAACCTAGAAATTTGCATGGAAATAGAAGAGGGGATGGATACAACTTACTCAAAAGAGATAGAAGATGTTTTGACAACCCGGAATGATCGTAACAAGCAATGGTATTAGAGGTTGGCTCTCCAATCTTTGCCCTAAAAACTTGGAAATGCTGAGTTTTGATTTGTTTTGAAACTATTTATAGAAATATTCATTTTAATTTTTACCCACTTTTATAAATGTGGTATAGTTTCAAAATTATTTTAATATTTTTTAATTCACTAATACACTTTTTGAGTTTTTGGTGGATTAGGTCATAATTTCACTATATTTCATAAAGGCGATCTATCAAGGTATGTTTTCTTTATTGACATGTGAAATTGGGTATATTTTTTATGTCATTTAGGAAATTTTTCTTGATCATGTGCTATATCACTAACCTGGTTGTCGAGTATTTTCATCACCTGATACGTCATGAAACTTGTGTCCCTGAAGAGAGTGAGAGTAATCGGGGTTCCCTCGGAAGGGAGTGAGACCCTTGATCTCCTAGCATATGTCAGATCATTCTATGTATGGATTCGAGTAATCAAGACCGACATGTTCTGTCATTCTATATAACCCTGAAATTGCATCCTAAGACTATTGGGTGCATAATGGGATTCCTTTGGCTCGATTCCCTATCATTCGGGTCCCACTAAGTGGATTATGTGCACCCAAGGTGAGCACATTAAAATATTAATAACACCTCCATCAAGTTATTGTGGAACCAGGCCTTCGACATCGCTTCGACTCGTTGTTGTGAGGCTACATATATGGAGAAGAAAGGGAATGCAGCCAATATATTGCCTCAATCCACTTGCAAGCCAAAATATTGGGAAGTGAAGGTGGCGTTCATCTGAGCATTGTGGATAGGAATATAGCTCACAACACACATTGAAGCCATCGTTGACAGGTCACAGGTGATAAAATTTCCAACACACAATAAAATCTCAGCCAAATAGGAGTTTGTGAAGACTTAGTAGTTTGAAAACATGGAAGTTTGAGTTCGGGTTTTTGGTGTCACGAGTGCCATTCTAAAATTTTAGGGACTCGGCCCATGATGTTCAAACCCCGGAATGAGACACAATCTAGGACCTTTACATATTCCCCATATATCGTGAAGCTGCCATTCATGAAGGCATTGAATATGATAGTGTGTTTAATAACACCAGTTCTAAATGTCGAAGCAAGATCCTTGTTCAACAAGATATTGGGAAATCAAGCATCGTACTCAAACACCAAAAACTCTCCAAGTTCGTGTGCGAGGATGAGTGTCGATTACTTGCGGCTCACCCTAATTTTAGAAACGCTTGGAAAACTAAAACATCAAGTGACGTAATGACCTTTCAACTCCTGACGGTCATTTAAACTCTTTGCTTTACCTCACGACAATTGTTGAACACTTCGACTACCTATTTTAGCCTTCAAAATATCGGCAAAGCTGCTGCAAACATGATCTTGCACCGCAGGTAAGAGGCAAGTATGGATAGCTTTTCCACTTATGCCATTTTTCCCCTTCAAAATCAGTCATCCATGACCCCGACAAGTGGTGATTGCAAGTAAGGCTACATGCCAAGTCCATCCATTATGGTGAAGGCAGAGTGTCCTTCCATAGGAGGTACGTTTTGTTTTCTTGCACATTTGTCATTTACTCCTGTATATTTTTGTTATTGATGTTTTCATGCGCGCAGTTTACTGCACGACAATCTAAGTAGGGAGTATTCCTACTGTCTCAGTTTCACCCCGATGAACCTAAGTTGTTGAGAATTGCATAGAGTCGTGGAAAAATCCCTTTCTAAAGGGTTGAACTGACCGCGGCCTATTGTACTAATGACTTTCAAAATCCATATTTTAATAAAATCTAATGGTGGTCATATCTACGTCTTCCTCCATCTTTGATTTTGGTTGTGCTATTATTTTTACGTTTTTTTTACGTTCTGCAAAACTATATTTTATGTACATGGACTGTAAATATTTTATTTATGTTATTTTGTACAAAAATTATTACTTTTAACCCTTAGTCGTTGTCCTTTCTGACTTTGTATAATTGAAATGGAAGTAGCATTGCCACATAGTTATGAGAAGCCATTCATTTCATGCAATATGTTTTATTTATTGAAATCATTTTCAGCAGACAACTAATCCACCGAGTTCGTTGTTTTTCACTTAATATCACTGTATTAATGGACTGAGATCTTTGATTGCATTTAAAAACTGCAAATCTGAGCAATGTGAAAAAAATATTTTTGCAAAGCATTAAATGTTGTCAAAATTACTTAGACGTTAGGTGAATACAAATTATCACTTAAATTTTATGCTAACGGCTAAAACGCAAAGTTTCTTCTTTATTTAACAAATGTTACTACATTAATATCACGCTTATTTTTAAAGGCAATTTAAAATTTCAAAATCAGAAGATTATGCTAATTTATCTTTGCATATATAGACCGGATACTTAATCTTACTTAAGTGTCAGAATAGATTTAATTATTGATGTATTTTCATGCTTGCGACTAATTGTTAATTTCTTAATAAATTTATCGCTAACAACTTTTTCATTATTTGTAAATATTTTATAATTTATTTCTTTTACCTTTTCATTATCCGGTCAATTTCTCTTTCAGTAATTAATGCATGCATGACTAGATAGGTCTCATTTAGATTCATTAATGGACTAACGTTTTCATTTCAAAATCATACTTGTTTTTCTTCAAGCTAATACAACCTCACTTTCGTAGCATTTATGTACTTAATTCCATTGATCAACCCATTGTATCCTATCTATCCAAGGGCTCTAAATGCAACCCGACGTCCATACACCTTCATCCCCTTGACCATCCCTCTAAGGGTATTTACAGTGTCGTTTCCCCAACTGTGTCGTTTTGAGCATCAACAAACTCGAGTCAAGTAAGTCTATCCATACACTTAAAATTTTAAGAATATGTCATCTACCTAATTTCAAGTACTAAAATCTAACTAACTTACAGAGTTCAAAATTTTAATTTTTGCAGTCCCCATCTTTAGACACCATTTTCTATCATGTGTCACCCTGTCACCAGGGGCATGGTGCAGGTGGTACTGGTAGTGGGGATGACCACAGATCCCAGCATGTGAAGAACCTGCAATAATTAATTAATGCAAATACACGAGATATCAGAAATAATAGAACTCAGAATCACTTTTATACTGATCATGGGCCACTTCGACGGGGCAACCTCCTTTCAGCAAGCTCAATACAATTAACTTCACAGCGCCTTCAATGACCTCAACACACACTTATATACTAAGTCTATGCCCAATACTATGAGTCAAAACCATGGGACATACAATACTACGGGACGACTTACAAAGCATATGCGTCCAATACTATGGGTCAATACTATGGGCTAATATAAACTATGGATCAACAAATACTATGGGACGACTTACAAAGAATATGCGTCCAACAACAATATACTAACATAGTAAAGAGAAGGGTTGACATGGGTTCCTAACACAGCAAGGGGCTGGTCCACATATTTGATGAGACTTGTTCATCTTTCACTATTTGTATTGTTATGTATACATATGTGCTTGTACTTTTGTATGAACTTGAAGGACTATTTTGTATCATATTTTATCTTCATGGATATACGATGTGTGTACATTATTTATGTCTATGGGAATAAATATATTTATCAAGTATGTTTATGTTTATTCACCTACATGTTAAGTTTATCTTATGACCATTTTTATGCCGACGATTGTACAATTTCAGATTTTATAATTAGAAGTTACAAGTTACAAATCAACTTTTAGAAGTTGTGGGATTATCTTAGGTTCATGTTCAATGTTTATGTTATTTATATTATGCTCAATTGTCGTTTACAATTCATGATGTTAGATACAATTTGCAAGTCACAATTACGATTACAAATCGCAATCTAATTAGATTTACGAATTACAAGAAAACTAATTCATGATGCTAGTTTCAATTAACAATAACAATCTAATAATAGTGATTAGATTTACAAATTACTAATTACAATTCATGATGTTAATTTCAATTAACAATAACAATTAGAGTTGCAGTTTACAATTTACAATCTACAATTATAATTACAATTGCAAATTACAAATTACAATAGAACAAATTACAAATTACAATCTACCATTGTAATTACAATTGTACAATTACTCTTTAAGAAATTACTAATTAGACATGGACACGTAATTACAATTGTACAATTAATATTTAAGAAATTACTAATTAGACATGCACACACAATTACAATTGCACAATTACTCTTTAAGAAATTACTAATTAGACATGTACAAATTGCAACTTACAATCTCATTTACAATTAAAATGAGACAGATAATAGGGCCATTCATACCATGTGAAATATTGATACAGAATTGGATAGTCTAAAATTCATACAAATCATAGTCTAAAAACTCATTGTTCTACCCAATGGATTATAGGAATGCAAGTCTCCATAATACGGTCATGATTAGCTTCTGTCATCTTCCATCTATTTGGTTCACTTCTCTTCACCTTGATTGTCGTGAGATGTATCCGAGCTTATGCCACCAAATTATTGTACTGGCAAGACATATACTCAGGCATATAGACTTGGTAAATAATGTAATCACCTTGTTTTCTCACTTTTTCAAATAAGTGGCCCATCACAACCAGTTCGTCGATTTGGTACATGAAATATCCATCTCTATAGGGTCGCACCAACCGCTTTTAATTTGTGTACATACCATTAAATAATATGTGGCGCTGTCTTCATTGCATGGGGGTGCAGTGACAACAAATATGTATCACCTACCACAACAATTACATTTGGTAATCAAATGTATATACTTTCAAGTACAAGTTTGGTAGTTTGATCATTCAATCGAAGATTCCAAAGAAAATCATGTGATGTATATATAGACTAAACTAATGTTAATGTTCATCGATGTACCTTCCCTAACCATGTCAAAAACCCAATCCTGATCTAATAATACCACAGCATCTTAATTGTGCATCTCTTTCTATGTCGGAATTGGATGAGAACCCTTTGGATTAAGAAGGACACATTTCCATTGTTACACATGTCCAACATTTTTACATTTACCAAGCTCGCTGTAACATCCCAAAATTTACAAGAATTTAAAATTTTTCAATGTGGCTTTTAATGCATAATCTAACTGTGCGGAAATGTAATAAATGCTTAAATGTCGTCTTGCTGTACTAAATGCTGTGCTGGTCAAAAGTGTAATGTTTTGCGACAAGTTAATTAATATCTACACTTCGATGCTATTGAATGATCTTCTTAACTCAGCTATGTTTTCATATTACTTACGTTGATGATCCAACGATATAAATTTTATAAGTGCTAACTACTGTTCTTCTGTTTGATGATGAAGGGGTCCTAAGGATACCCCGAGGCTTACTTAGCATTCGTGCTAAAGCATTTGAATCATCCCTTTCGCAGATTACAGGTAAGATCTTTAGTGTTTACGAAGTGGAACCGAAGAGTTTCTAACCAGTTTTCAGTAATCTCCAAAGTCTTAATGGTCTTAAAGACAAAATGTAGAAAATGCCACCGGGTGAGATTCTTCAATTAGCCTAGTCTTTAAAACAAGAAGTATGTCGGTTATAATATTCACAATCCTATACTAGCCCTTTTATTACTTTGTTCAAACAATAGATAGGTTCAATATATCATATTTTTGCCTCAATATATTATTATCATCAGTTTCTATTTAATGCAAACTATAAGGATATACAAACAAATCCTATATGTAATGGCTAAGTGCAACTAATGTGCAATATCTATATGCAAATTCTTTGTATTCTCTAGAGCCTAAGAATTATATGCAATAAATTATGTAAGTGCTAATTGAACTATTGACTTTATACAATTTTCTATTTAATTTCTATACTATATCGAAATATATGCAAAAGCTTTATGTAATGTCGTATGAACAATGATTATACACATATCGTGTGTGCATCACGTGACCCTTTAACATGATGAATTCCTATCAAAAGAAACCAATACAACCTTGACTTACCACAAGGTGTTATAATATGACAGGGTTGTGAACTTTACAAATGAACCGATACATGATGAGGATGAGTAATAATTAATACCATGATGATTTCGTGCTGGCAGGCACTCTGGTTTACCTTTTGCATTTAATACTCCAACCATCGAGTTAGTGGAATGTCTCTGTGGATACCGTCGTGGTGCTAGACACGTGAAGGTATGGTGATGAGTCAAACAATGTGACGAGCTGTAAGTGCTTTGGTTTCGAAGTTATTCGATCTGTCCTCCTTGGTGGCAAGGGTCATTAATGGTGTCTTTACTATGGTGGTTGCTTGGGTGTACGTGATACCCTTCGGGTGATCTCCACCATTGATCAAACACAGTCTTGGGCTTTGGGATCTAACCCTAACCTCCGCTATGTTCAAATTTATTGATCTTTATCATTCAATGTAGTGTGAAGTGGCTCTGTGGAGAGGCCGACAGGCCGAGAGCCTTCCGGGTTTCGTTAGCAGGTGTTTGGAGTTTCCATAGTTCGAAACCGTGACCTGATGATGTTTAACTGGAGCCTGTTGATGTTTTAAGGACCAATACTCCTGTGATAGTTTTACAGTAACAGCTTGGTGTTGCAAGGGTTCCAGGGTGAGTGACAGTTCTACGTGTATGTTGCTTCGATACTCGGCCTTCCTCATTTGTTAAGTGATAGTTTTTCAGAGTTGTTCTTCCATCCTTCGTTGCATTCGGTGGTGGGGTATTGGATACAGTTTTGCAGTGGCTGTGGCGTTCAGCTCCAAAGATAAATAAAAAGGTAATGTTCTTTGGTTCGAACCTTGCCTCTTCAATTTTGTTAAGAGTTTCAGTTATTAATATCTCGCCAAGTGACAACTTCGTTCAGAAACTTATTTTAACCATACCTTCTTTAAATGGCAGGTTCCTTCGTCAACCGGCACCCATGCTTAGGTTTCGATAACTGGCAGCTGTAAAAAGAATTGTAAGCCTCGGTGGTTACCCTGTTGCTTCGGTTAGGTGACTATTGGACCTTCATGTGTTCTTGCCAAGACTTCATGTTTTTCTTGAGCTCTGAGAAGTGATCACCGTCGAAATACTTGTGAGCTGACTGGCAGCTTGGGGAGGATGAAATACTCGACCCATTCGGCATTAAGCCTGTGTATTTGTTTTCTTTTTCAGCGTAGAAAGTTGTAAAAGAAAGTAACTAAGGAGGAGGTTTTATCACTCGACTACCTTTGGTAAATAAAGAAATTGTGTTTTTCCAAATGTTATGGTGTTTGTGTGGTTGAGATTGTGAGCGATGCTCCAGTTTATGTGAAAATGAAGTTTATCGTTTTGCAACTATTGTATTTTTAAGGAATAGTTTGAGATCCAAGGGTTTAGCCTTGTACTAAGTAGGCAAACCCTAACATGTAGTTTTTCAATAATAGTTTTGTTGTTCTGGTAAAAAATGTCGAGCTCTGAAAGTATAATTCTAAATCGAGAAACCGTGTGGTTTTTCAGTTAATGGTTTTCAATAGGTACGTGATACTGTTGTCTCATGTAAATGCCGAGATACTCATATTTCAGTCTTAAGGAGTGTATAAGATAAAAAAAATTGTGACTAAAGCTTATGATGTTGAAAGCTTCACTTGTTGTCCTTGTCAGTCGATTTAACTGATGGCCGAGAGCCAAGAATCAATGTTTTTGTTTGCAGATATTTAATGAAATCATAACTATTTTCTTATTTTGTTTTAAATGATGGTGTTGAATCTTAACTAAACTTTAAACCTGAAAGGTAGGTGTTGATACTACTAGGGTTTGCTCACTGAAGGGTTACGAACCTATCACGATGTTTAAGGTTTAAATGAAAACTCTGTTTTGGATAACATATTAGTTCTTTGTTAACAGTTGCGATAAATAAAGAAAAATGATGAGACAACAAGCTAGGGTTTCTAATCCTACGCTAAATGTAATTGGGATTAACTGTAGTTTTAAATCATAAAATAACATAAAAGATATGAATACTGTGGATGAAAATTAGTGCTAAATAATCATACATTGTTTGTAATTGAAAGAGTTCTGTTTTTCGTAAATATATATACTTGCTAGCAGCACTGGATAATAGTACTGTGTACTTAGGAAATAATTATTTTGCAGCTATTATTTTTCAATGAAAACTGGTGAAAGAAAGATACAATGAACTTTAAACACTTAACTAATGAAAAGAATGATAAGAGAAAAACATAGAATTTATCTTTCATGAGGAATTAAATGACGAAAGGAAATCCTAGGTTCCGTATAGGGATAAGATAATTATTTCTATTTTTATGCAACAAAACTCATAGTACCTGTGATACGATATATTGTAAAAATTCCTGAATCTAGACATACCTAAATTATATTTCAGTAGATAGTTGTTAGGAAAACTTAACAGTGTTGAATCTATTCAATCACTTGGCATTCTGCCCATCATTTGTCTATTTAATCTCCTTCTCTGTACTAGAGTACGATGCCGAAAAGATAGCATGGGGAAAAATGCTGAGACATATATTTATTCAATTCATCTTACTTAATCAATATTATGCAGAATCCTAATTAGATCAGAAACTAAAACAACTGCATCCGAATGATGATAGCCTATAAACACTTAAATCAATAACTGCAGATAGAAATTTTAACTACTTAGAATTAGAAAAGACAAGTAGAACCTGTAAATGTAGATAGGACCGACAAACACCCAAGGAGGCCTATTCCTCCCAACCTTCTCCAGAAGAAGCAGCCAAACTACTTGCTTCCTTTGGACCCCCGAGCTTGCTTACTGAACCACTAAGTAGATGGACTCTGTGTAGAAGCAAGGCACTCAGTAATATAACTTCTGCACTCAATAGTATAACTTCTGCACTCAACAATGTCACTTCTGCACTCAGCAATGTAACTTCTGCACTCAGTAGTATAACAGGAAGACTTACACAATGATCATAAACTCAGCATATCCCCTCATCAAATCTCTTGGGTGCAAGCACAGCAAAACCCCAAGGTAAATTTCCTCGTCAGGAAAAGTGATGAACCTCAGTTCATAATTCGATGGATCTTATATAAACTGCCTAGGTCTTTAGTGGTCAATTTTCAATAAATGAGCCTCTAGCTCCAGTCCCACCTTCCAGGGCACTATGACCACATTTCAAGGGAGTTGTCCCATAACAACAGCTAGTTAGTTGCATCATGATGCTTCCACTTGTCCATTTCCTTCTACCCCAGATTCCATTCCAACTAGTGGGTCAGTAAACACTCTTTCAACAGTCTCCTTAGGTGTTTGTCTCCTATTTAATTTATTTAATAATAAAATATTGTGCAATTACAGTCATCCTTGGACACTTGTCCAATATAAAAATTTACAATAAAAGTTAACATAATGTTTCCAACATAAAATGTTTTTTAGCAAAAAGGGGTATGTTACAAACACCCCCACTTAAGCTCAACATCGTCCTCGATGTTGCTTATTCTTCATCAGATCCTTCCTGGAACAGAACTGGATATGCTGCCCGCTTTTTACTTTCAAGTTCCCAGGTACCTTCAGCAGGGCTAAGGTGCTTCCATTGCACCTTTACCTGCCTTATGGTACGATTCTGGAGCATAATTTCCCTCCTATCGATAATACAGGCCGGTTCCACCTGAAAATCTCCTTCGAGTTCCACCTGTATGTCATTCCAATTCAGCACATGAGTAGCATCATGCACATACTTATTTAAAACACAAATGTGAAAGACATTATGGAGATGACAACAACAACGATGATGATGATGATAATGAAGATGGTGATGGCGATGAAGATGATGATGATGATGAAGAATATGATGAGGAGGAGGAGGAAGAGGGTGATGACGATGATGTTGATGGTGATGATGAAGACGACGATGATGATGATGATAATGAATATGATGATGATGATGATGATGATGATGACGATGCTGAAGATGAGGACGATGATGATGATAAGGAGGATGATGATGATGACGAATATGATGATGATGATGATGATGATGATGATGATGATGGAGATAAAGATGATGATGATGAAGACCATGAAGATGATGGTGATGACGACGACAATGATGATGATGAAGATGATGAATATGATGATGACGAAGATGATGATGATGAAGATGATGATTATGATGATGATGATGGTGGTGGTGGTGGTGATGACGACCAAAACGATGATGATGATGATGATGAAGATGGTGATGACGATGATGATGATGATGATTATGATTATGATGAAGATGATGATGATGATGATGATGATAACCACATGATGTGCCTTGGTTTAGAAAACCTTCTTAGTATTTTATGGCTAGAATACTTCTTCCCTGGAAAACCATTTCCAATGCCCTAAGACATATAGATACTAATTTTAAAACCATATAATGGCACTTCCATCCTCAATCACACTACAATGATACCTCAAGAGGCCATGTCTAGTTGGTGGAGGTAACCTTGTTAGCCCTAGAAGGATATAAGATTCCTTTAAGGCTCGAGTCTTAGGTATCCTCCCTTGACCATGTCCAATTCCCTAAGTCCCCAAGACTTGGATACATCTAGCGCAATGGATACCCTTGTGGAATAGAGGGGGCGGGGGATTGGGTGGATAGGAAGGGAAGAGGGGTGGGGTTATAGATAGTTGGGGGGTGGTGGTGGTTAGGGACAGATAGATAAAAAATAAATGTGTAAGACAACAATGTGTGCGAGCACAGAAGCGCGCACGTGCGCGCACAGGAGCGCGTACACGTGTCTGAATTCAAATTGTTTTTGGCACCCTTGCAAGATTGGAATTAGCTTCGGATTGCACCTTGAGGCTCGGTTTGATTTATGTCTGATTTATGGCAGAACACATCAAATGTTGTAACTTTATGTTTTTCACAACTAGTTCCACATATGCTGCACAAGTGCACTGCAGATGAAATTGCACACACTTGTCGAGCTCTGTGTGCAGATTCTAAATATATAATTTTTGAATAGATTTGTTGTTGTTTTCTATTTTTAATTCATTTTTAACTGCACTCATGTCAAATTTATAAAAAACATAAGTCGTTTATTTGGCCTATAACTTTTTATTGGCTTACCTATTTCAAAAACGGAAAAGAACCCGCATAAGAGCACGAAAATACCTACAATATAAAAAAAAAGGTATTTTGATTATTTTTAGACCATGATATCGTGGCTCAACACTTTACCATGTCGTTCTAGGGATTCACCGACTTCGGTAATTTAAAAAAAATATATAAAATTGACTTTTAAAATTTTGGAAAAATAGCCCCGCACAAGATTCTTCTGTTTCCTACGCCTGTACATATTTTTTTTCTTGTAATTTGAAAATTTACATAGCAAACAGGTGGCTCAAAAAAAACATGTGCATTATGTTTGAGAAAAAAAATAACATACCAATCTTCGAATAATGACATTTTGGGGTGGTTATACAACTTTTCTGTAAATAAAAGTTATATATTCCGGAATGTCATCCGTTTTTCTAAGTTTCATCTTTTTACACCTAATCCGAAAAAGTTTTGTAAGTACCTCTAATAATTCATTTTAATTATAATATTTCCGTTTTTCCAGAATGTCATTGCAACTAACGTGTCATAATTGGGTATCATTACCTTGCACCAGCCCATAATCATGATCATAAAACACAATATCCATTCCAATTACTTAAAATTTGAACTTTCAAAACGTGTACTTTCAACACAACAAGATACATATACTAAGAAAGAAAAAGCTATAATAAATTAAAATGGCATTAATAAATCAAATGCTATTAAAACAAAATATATAATTAAATACGTAATTATTTTTTACAAAAATTCATAAACATGCCATTAAACAAATAAAATATTAAATAAATAATTAAAATAGTAATCCTAAGTGATGTTATAAATACATTTTATTTATATAAATTAATACATTAGAGTGTTTAAAAAAAAACACAATATACTCTAGCAAATATATTTGACCATAATTTTGTATCAAAATTAATAATTAAAAATATCATTAAATTATAATTTAAATTTAAATTTATAAAATATTTGAGAAATTGAAATTGAAATTTTAGAAAAATAAGTATAATAATTTATGTGTGTAAGAGTAAAATTAAACTCTTTCTATAATTTAGTATAGCATACTATTAGTAAGTATAAATAAAATTAATATATATGCACTTAAATTATAAACAATATATATCATTAAAATTAAAATTACACATAATAATAAAATATTTTATTTGAAAAAATATATTTTTATATTATATATTAACAGTATTTTTATATGAAAAAAAAATATTTTTATGTTATATATCATATTTCATTTTGGAAGTATAATTAAACAATAAATAACTCTATTAAACAATAATCATATATTTGTTTTGGAGTATGAATTTTATATGTTAGCTTATATAATTGAACATTAAAAAATTATCAATATTATAAAAAAACAAAAGATTAGAAAAATTAAACTAATAAAAAAATACAAAAAAATTATATTGACTATATTTATGAAATTATAATTACACATATTTATTTACATTAATATTTAATGAAATAAATAACTAATCATATATTGAAAAATGAAAACTCAAAACTTAATAATATAAATACAAGTTCAAACTCAAAATTTTATATTATAAACTGTATACACAGTCTAAAATTAAGGTTTAATGTTTAACATTAAAAAAAATATAAGTGCTAAATAATTTTTTTTTAAATAATAATAATAGTTTAAAATGGAGAGTGAAATAAACTGGAAAGAAAACAGGCCATCATGAATATGCATTTAATGGTATAGGAAGTGAGCTTTTTCAATACCTTCTAACCGAAAGAAATATTTTGTATTAATCAAAAGTTTCAAGGGGAACTTCTAAAATATTTAAGGTTAAAACACATCTGATATGTCAATTTTGCATTTATGTACATATAAGACAATAAGACAACCAAGCATATGCTTTTTTATTAAAAAAATTGTTCACTTATCATAAAATGAAATATCATAATTGATAATTGTTGAGCAATCTAAACATGATTAGGTTTCTTTTCTACAAATTTTATGCAACAAAGTATCATTAACATATTAAGAATTAAGTAAATAGACCAAGCAATATTCTAAATAGATTTTTTTAAATGTATATTTCTAATTGCAAAACAACAAAAGAAAGTAATCATAAAACCCTAGAAAGTATATTTCTAATTGCAAAACAACAGAAGAATGTATATTTATTTTATTTGTCGGATAGGTAAATGAGATTGAGGAAAAACTAAAACCCTAGAAAGTGAAATGCAAGGTTTTATTTGGTTTTATTTAACTGTGCACAAGCAGGGACACAGAAAATCAGGAGCGAATTTAACCATCTGAGCACCAGTGGTCTAGTGGTAGAATAGTACCCTGCCACGGTACATACCCGGGTTCGATTCCCGGCTGGTGCAACAACACGGCGGATTGCAAAGATGATTGGATAAGTGTTTTTTTTATTTCACAGCCTTCCTGCTTGATTCGGTAAGCTTTCCCAGCCCGATACTCATTCTGTTTTTTATTTCACAGCCTTCCTGCTTATCTTGCTTGCCGTTGGCATTCTGCTTATCTTATATTTGGCGGGGTTACAATACTGCTCCGCACGGTTTCACATTTCCTCCTTCCGCTCCCAATTGCTGTCGTTGTAGTATAGTGGTGAGTATTCCCGCCTGTCACGCGGGTGACCCGGGTTCGATCCCCGGCAACGGCGTTTTATGCGTTTTCGACACTCTCTCTTTTTGTTGTGCTGTTGATCAGTTATGCTCTTGCTCACTCTCCCCTTTTGCTGTGCTGTTGATCAGTTATGCTCTTGCTCACTCACTTAATCAGTCAATCGTCAACCATCAACTTCAAGTTGAGTAAATTCATAATCAGTCATTTCATTGTTATGAGGTTAAGATGGCCTGTCAACTTTTAGCACTGGCTCTACCAAGCATGGAGAGAGATCATGCATTTGGATGCTCTTGCTCACTCACTTAATCAGTCAATTGTCAACCATTAACTTCAAGTTGAGTAAATTCATAATCAGTCATTTCATTGTTATGAGGTTAAGATGGCCTGTCAACTTTTAGCTCTGGCTCTATCAAGCATGGAGAGGGATCAAATCCCTTGAGGCTAGCACTTTGGTTTACATGTGAAGGGATTTGATCCCTCTCGGTGCTTGGTAGAGCCAGGTTTAACATGGATCTATGCTAGTTTCTATAACAAATCATGTGGAAGAGTATTGGACTTGTTCAACAACTTTTATTTCAAAGCATAAAGAGACCCACCAAAGCAATACCAAACTAGAAATGTAAATAAAATAATCGTATGTGTACATATGATGATTTAAGAATGCCGAGAAATTACAAAATAGTATGACAACCATAATAAAAAAGGAACAAAACACTGCTACTATCCCGCATTCGAAAAAATCCTTGAGACCCACCAAAGAAGAGCAAGGCAAGACTATAAACGTAAATAAAAACAATGTGCATACAATGATTTTTAATTTAGAGGAATACCCAAATATTACAAATATTAAAACAAGGGTCATAAAAAATCGGATTGGAGACAGTTGAGACCCACTAGAGTACACAAAATCCAGACCGAAAATGCAAATAAAAAACAACATAAACATATTAAAACAATTTGCGATTTTCTATAAAAAAGAACAATAAATCAATTATATAAATCTAAATATGCACTCAATGTTGTGGAGATGGAGATTATTTTTCTACCCAAATAATCCTAAATCTAAATATGGAGGAAGGGACCAACCAGCTATTGCAAGTATTAAAATATATTGCAAACAAAATGTATTAAAACAAATATTATCTCAATGTTGAATATATAGAGCTCAATTTCTACCAAAAACAAATCTAAATCTAAACATCCAAGAAAGGATTAACTAGCTATTACAAGATTACAACTAAATAACAAAGCCTTGAAAAGAAAAGCAGGTTTGCATCCAAAATGTGTCAGTTTTTCATTACGTGACCAAGTCAAAAGACTTCAAGGTATGATACATGCCTTACAAAAGAATATTGTCAGCTCTTCAATCAAAAGCCAAGTTAAGCTTTTCCAACCAGATGAGGACAAAGATGATGTCACCAAGGAAGCATAGTCAATGAGAGAGAATCCAATTTATTATGCTTTGAGGAAAAAGCATTCCTTACAGGGGTTCCAATGTAACAAATATAAATGTGATAATAATAATAATATTGTAGTTAGCTTAATAAAAATCCAAAGGGCACATACCCATTCGCCTCGTGACCAGTCATACGTAAACCGTCACAAGGATGATTTTAAATCATCTTATGATTCATCAATTCAGTAAATATCTTATTCATTCAATTACAGAATACTTCTATTAATTTTCATCTTCCACTACTACATTGGTATCAGAGCCAGTGTTAGCCAATTTCGTGGGTTACAAGCCATTACACAAACAATTTGTGGTCACTTGTGTAAATTAAATCATTACAGTTGTTGTCCATACAATTGCGCTATGATTCACTGAAAATCATCATACAATCAACATTTAACTATATACAATCATCACATAGGTTTTTCGTACATAAGGCATAGATTTCTATACAACCACCACTGCAAAATTCCGTTGTCGTAAATCCTCCTTAAGCCATCAATGCCATACGATTGTCGTACATACCTATGTATATGTGTGATCCGCTTCCAGTTAGAGCATTCGTACGCACATTCCTCCAACTGTACAATTCTATGCTCATCAGTACCACTGCACGTTCCGTACATTTCTCACTGTCTTTAACTCGTCCCTATGAGATCCATACTAAATTCATTTTTGGCGGTGACCCTTATCTACAACCTTTGTACATCCCGCGCCCTTCCAAAATATTAAATTGAAATTTAATTGGGAAATCATAGCAATTTGGCTCACTTTTTAAAGGCTGCCCATAAAAGTGATCAAGTTAAAATAAATTATTTAAGTTTCTATACTCGATATATAAACTAAAAAATTAAAAATGTCTTTTATGAAAAATAAAGGAAAAATTTTAAATGGGTGGTTACGAAGAAGCAAACGTTTACTGTTATGATGAATCAATAGAGGAAACATTAAAAAAAATAGAGACATCTTAACAAGACAACTGAATCATTCAGAGAATGTCTTGACAAGATAATGGAAAAGTTTGAGTCTCGACAGCAAACCCTCTTAAATGTATGAAACGATAGTAATGATAAAACAAAGAAAATGAATAATGAACATAGAAAAGGGACTGTCCAATCCATTAAAAGATGAGATGAGTCAACAATGGAACAAAAAAGGTACGAAAATATGCTCAAAAATTCATACTCAAAAGACTTCAAGGTATGAAACATGCCTTACAAAAAAATATTGACAGTTCTCCAAGCAAAACCCAAGTTAAGATTTTACAACTAGATGAGGAAAAAGATGATGTCACCAAGGAAGCATATTCAATGAGAGAATCCAATTTATTATGCTTTGAGGACAAATCATTCCTTAAGGGGGTGCTCATATAACGAATACAAATGTGATGATAATAATAATAATAATGTACTTAGGTTAATAAAAAGTCAAAGGGAATGTACCACTTCGACTATTGACTATTCAATGCGTATAGGTAAATTGTCATGAGACTGATTGTAAATCATCTTATCATTCATCAATTCAATAGAATATTATTCATTCGATTACATAATACTTCTATTTATTTTCAGATTCCGCTCCTACACAGGGGTAGTAAAACAAATAGATGACCTAATGTTGCGAAGATATATCTTTGTTTCTATTCGCCCCACCCCCCCAAAGAAACAAAAACTAAAAATGAAAGAAGGGATCGGCCAATTATTGAAAGGGTATTAAAATTAATAATGGAAAAATAGATATATTCCTGTATAAAGGTCGTTTTTATAACAAAATAAACTAAGTCATTTTGCCTAGAGGCTATACTATTCATTGTTCTCTCTTATTATTTTATATTGTTCAAGGGTTTATACTTGTTTCAGGTTGTGCACTTCGCCTTTTAGCTAAATTTCATTGGTTAATTGATAAGGAACAAGATCAAATTCTCCAAGATTGACATCAAAGGAAAGCTCGAGAAGAGATCAACCCAATCAGGGGTGCAAGGAAGAATTCAACAAGGTGGTTTACAGATCGCTTCCCTTTCCCTTACCCCGAATCCAGTCTAAGGCAGATTCATTAATTTTAGTTAGTTTTTTAGTTTATCATTATGTTTCTTTCTTGTTTCCCCACAGCTTTTATTTGTCCTTGGGGAACCTTCGCTTACCGGAAGATGTCATTCGGCCTAAAGAACGATGGGGCTACATTCCAGCGCGCAATGAACTATGCTTTTCACGATATCAAACAAGTGGTTGAACCTTATCTTGATGATCTCCCAGCGCGATCTCGTAAGAGATGGGATCATCCTGATCACTTGAGACTCGTGTTTGAAAGATGCAGATATTATAAGATTTGATTCAATCCTAATAAGTGTGTGTTCTGTGCCGAGTCCGGACGTTTACTGGGTTTTATTGTATCCAGTCGTGGCATCATGGTCGATCCACTCAAAGTTGAGGCCATCGTAAATATGTCTCCTCCTCGAACCCTACAGACAACTTCAGAGTCTGCAGGGCATGTCCAACTTCTTACGACATTTTATCATTAACTATGCCAAAATCACAAAAGGTTTCATGAGACTGCTCAAACAAGACACCTATTTTATTTGGGATGAGGCTGCTCAAACTTCGTTTGAGGCCTTGAAAAAGGCATTATTATCAACCCCCTTGTTGAGCCCGCCAGACTATACCAAGGATTTCCTGTTATACCTGGCTGCATCTGTATACACAATCGGCATAGTACTTGTTTAGGAGGATGACAAGCTCCAAGAGCATGTCATTTACTATTTGTCGCGCGCATTAATAGCTCCTGAGATTAAGTATTCTTACGTTGAGAAGTTGGCATTAGTTGCCGCCCATGCCGTTCAGAGGCTGCGTCACTACATTTTGTTGAGAACTACTACAATGATCGCGGAGGTCAATTCGTTTCAATATGTTCTAACCCGACGTATTATCGGTGGAAAATTTAATAAATGGATTGCCATCTTCCAAGAATTTGACCTGGTTTTTCAATCATCTAAGTCAAAGAAGTCACTGGTTTTCGTCGAACTTATCTCTGAATTTCTGAGTGACATAGTACCGCGGGGGGTTCACTAGCGACGAAATATCATATCACGTCCATTCATATTTGGGGTTTGAATACTCTTAAAAAACTCAAAAATATATTGCTTCGTATTAAGGGGTGAAGGGGGGTTTTTAATTTGAAATAGTGATATAAATATTGGAAGTTATTTTATTTGGGTGGGTTGAGGAATAACCTCCAAATCATGGGCTGGATTCATACCTCCAAATCACGGGATCAATTCATACCCACCTAAAACTTAAGGACCCTCCATTTTAATTTGATATTGCTTATGGTCCTAAGTTTTGCATAAATCTGATAATCGTATACCAATTATAATATCAATGGGAGTCTCTTTGGATTACTGGCCTTGATAAATCCTCATTCAATAGCTTATTTAGGCTTGTTTTGAAATGATGTTATATTGTTTTTCATCTTTAATTTAAGAGATGTACCTAATTGGGAGTTTTGGATCTAAACAATTGTATTGTAATTTTTGTAGGCATTCGAGCAAAAGATCTAACTCTTCATTTTTTAGGTTGGGGTTTAGGTGGGCTCTAACTCTAAATATCTAAGTGAGATCAATCTTTCTTGGCTCACTAGATCCAAGAAAAGTTAGATCAATCTTTCTTGACTAGTTATTTCTTTCAACTTTTGTATTCTTCTTTAACATTTTCACTTTTCCAGTAAGGAATGGTTGTTAGATTGAGTTATATTTGGCACATTCATAATTGTAATTTCAATTCTTATATGCAAGGCATCATCTTAGTATTGTGTTGAAATTGACATGAACATAGGTGAAAATCTAAATCCTTATTTACATACCCTATGTGTTATCGTTACCATGAAATGGTATCGTATAAGTTTCACCATCTAAGTATCTTTATAACTATTGCATGCTTGAAACCTAACAACGGATATTCTCCCCTCTCTTGTAAAGATAAAAAAAATAAATAGATATAACCCAAGAAAAGGTAACTAAATGTTGTTAAAGTGGAGGAAATTCATTGCATCTTTTGAATGACCCAAATCCAAGATATGCACATGATCATATGGTGTTATTGGAAAGTAAGAGATTTTTTTCTATGTTTATTTGGGTTCAAACATCAACAATGTTTGTTTTGATAGGAAGGTATGAGAGTCCATCCACGAAAGGGTTTCAATTTTGCGTTTTTTTAGAGTTTAATTTATTAATCTTATAGAAAACATGAGCTCTCTATGGCTATACTTATATTTAATTGATATAAAATTGGTAGATTGGCATGTTGTGGTGTGAAACATCTACAATTCTCATCTTTTCTAAGCATTGCACTAACTATTGGACTACTTTTAAATTCTTTGTTATGTTGATCTCTTGATCGGGCTTCCTTTTACACATTTTTCCTTCCCTAGTACTATTTCGTCGGGTCTTCCACTATCCAACACTACAAATTGATCAATCACCCCTGCAATCCTGGTGGGATCCTTATTAGCATTATACTATTATTTTATTTAGCACCGTGTTTGCTTATACTAATATGTGTTAGGGCTACTATTTTTTATAACTTGATAATATGATATAACGGGGGTATTAAAAATTGGTTGATAAAATGGATACATATAATATCTAGTGAAAATAGGGGTTTTATTAATTGGAAAGGCATATTGAGAGGGGGGTTCAACAATAAAATTTTAGGAGGAATTTTCCAATATTTAGTGAAATTAGGGATATTGTTTAATATCATGCGAATGATCGTGCTATGCAACAAGTTCACTGAGTGAAACCCCCGTGCGTAGTACACAATGAGGAAGAGTCATCATTCTCGGATGAACACATATTCCTTATTACATCCTCTGACCCATGGTACGGAGATATTCTAGTATATCTTCAGACTTTGAGGTGTCCTCCTACTTTCTCTAGGGACGAATGACGGAAACTAAAGAATCATGCAAAGAATTATCTCATTATTGCTAACACTTTATACAGACGTGGGATAGATTGCATTCTTCGCCATTGTTTAACTTTAGAGGAAGCTCAAACAGTATTGAATGATGCTCACATTGGAGCCTGTGGGTGTCACCTTTATGGGTTGGAAACAACTCAGAAGATACTGCGTGTTGGTTATTTTTGGCCCACGGTCTTCAAAGACTGTGTGGAAGCTGTGAAACACTGTCATCCATGTCATTTTTCCTCCAAAAAGATGAGAGCACACCCATCTCCTCTCCACACTATGATTACAGCAAGCCCCTTCACCAAGTGGGGGATTGATTTCATGAATTGTAATCTAGCGTCTGCTGGAGGTCATCATCACATCATTGTTGCCGTCGACTACTTCACAAAGTGGGCCAAGGCAATGCCTACTGTCAAAGCAGATGAAGAAATGGTTTCTTACTTTGTTTTTAACCAGATCATTGCTAGGTTTGGTGTACCCAAAGAGATCGTGGCAGACCACGGTCGACACTTTCAGAACAACATGGTGACTGATCTATACACTATGCTTGGTTTTCGGCAGAAACCTTCGTCTTCATTTTATCAACAGGCGAATGGTCAGGTCGAAGCGATTAATAAAACTTTGAAGACCATTCTTTAGAGGATCGTCAATGCCAGTCGATCCAACTGGCACATCATGTTGTATCCATCTCTTTGTGCATACCAGGCTAATGTTAATACTGCTACCGGGTTCTTTCCTTTTCATCTTGTTCATGGGGTAGAAGTAGTTATTCCGGTTGAATGCGAAATTCGTTCATTGAAGTTGGCCATCCAATTACTCCCCAACGAGTCATGAGCGGCTCACGAGGATTGAGTGGGGGAAAGGACATCCCCAGACCCAAAGCAGGAACCCTCTCAAAGAAGAAGGTGCAGAGAATACTATCGTAACCAAAGTTATTCTTCCTACCGGTTTTGCACTCGGTAAGTTGAAGTTTCATGTTCATCAATAAGCTAGAACACCAGTCAAAAACAATCCCACGTAAGCACTCTATGCCCACCTGCATATAGTTCCTCGATTCAAGGTGTTGTGTTGCACTTCCCCCTATCCGGTTGAGAATACTTAAGATCACTTTCAACGGTAAACTTGCAACAGTGGCTATGGAGATCTGACTGCCACTCTTCTCAGTACTCGGCAGACAGTAAGTATTGATATAATCTTGCACAGAGAGGGCACCCGCACCTCGAAATGTGCCTTTGAGGTTCACCACCTCCCCTCTTTGGGAGAGACCGATGATAAAGTATATGTCATCTATTGTGAGCTCCAGGATCTTGTTGGCTTAGTTCATTGTTCTTAGAGGTTTCCAATGTAGACCCAGGTTCTTAGCAGTTTCAAGGAACCAACAAAACCCCTTCTCACCAGCCCTTTCGGCAACAGCCTGCGAACAGGATAAGGTCTCACCCAAGGTGTAGCTATGGGGGCACTGCAGAATAAGGTTTCCACAGTGATGTGATGAGTTTTTCGGATAGGACTACTGCGCAGAGCACTATCAGACTTGCGCTGCGAGCTGAGGACTGCGCAACGATAGACTGCGTCGCGGTCCGCACTTCTACCAACTAACCACTTGCACAATCAGCGCACCTAAGGGCTGCGCGGTTTGGGAAGGATACAAATGACAGGACAGCACAACTGACTTATATGCTTCCTCTTCCAAACTTAACCATTGCGTAGGTTTACTATAACAGTGAATCACTCATCTACTGCCTTAGATCATTTCTCTTTATAACGAGTACAAGCAGACGAACATACAATGTTGCGCGTACCAGGTTGTGTGCGTCAAAGAGTTATACAAGCCGACCTCTACGTACACATATGATTGTTCATCAATTGATGCTTCCATAGACATGGAATACTCACCATTCAACATTCATTCATTCCTGCAATACTTAACATATTATTCCCATCTTTCTTCTATGGCGAATACATATAAAAGCATTAACACACCAACTAATAAATGAGAATCCAAGCATCCAATGTAAGCAAATAAGCCAATGCAATCACACTACACAGTATTTAACATGGTTCACCCCCAGGATGGAGGCTACGTCCACAAGAACTGTTGTTATATTAGTCTTTGGGAAGGGTACAACAGTTCTTTGTATGCACACTCAGCTTGCAGACCCTCTTCTCTCTCAATAGGCGTCTACGCACACAACTTGCAGAGCCTTTACAAAATGTTCCTTAACAGAGATTTAACAACTCAATACGAGAACAACACAAAATGAAGAGTAACAACCTGAAAGATCAACAATGAAGATTAACCCTTTCCCATACAAAAATGCCTTACTTATAGATCATGCCCGTAGCTCATGTCTTTACAATCAACAGGGAAAAAACCCTAAGATTTTACAAAACTATCACGGTTTTCCCTTAACCGGATGTGTTGGCTTCTGGTAGAGAATATTCCGTCGTGGCTGCCTTCAGCACATGCCTCACGTCGCTATCGGCCTTCCTGTCGCACCCATTCCAATAGGTCACTTTCACCCAACCATTCTTCCTCTAATGGTCTCATGCGACTGGTTCAGGTAGTGGTTCTTTTGCATGTGCGACCATTCGCTTTCTTTCCTCTTTGCTCCTACCCGCTGCTTGGTACTCCTGGATCATCTTTACCAAAAATAGACCATCGTTGTTCTAACCGGAATTTGTGCCATCTTCCGTCAAACACTCTGCTTTGTCGGCTCCACATAGACTGGACACATCGCAGCGCTGTCTCCTCGCAGCACTAATCTTCGCAGCTCTTCCGACGTTGCGCTGCACACAACTTCGCAGCATCCCAAAGACTTATACAAAAACATTCCAACTGAACGGCGCTCAGCTCCACAGTTCCAAAAATCCTTCTTGCTCAAAATGCCCCACTTGGGCCATGCCCAACAGATCTCCCCTTGGAGATTAAAGACTCCCTGATTGGCATCCCAATATTCCACCATTTTTTCGAGCAATTGTGTTTGTGCCCGCATATTAACGGTTCGGTAGAATTTCAATAATCCACATATTCTCAATGCATGAAGGGTCAACGGATCACCCATAGCTTGTCGATCCATATCCTCATGATCTCTTTCACGCCAAACTAGCACCATTCTACAATTGGAAAACCAATGCGTTGGTTAATTTTTGTTTTTAGCCATTTACTTTGCGGTGTGCGTGACTGTCCATGTTAGACAGTGGCGCCTTACCCATGGATCCCTTTGAGACAAAGCAGCACATATTTATCGTATGCGCTAGCCTTTCTCAAAGGAACCTGCGCACCCGCAGAATAAAATTAAAATCCCAATAAAAAATTAAATTGACCATTAAAAACCTAGAAATTTGCATGGAAATAGAAGAGGGGATGGATACAACTTACTTAAAAGAGACAGAAGATGTTTTGACAACCCGGAATGATCGTAACAAGCAATGGTATTAGAGGTTGGCTCTCCAATCTTTGCCCTAAAAACTTGGAAATGCTGAGTTTTGATTTGTTTTGAAACTATTTATAGAAATATTCATTTTAATTTTTACCCACTTTTATAAATGTGGTATAGTTTCAAAATTATTTTAATATTTTTTAATTCACTAATACACTTTTTGAGTTTTTGGTGGATTAGGTCATAATTTCACTATATTTCATAAAGGCGATCTATCAAGGTATGTTTTCTTTATTGACATGTCAAATTGGGTATATTTTTTATGTCATTTAGGAAATTTTTCTTGATCATGTGCTATATCACTAACCTGGTTGTCGATTATTTTCATCACCTGATAGGTCATGAAACTTGTGTCCCTGAAGGGAGTGAGAGTAATCGGGGTTCCCTCAGAAGGGAATGAGACCCTTGATCTCCTAGCATATGTCAGATCGTTCTATGTATGGATTCGAGTAATCAAGACCGACATGTTCTGTCATTCTATATAACCCTAAAATTGCATCCTAAGACTATTGGGTGCATAACGGGATTCCTTTGGCTCGATTCCCTATCATTCGGGTCCCACTAAGTGGATTATGTGCACCCAAGGTGAGCGCATTAAAATATTAATAACACCTCCATCAAGTTATTGTGGAACCGGGCCTTCGACATCGCTTCCACTCGTTGTTGTGAGGCTACATATATGGAGAAGAAAGGGAATGCAACCAATATATTGCCTCAATCCACTTGCAAGCCAAAATATTGGGAAGTGAAGGTGGCGTTCATCTGAGCATTGTGGATAGGAATATAGCTCACAACACACATTGAAGCCATCGTTGACAGGTCGCAGGTGATAAACTTTCCAACACACAATAAAATCTCAGCCAAATAGGAGTTTGTGAAGACTTAGTAGTTTGAAAACATGGAAGTTTGAGTTCGGGTTTTTGGTGTCACGAGTGCCATTCTAAAATTTTAGGGACTCGGCCCATGATGTTCAAACCCCGGAATGAGACACAATCTAGGACCTTTACATATTCCCCATATATCGTGAAGCTGCCATTCATGAAGGCATTGAATATGATAGTGTGTTTAATAACACCAGTTCTAAATGCCGAAGCAAGATCCTTGTTCAACAAGATATTGGGAAATCAAGCATCGTACTCAAACACCAAAAACTCTCCAAATTCGTGTGCGAGGGTGAGTGTCGATTACTTGCGGCTCACCCTAATTTTAGAAACGCTTGGAAAACTAAAACATCAAGTGACGCAATGACCTTTCAACTCCTGACGGTCATTTAAACTCTTTGCTTTACCTCACGACAATTGTTGAACACTTCGACTACCTGTTTTAGCCTTCAAAATATCGGCAAAGTTGCTGCAAACATGATCTTGCACCGTAGGTAAGAGGCAAGTATGGCTAGCTTTTCCACTTATGCCATTTTTCCCCTTCAAAATCAGTCATCCATGACCCCGACAAGTGGTGATTGCAAGTAAGGCTACATGCCAAGTTCATCCATTATGGTGAAGGCAGAGTGTCCTTCCACAGGAGGTATGTTTTGTTTTCTTGCACATTTTTCATTTACTCTTGTATATTTTTGTTATTGATGTTTTCATGCGTGCAGTTTACTGCACGACAATCTAAGTAGGGAGTATTCCTACGGTCTCAATTTCACCCCGATGAACCTAAGTTGTTGAGAATTGCGTAGAGTCGCGGAAAAATCCCTTTCTAAAAGGTTGAACTGACCGCTTCCTATTGTACTAATGACTTTCAAAATCCATATTTTAATCAAATCTAATGGTGGTCATATCTACGTCTTCCTCCATCTTTGATTTCAGTTGTGCTATTATTTTTACATTTTTTTTACGTTCTGAAAAACTATATTTTATGTACATGGACTGTAAATATTTTATTTATGTTATTTTGTACAAAAATTATTACTTTTAACCCTTAGTCGTTGTCCTTTCTGACTTTGTATAATTGAAATGGAAGTAGCATTGCCACATAGTTATGAGAAGCCATTCATTTCATGCAATATGTTTTATTTATTGAAATCATTTTCAGCAGACAACTAATCCACCGAGTTCGTTGTTTTTCACTTAATATCACTGTATTAATGGACTGAGATCTTTGATTGCATTTAAAAACTGCAAATCTGAGCAATGTGAAAAAAATATTTTTGCAAAGCATTAAATGTTGTCAAAATTACTTAGACATTAGGTGAATACAAATTATCACTTAAATTTTATGCTAGCGGCTAAAACGCAAAGTTTCTTCTTTATTTAACAAATGTTACTACATTAATATCACGCTTATTTTTAAGGCAATTTAAAATTTCAAAATCAGAAGATTATGCTAATTTATCTTTGCATATATAGACCGGATACTTAATCTTACTTAAGTGTCACAATAGATTTAATTATTGATGTATTTTCATGCTTGCGACTAATTGTTAATTTCTTAATAAATTTATCACTAACAACCTTTTCATTATTTGTAAATATTTTATAATTTATTTCTTTTACCTTTTCATTATCCGGTCAATTTCTCTTTCAGGAATTAATGCATGCATGACTAGATAGGTCTCATTTAGATTCATCAATGGACTAACGTTGTCATTTCAAAATCATACTTGTTTTTCTTCAAGCTAATACAACCTCACTTTCGTAGCATTTATGTACTTAATGCCATTGATCAACCCATTGTATCCTATCTATCCAAGGGCTCTAAACGCAACCCGACGTCCATACACCTTCATCCCCTTGACCATACCTCTAAGGGGATTTACAGTGTCATTTCCCCAACTGTGTCGTTTTGAGCATCAACAAACTCGAGTCAAGTAAGTCTATCCATACACTTAAAATTTTAAGAATATGTCATCTACCTAATTTCAAGTACTAAAATCTAACTAACTTACAGAGTTCAAAATTTTAATTTTTGCAGTCCCCATCTTTAGACACCATTTTCGATCATGTGTCACCCTGTCACCAGGGGCATGGTGCAGGTGGTACTGGTAGTGGGGATGACCACAGATCCCAGCATGTGAAGAACCTGCAATAATTAATTAATGCAAATACATGAGATATCAGAAATAATAGAACTCATAATCACTTTTATACTGATCACGGGCCACTTCGAGGGGGCAACCTCCTTTCAGCAAGCTCAATACAATTAACTTCACGGCGCCTTCAATGACCTCAACACACACTTATATACTAAGTCTATGCCCAATACTATGAGTCAAAACCATGGGACATATAATACTACGAGACGACTTACAAAGCATATGCGTCCAATACTATGGGTCAATACTATGGGCTAATATAAACTATGGATCAACAAATACTATGGGACGACTTACAAAGAATATGCGTCCAACAACAATATACTAACATAGTAAAGAGAAGGGTTGACATGGGTTCCTAACACAGCAAGGGGCTGGTCCACATATTTGATGAGACTTGTTCATCTTTCACTATTTGTATTGTTATGTATACATATGTGCTTGTACTTTTGTATGAACTTGAAGGACTATTTTGTATCATATTTTATCTTCATGGATATACGATGTGTGTACATTATTTATGTCTATGGGAATAAATATATTTATCAAGTATGTTTATGTTTATGCACCTACATGTTAAGTTTATCTTATGACCATTTTTATGCCGACGATTGTACAATTTCAGATTTTATAATTAGAAGTTACAAGTTACAAATCAACTTTTAGAAGTTGTGGGATTATCTTAGGTTCATGTTCAATGTTTATGTTATCTATATTATGCTCAATTGTCATTTACAATTCATGATGTTAGATACAATTTGCAAGTCACAATTACGATTACAAATCACAATCTAATTAGATTTGCGAATTACAAGAAAACTAATTCATGATGCTAGTTTCAATTAACAATAACAATCTAATAACAGTGATTAGATTTACAAATTACTAATTACAATTCATGATGTTAATTTCAATTAACAATAACAATTAGAGTTGCAGTTTACAATTTACAATCTACAATTATAATTACAATTGCAAATTACAAATTACAATCTACCATTGTAATTACAATTGTACAATTACTCTTTAAGAAATTACTAATTAGACATGGACACGTAATTACAATTGTACAATTACTATTTAAGAAATTACTAATTAGACATGCACACACAATTACAATTGCACAATTACTCTTTAAGAAATTACTAATTAGACATGTACAAATTGCAACTTACAATCTCATTTACAATTAAAATGAGACAGATAATAGGGCCATTCATACCATGTGAAATATTGATACAGAATTGGATAGTCTAAAAATCATACAAATCATAGTCTAAAAACTCATTGTTCTGCCCAATGGATTATAGGAATGCAAGTATCCATAATACGGTCATGATTAGCTTCTGTCATCTTCCATATATTTGGTTCACTTCTCTTCACCTTGATTGTCGTGAGATGTATCCGAGCTTATGTCACCAAATTATTGTACTGGCAAGACATATACTCAGGCATATAGTCTTGGTAAATAATGTAATCACCTTGTTTTCTCACTTTTTCAAATAAGTGGCCCATCACAACCAGTTCGTCGATTTGGTACATGAAATATCCATCTCTATAGGGTCGCACCAACCGCTTTTAATTTGTGTACATACCATTAAATAATATGTGGCGCTCTCTTCATTGCATGGGGGTGCAGTGACAACAAATATGTATCACCTACCACAACAATTACATTTGGTAATCAAATGTATATACTTTCAAGTACAAGTTTGGTAGTTTAATCATTCAATCGAAGATTCCAAAGAAAATCATGTGATGTATATATAGACTAAACTCATGTTAATGTTCATCGATGTACCTTCCCTAACCATGTCAAAAACCCAATCCTGATCTAATAATACCACAGCATCTTAATTGTGCATCTCTTTCTATGTCGGAATTGGATGAGAACCCTTTGGATTAAGAAGGACACATTTCCATTGTTACACATGTCCAACATTTTTACATTTACCAAGCTCGCTGTAACATCCCAAAATTTACAAGAATTTAAAATTTTTCAATGTGGCTTTTAATGCATAATCTAACTGTGCGGAAATGTAATAAATGCTTAAATGTCGTCTTGCTGTACTAAATGCTGTGCTGGTCTAAAGTGTAATGTTTTGCGACAAGTTAATTAATATCTACACTTCGATGCTATTGAATGATCTTCTTAACTCAGCTATGTTTTCATATTACTTACGTTGATGATCCAACGATATAAATTTTATAAGTGCTAACTACTGTTCTTCTGTTTGATGATGAAGGGGTCCTAAGGATACCCCGAGGTTTACTTAGCATTTGTGCTAAAGCATTTGAATCGTCCCTTTCGCAGATTACAGGTAAGATATTTAGTGTTTACGAAGTGGAACCGAAGAGTTTCTAACCAATTTTCAGTAATCTCCGAAGTCTTAATGGTATTAAAGACAAAATGTCGAAAATGCCACCGGGTGAGATTCTTCAGTTAGCCTAGTCTTTAAAACAAGAAGTATGTCGGTTATAATATTCACAATCCTATACTAGCCCTTTTATTACTTTGTTCAAACAATAGATAGGTTCAATATATCATATTTTTGCCTCAATATATTATTATCATCAGTTTCTATTTAATGCAAACTATAAGGATATACAAACAAATCCTATATGTAATGGCTAAGTGCAACTAATGTGCAATATCTATATGCAAATTCTTTGTATTCTCTAGAGCCTAAGAATTATATGCAATAAATTATGTAAGTGCTAATTGAACTATTGACTTTATACAATTTTCTATTTAATTTCTATACTATATTGAAATATATGCAAAAGCTTTATGTAATGTCCTATGAACAACGATTATACACATATCGTGTGTGCATCATGTGACCCTTTAACATGATGAATTCCTATCAAAAGAAACCAATACAACCTTGACTTACCACAAGGTGTTATAATATGACAGGGTTGTGAACTTTACAAATGAACCGATACATGATGAGGATGAGTAATAATTAATACCATGATGATTTCCTGCTGGCAGGCACTCTGGTTTACCTTTTGCATTTAATACTCCAACCATCGAGTCAGTGGAATGTCTCTGTGGATACCGTCGTGGTGCTAGACACGTGAAGGTATGGTGATGAGTCAAACAATGTGACGAGCTGTAAGTGCTTTGGTTTCGAAGTTATTCGATCTGTCCTCCTTGGTGGCAAGGGTCATTAATGGTGTCTTTACTATGGCGGTTGCTTGGGAGTACGTGATACCCTTCGGGTGATCTCCACCATTGATCAAACACAGTCTTGGGCTTTGGGATCTAACCCTAACCTCCTCTATGTTCGAAGTTATTGATCTTTATCATTCAATGTAGTGTGAAGTGGCTCTGTGGAGAGGCCGACAGGCCGAGAGCCTTCTGGGTTTCGTTAGTAGGTGTTTGGAGTTTCCATAGTTCGAAACCGTGACCTGATGATGTTTAACTGGAGCCTGTTGATGTTTTAAGGACCAATACTCCTGTGAGAGTTTTACAGTAACAGCTTGGTGTTGCAAGGGTTCCAGGGTGAGTGACAGTTCTACGTGTATGTTGCTTCGATACTCGGCCTTCCTCATTTGTTAAGTGATAGTTTTTCAGAGTTGTTCTTCCATCCTTCGTTGCATTCGGTGGTGGGGTATTGGATACAGTTTTGCAGTGGTTGTGGCGTTCAGCTCCAAAGATAAATAAAAAGGTAATGTTCTTTGGTTCGAACCTTGCCTCTTCAATTTTGTTAAGAGTTTCAGTTATTAATATTTCGCCAAGTGACAACTTCGTTCAAAAACTTATTTTAACCATACCTTCTTTAAATGGCAGGTTCCTTCGTCAACCGGCACCCATGCTTAGGTTTCGATAACTGGCAGCTGTAAAAAGAATTGTAAGCCTCGGTGGTTACCCTGTTGCTTCGGTTAGGTGACTATTGGACCTTCATGTGTTCTTGCCGAGACTTCATGTTTTTCTTGAGCTCTGAGAAGTGATCACCGTCGAAATACTTGTGAGCTGACTGGCAGCTTGGGGAGGATGAAATACTCGACCCATTCGGCATTAATCCTGTGTATTTGTTTTCTTTTTCAGCGTAGAAAGTTGTAAAAGAAAGTAACTAAGGAGGAGGTTTTATCACTCGACTACCTTTGGTAAATAAAGAAATTGTGTTTTTCCAAATGTTATGGTGTTTGTGTGGTTGAGATTGTGAGCGATGCTCCAGTTTATGTGAAAATGAAGTTTATCGTTTTGCAACTATTGTATTTTTAAGGAATAGTTTGAGATCCAAGGGTTTAGCCTTGTACTAAGTAGGCAAACCCTAACATGTAGTTTTTCAATAATAGTTTTGTTGGTCTGGTAAAAAATGTCGATCTCTGAAAGTAGAATTCTAAATCGAGAAACCGTGTGGTTTTTCAGTTAATGGTTTTCAATAGGTACGTGATACTGTTGTCTCATGTAAATGCCGAGATACTCATATTTCAGTCTTAAGGAGTGTATAAGATAAAAAAAAATAGTGACTAAAGCTTATGATGTTGAAAGCTTCACTTGTTGTCCTTGTCCGTCGATTTAACTGATGGCCGAGAGCCAAGAATCAATGTTTTTGTTTGCAGCTATTTAATGAAATCATAACTATTTTCTTGTTTTGTTTTAAATGATGGTGTTGAATCTTAACTACACTTTTAACCTGAAAGGTAGGTGTTGATACTACTAGGGTTTGCTCACTGAAGGGTTACGAACCTATCACGATGTTTAAGGTTTAAATGAAAACTCTATTTTGGATAACATATTAGTTCTTTGTTAACAGTTGCGATAAATAAAGAAAAATGATGAGACAACAAGCTAGGGTTTCTAATCCTACGCTAAATGTAATTGGGATTAACTGTAGTTTTAAATCATAAAATAACATAAAAGATATGAATACTGTGGATGAAAATTAGTGCTAAATAATCATACATTGTTTGTAATTGAAAGAGTTCTATTTTTCGTAAATATATATACTTGCTAGCAGCACTGGATAATAGTACTGTGTACTTAGGAAATAATTATTTTGCAGCTATTATTTTTCAATGAAAACTGGTGAAAGAAAGATACAATGAACTTTAAACACTTAACTAATGAAAAGAATGATAAGAGAAAAACATAGAATTTATCTTTCATGAGGAATTAAATGACGAAAGGAAATCCTAGGTTCCGTATAGGGATAAGATAATTATTTCTGTTTTTATGCAACAAAACTCATAGTACCTGTGATACGATATATTGTAAAAATTCCTGAATCTAGACATACCTAAATTATATTTCAGTAGATATTTGTTAGGAAAACTTAACAGTGTTTAATCTATTCAATCACTTGGCATTCTGCCCATCATTTGTTTATTTAATCTCCTTCTCTGTACTAGAGTACGATGCCGAAAAGATAGCATGGGGAAAAATGCAGAGACATATATTTATTCAATTCATCTTACTTAATCAATATTATGCAGAATCCTAATTAGATCAGAAACTAAAACAACTGCATCCGAATGATGATAGCCTATAAACACTTAAATCAATAACTACAGATAGAAATTTTAACTACTTAGAATTAGAAAAGACAAGTAGAACCTGTAAATGTAGATAGGACCGACAAACACCCAAGGAGGCCTATTCCTCCCAACCTTCTCCAGAAGAAGCAGCCAAACTACTTGCTTCCTTTGGACCCCCGAGCTTGCTTACTGAACCACTAAGTAGATGGACTCTGTGTAGAAGCAAGGCACTCAGTAATATAACTTCTGCACTCAATAGTATAACTTCTGCACTCAACAATGTCACTTCTGCACTCAGCAATGTAACTTCTGCACTCAGTAGTATAACAGGAAGACTTACACAATGATCATAAACTCAGCATATCCCCTCATCAAATCTCTTGGGTGCAAGCACAGCAAAACCCCAAGGTAAATTTCCTCGTCAGGAAAAGTGATGAACCTCAGTTCATAATTCGATGGATCTTATATAAACTGCCTAGGTCTTTAGTGGTCAGTTTTCAATAAATGAGACTCTAGCTCCAGTCCCACCTTCCAGGGCACTATGACCACATTTCAAGGGAGTTGTCCCATACCAACAGCTAGTTAGTTGCATCATGATGCTTCCACTTGTCCATTGCCTTCTACCCCAGATTCCATTCCAACTAGTGGGTCAGTAAACACTCTTTCAACAGTCTCCTTAGGTGTTTGTCTCCTATTTAATTTATTTAATAATAAAATATTGTGCAATTACAGTCATCCTTGGACACTTGTCCAATATAAAACTTTACAATAAAAGTTAACATAATGTTTCCAACATAAAATGTTTTTCAGCAAAAAGGGGTATGTTACAAACACCCCCACTTAAGCTCAACATCGTCCTCGATGTTGCTTATTCTTCATCAGATCCTTCCTGGAACAGAACTGGATATGCTACCCGCTTTTTACTTTCCAGTTCCCAGGTAGCTTCAGCAGGGCTAAGGTGCTTCCATTGCACCTTTACCTGCCTTATGGTACGATTCTGGAGCATAATTTCCCTCCTATCGAGAATACAGTCTGGTTCCACCTGAAAATCTCCTTCGAGTTCCACCTGTATGTCATTCCAATTCAGCACATGAGTAGCATCATGCACATACTTCTTTAAAACACAAATGTGAAAGACATTATGGAGATGAAAACAACAACGATGATGATGATGATAATGAAGATGGTGATGGCGATGAAGATGATGATGATGATGAAGAATATGATGAGGAGGAGGAGGAAGAGGGTGATGACGATGATGTTGATGGTGATGATGAAGACAACGATGATGATGATGATAATGAATATGATGATGATGATGATGACGATGCTGAAGATGAGGACGATGATGATGATAAGGAGGATGATGATGATGACGAATATGATGATGATGATGATGATGATGATGATGATGATGGAGATAAAGATGATGACGATGAAGACCATGAAGATGATGGTGATGACGACGACAATGATGATGATGAAGATGATGAATATGATGATGACAAAGATGATGATGATGAAGATGATGATTATGATGATGATGATGATGGTGGTGGTGGTGATGACGACCAAAACGATGATGATGATGATGATGAAGATGGTGATGACGATGATGATGATGATGATTATGATTATGATGAAGATGATGATGATGATGATGATGATGATGATGATGATAACCACATGATGGGCCTTGGTTTAGAAAACCTTCTTAGTATTTGATGGCTAGAATACTTCTTCCCTGGAAAACCATTTCCAATGCCCTAAGACATATAGATACTAAGTTTAAAACCATATAATGGCACTTCCATCCTTAATCACACTACAATGATACCTCAAGAGGCCATGTCTAGTTGGTGGAGGTAACCTTGTTAGCCCTAGAAGGATATAAGATTCCTTTAAGGCTCGAGTCTTAGGTATCCTCCCTTGACCATGTCCAATTCCCTAAATCCCCAAGACTTGGATACATCTAGCGCAATGGATACCCTTGTGGAATAGAGGGGGCAGGGGATTGGGTGGATAGGAAGGGAAGAGGGGTGGGGTTATAGATAGTTGGGGGGGGGGTGGTTAGGGATAGATAGATAAAAAAAAAATGTGTAAGACAACAATGCGTGCGAGCACAGAAGCGCGCACGTGCGCGCACAGGAGCGCGTACACGTGTCTGAATTCAAATTGTTTTTGGCACCCTTGCAAGATTGGAATTAGCTTCGGATTGCACCTTGAGGCTCGGTTTGATTTATGTCTGATTTATGGCAGAACACATCAAATGCTGTAACTTTTTGTTTTTCACAACTAGTTCCGCATATGCTCCACGAGTGCACTGCAGATGAAATTGCTCACACTTGTCGAGCTCTGTGTGCAGATTCTAAATATATAATTTTTGAATAGATCTGTTGTTATTTTCTATTTTTAATTCATTTTTAACTGCACTCATGTCAAATTTATAAAAAACATAAGTCGTTTATTTGGCCTATAACTTTTGATTGGCTTACCTATTTCAAAAACGGAAAAGAACCCGCATAAGAGCACGAAAATACCTACAATCTAAAAAAAAAGGTATTTTGATTATTTTTAGACCATGATATGGTGTCTCAACACTTTACCATGTCGTTCTAGGGATCCACCGACTTCGGTAATTTAAAAAAAAAATATAAAATTGACTTTTAAAATTTTGGAAAAATAGCCCCGCACAAGATTCTTCTGTTGCCTACGCCTGTACATATTTTTTTTCTTGTAATTTGAAAATTTACATAGCAAACAGGTGGCTCAAAAAAAACATGTGCATTATGTTTGAGAAAAAAAATAACATACCAATCTTCGAATAATGACATTTTGGGGTGGTTATACAACTTTTCCGTAAATAAAAGTTATATATTCCGGAATGTCATCCGTTTTTCTAAGTTTCATCTTTTTACACCTAATCCGAAAAAAGTTTTGTAAGTACCTCTAATAATTCATTTTAATGATAATATTTCCGTTTTTCCAGAATGTCATTGCAACTAACGTGTCATAATTGGGTATCATTACCTTGCACCAGCCCATAATCATGATCATAAAACACAATATCCATTCCAATTAATTAAAATTTGAACTTTCAAAACGTGTACTTTCAACACAACAAGATACATATACTAAGAAAGAAAAAGCTATAATAAATTAAAATGGCATTAATAAATCAATTGCTATTAAAACAAAATATATAATTAAATATGTAATTATTTTTTACAAAAATTCATAAACGTGCCATTAAACAAATAAAATATTAAATAAATAATTAAAATAGTAATCCTAAGTGATGTTATAAATACATTTTATTTATGTAAATTAATACATTAGAGTGTTTAAAAAAAAACACAATATACTCTAGCAAATATATTTGACCATAGTTTTGTATCAAAATTAATAATTAAAAATATCATTAAATTATAATTTAAATTTAAATTTATAAAATATTTGAGAAATTGAAATTTTCATTTTAGAAAAATAAGTATAATAATTTATGTGTGTAAGAGTAAAATTAAACTCTTTCTATAATTTAGTATAGCATACTATTAGTAAGTATAAATAAAATTAATATATATGCACTTAAATTATAAACAATATATATCATTAAAATTACACACAATAATAAAATATTTTATTTGAAAAAATATATTTTTATATTATATATTAACAGTATTTTTATATGAAAAAAAAATATTTTTATGTTATATATCATATTTCATTTTGGAAGTATAATTAAACAATAAATAACTCTATTAAACAATAATCATATATTTGTTTTGGAGTATGAATTTTATATGTTAGCTTATATAATTGAACATTAAAAAATTATCAATATTATAAAAAAACAAAAGATTAGAAAAATTAAACTAATAAAAAAATACAAAAAAATTATATTGACTATATTTATGAAATTATAATTACACGTATTTATTTACATTAATATTTAATGAAATAAATAACTAATCATATATTGAAAAATGAAAACTCAAAACTTAATAATATAAATACAAGTTCAAACTCAAAAATTTATATTATAAACTGTATACACAGTCTAAAATTAAGGTTTAATGTTTAACATTAAAAAAAATATAAGTGCTAAATAAATTTTTTTTAAATAATAATAGTAGTTTAAAATGGAGAGTGAAATAAACTGGAAAGAAAACAGGCCATCAAGAATATGCATTTAATGGTATAGGAAGTGAGCTTTTTCAATACCTTCTAACCGAAAGAAATATTTTGTATTAATCAAAAGTTTCAAGGGGAACTTCTAAAATATTTAAGGTTAAAACACATCTGATATGTCAATTTTGCATTTATGTACATATAAGACAATAAGACAACCAAGCATATGCTTTTTTATTAAAAAAATTGTTCACTTATCATAAAATGAAATATCATAATTGATAATTGTTGAGCAATCTAAACATGATTAGGTTTCTTTTCTACAAATTTTATGCAACAAAGTATCCTTAACGACCAAGCAATATTCTAAATAGATTTTTTTAAATGTATATTTCTAATTGCAAAACAACAACAAAAAAGTAATCATAAAACCCTGGAAAGTGAAATGCAAGGTTTTATTTGGTTTTATTTAACTGTGCACAAGCAGGGACACAGAAAATCAGGAGCGAATTTAACCATCTGAGCACCAGTGGTCTAGTGGTAGAATAGTAACCTGCCACGGTACAGACCCGGGTTCGATTCCCGGCTGGTGCAACAACAGGGCGGATTGCCCTTTGCGTCCACGCTGTTTAGAATGGAGAAAGTGGAAAAGATGATTGGATAAGTGTTTTTTTTATTTCACAGCCTTCCTGCTTATCTTGCTTGCCGTTGGCATTCTGCTTATCTTATATTTGGCGGGGTTACAATACTGCTCCGCACGGTTTCACATTTCCTCCTTCCGCTCCCAATTGCTGTCGTTGTAGTATAGTGGTGAGTATTCCCGCCTGTCACGCGGGTGACCCGGGTTCGATCCCCGGCAACGGCGTTTTATGCGTTTTCGGCACTCTCTGTTTTTGGTGTGCTGTTGATCAGTTATGCTCTTGCTCACTCTCCCCTATTGCTGTGCTGTTGATCAGTTATGCTCTTGCTCACTCACTTAATCAGTCAATCGTCAACCATCAACTTCAAGTTGAGTAAATTCATAATCAGTCATTTCATTGTTATGAGGTTAAGATGGCCTGTCAACTTTTAGCATTGGCTCTACCAAGCATGGAGAGAGATCATGCATTTGGATTCTCTTGCTCACTCACTTAATCAGTCAATCGTCAACCATTAACTTCAAGTTGAGTAAATTCATAATCAGTCATTTCATTGTTATGAGGTTAAGATGGCCTGTCAACTTTTACCTCTGGCTCTATCAAGCATGGAGAGTGATCAAATCCCTTGAGGCTAGCACTTTGGTTTACATGTGAAGGGATTTGATCCTTCTCGGTGCTTGGTAGAGCCAGGTTTAACATGGATCTATGCTAGTTTCTATAACAAATCATGTGGAAGAGTATTGGACTTGTTCAACAACTTTTATTTCAAAGCATAAAGAGACCCACCAAAGCAATACCAAACTAGAAATGTAAATAAAATAATCGTATGTGTACATATGATGATTTAAGAATGCCGAGAAATTACAAAATAGTATGACAACCATAATAAAAAAGGAACAAAACACTGCTACTATCCCGCATTCGAAAAAATCCTTGAGACCCACCAAAGAAGAGCAAGGCAAGACTATAAACGTAAATAAAAACAATGTGCATACAATGATTTTTAATTTAGAGGAATACCCAAATATTACAAATATTAAAACAAGGGTCATAAAAAATCGGATTGGAGACAGTTGAGACCCACTAGAGTACACAAAATCCAGACCGAAAATGCAAATAAAAAACAACATAAACATATTAAAACAATTTGCGATTTTCTATAAAAAAGAACAATAAATCAAATATATAAATCTAAATATGCACTCAATGTTGTGGAGATGGAGATTATTTTTCTACCCAAATAATCCTAAATCTAAATATGGAGGAAGGGACCAACCAGCTATTGCAAGTATTAAAATATATTGCAAACAAAATGTATTAAAACAAATATTTTCTCAATGTTGAATATATAGAGCTCAATTTCTACCAAAAACAAATCTAAATCTAAACATCCAAGAAAGGATTAACTAGCTATTACAAGATTACAACTAAATAACAAAGCCTTGAAAAGAAAAGCAGGTTTGCATCCAAAATGTGTCAGTTTTTCATTACGTGACCAAGTCAAAAGACTTCAAGGTATGATACATGCCTTACAAAAGAATATTGTCAGCTCTTCAATCAAAAGCCAAGTTAAGCTTTTCCAACCAGATGAGGACAAAGATGATGTCACCAAGGAAGCATAGTTAATGAGAGAGAATCCAATTTATTATGCTTTGAGGAAAAAGCATTCCTTACGGGGGTTCCAATGTAACAAATATAAATGTGATAATAATAATAATATTGTAGTTAGCTTAATAAAAATCCAAAGGGCACATACCCATTCGCCTCGTGACCAGTCATACGTAAACCGTCACAAGGATGATTTTAAATCATCTTATGATTCATCAATTCAGTAAATATCTTATTCATTCAATTACAGAATACTTCTATTAATTTTCATCTTCCACTACTACATTGGTATCAGAGCCAGTGTTAGCCAATTTCGTGGGTTACAAGCCATTACACAAACAATTTGTGGTCACTTGTGTAAATTAAATCATTACAGTTGTTGTCCATACAATTGCGCTATGATTCACTGAAAATCATCATACAATCAACATTTAACTATATACAATCATCACATAGGTTTTTCGTACATAAGGCATAGATTTCTATACAACCACCACTGCAAAATTCCATTGTCGTACATCCTCCTTAAGCCATCAATGCCATACGATTGTCGTACATACCTATGTATATGTGTGATCCGCTTCCAGTTAGAGCATTCGTACGCACATTCCTCCAACTGTACAATTCTATGCTCATCCGTACCACTGCACATTCCGTACATTTCTCACTGTCTTTAACTCGTCCCTATGAGATCCATACTAAATTCATTTTTGGCGGTGACCCTTATCTACAACCTTTGTACATCCCGCGCCCTTCCAAAATATTAAATTGAAATTTAATTGGGAAATCATAGCAATTTGGCTCACTTTTTAAAGGCTGCCCATAAAAGTGATCAAGTTAAAATAAATTATTTAAGTTTCTATACTCGATATATAAACTAAAAAATTAAAAGTGTCTTTTATGAAAAATAAAGGAAAAATTTTAAATGGGTGGTTACGAAGAAGCAAACGTTTACTGTTATGATGAATCAATAGAGGAAACATTAAAAAAAATAGAGACATCTTAACAAGACAACTGAATCATTCAGAGAATGTCTTGACAAGATAATGGAAAAGTTTGAGTCTCGACAGCAAACCCTCTTAAATGTATGAAACGATAGTAATGATAAAACAAAGAAAATGAATAATGAACATAGAAAAGGGACTGTCCAATCCATTAAAAGATGAGATGAGTCAACAATGGAACAAAAAAGGTACGAAAATATGCTCAAAAATTCATACTCAAAAGACTTCAAGGTATGATACATGCCTTACAAAAAAATATTGACAGTTCTCCAAGCAAAAGCCAAGTTAAGATTTTACAACTAGATGAGGACAAAGATGATGTCACCAAGGAAGCATATTCAATGAGAGAATCCAATTTATTATGCTTTGAGGACAAATCATTCCTTAAGGGGGTGCTCATATAACGAATACAAATGTGATGATAATAATAATAATAATGTACTTAGGTTAATAAAAAGTCAAAGGGAATGTACCACTTCGCCTATTGACTATTCAATGCGTATAAGTAAATTGTCACGAGACTGATTGTAAATCATCTTATCATTCATCAATTCAATAGAATATTATTCATTCGATTACATAATACTTCTATTTATTTTCAGATTCCGCTCCTACACAGGGGTAGTAAAACAAATAGATGACCTAATGTTGCGAAGATATATCTTTGTTTCTATTCGCCCCACCCCCCCAAAGAAACAAAAACTAAAAATGAAAGAAGGGATCGGCCAATTATTGAAAGGGTATTAAAATTAATAATGGAAAAATAGATATATTCCTGTATAAAGGTCGTTTTTATAACAAAATAAACTAAGTCATTTTGCCTAGAGGCTATACTATTCATTGTTCTCTCTTATTATTTTATATTGTTCAAGGGTTTATACTTGTTTCAGGTTGTGCACTTCACCTTTTAGCTAAATTTCATTGGTTAATTGATAAGGAACAAGATCAAATTCTCCAAGATTGACATCAAAGGAAAGCTCGAGAAGAGATCAACCCAATCAGGGGTGCAAGGAAGAATTCAACAAGGTGGTTTACAGATCGCTTCCCTTTCCCTTACCCCGAATCCAGTCTAAGGCAGATTCATTAATTTTAGTTAGTTTTTTAGTTTATCATTATGTTTCTTTCTTGTTTCCCCACAGCTTTTATTTGTCCTTGGGGAACCTTCGCTTACCGGAAGATGTCATTCGGCCTAAAGAACGATGGGGCTACATTCCAGCGCACAATGAACTATGCTTTTCACGATATCAAACAAGTGGTTGAACCTTATCTTGATGATCTCCGAGCGCGATCTCGTAAGAGATGGGATCATCCTGATCACTTGAGACTCGTGTTTGAAAGATGCAGATATTATAAGATTTGATTCAATCCTAATAAGTGTGTGTTCTGTGCCGAGTCCGGACGTTTACTGGGTTTTATTGTATCCAGTCGTGGCATCATGGTCGATCCACTCAAAGTTGAGGCCATCGTAAATCTGTCTCCTCCTCGAACCCTACAGACAACTTCAGAGTCTGCAGGGCATGTCCAACTTCTTACGACATTTTATCATTAACTATGCCAAAATCACAAAAGGTTTCATGAGACTGCTCAAACAAGACACCTATTTTATTTGGGATGAGGCTGCTCAAACTTCGTTTGAGGCCTTGAAAAAGGCATTATTATCAACCCCCTTGTTGATCCCGCCAGACTATACCAAGGATTTTTTGATATACCTGGCTGCATCTGTATACACAATCGGCATAGTACTTGTTCAGTAGGATGACAAGCTCCAAGAGCATGTCATTTACTATTTGTCGCGCGCATTAATAGCTCCTGAGATTAAGTATTCTTACGTTGAGAAGTTGGCATTAGTTTCCGCCCATGCCGTTCAGAGGCTGCGTCACTACATTTTGTTGAGAACTACTACAATGATCGCGGAGGTCAATTCGTTTCAATATGTTCTAACCCGACGTATTATCGGTGGAAAATTTAATAAATGGATTGCCATCTTCCAAGAATTTGACCTGGTTTTTCAATCATCTAAGTCAAAGAAGTCACTGGTTTTCGTCGAACTTATCTCTGAATTTCTGAGTGACATAGTACCACGGGGGGTTCACTAGCGACGAAATATCATATCACGTCCATTCATATTTGGGGTTTGAATACTCTTAAAAAACTCAAAAATATATTGCTTTGTATTAAGGGGTGAAGGGGGGTTTTTAATTTGAAATAGTGATATAAATATTGGGAGTTATTTTATTTTGGTGGGTTGAGGAATAACCTCCAAATCATGGGCTGGATTCATACCTCCAAATCACGGGATCAATTCATACCCACCTAAAACTTAAGGACCCTCCATTTTAATTTGATATTGCTTATGGTCCTAAGTTTTGCATAAATCTGATAATCGTATACCAATTATAATATCATTGGGAGTCTCTTTGGATTACTGGCCTTGATAAATCCTCATTCAATAGCTTATTTAGGCTTGTTTTGAAATGATGTTATATTGTTTTTCATCTTTAATTTAAGAGATGTACCTAATTGGGAGTTTTGGATCTAAACAATTGTATTGTAATTTTTGTAGGCATTCGAGCAAAAGATCTAACTCTTCATTTTTTAGGTTGGGGTTTAGGTGGGCTCTAACTCTAAATATCTAAGTGAGATCAATCTTTCTTGGCTCACTAGATCCAAGAAAAGTTAGATCAATCTTTCTTGACTAGTTATTTCTTTCAACTTTTGTATTCTTCTTTAACATTTTCACTTTTCCAGTAAGGAATGGTTGTTAGATTGAGTTATATTTGGCACATTCATAATTGTAATTTCAATTCTTATATGCAAGGCATCATCTTAGTATTGTTTTGAAATTGACATGAACATAGGTGAAAATCTAAATCCTTATTTACATACCCTATGTGTTATTGTTACCATGAAATGGTATCGTATAAGTTTCACCATCTAAGTATCTTTATAACTATTGCATGCTTGAAACCTAACAATGGATATTCTCCCCTCTCTTGTAAAGATAAAAAAAAAAAAAATAGATATAACCCAAGAAAAGGTAACTAAATGTTGTTAAAGTGGAGGAAATTCATTGCATCTTTTGAATGACCCAAATCCAAGATATGCACATGATCATATGGTGTTATTGGAAAGTAAGAGATTTTTTTCTATGTTTATTTGGGTTCAAACATCAACAATGTTTGTTTTGATAGGAAGGTATGAGAGTCCATCCACGAAAGGGTTTCAATTTTGCGTTTTTTTAGAGTTTAATTTATTAATCTTATAGAAAACATGAGCTCTCTATGGCTATACTTATATTTAATTGATATAAAATTGGTAGATTGGCAGGTTGTGGTGTGAAACATCTACAATTCTCATCTTTTCTAAGCATTGCACTAACTATTGGACTACTTTTAAATTCTTTGTTATGTTGATCTCTTGATCGGGCTTCCTTTTACACATTTTTCCTTCCCTAGTACTATTTCATTGGGTCTTCCACTATCCAACACTACAAATTGATCAATCACCCCTGCATTCCTGGTGGGATCCTTATTAGCATTATACTATTATTTTATTTAGCACCGTGTTTGCTTATACTAATATGTGTTAGGGCTACTATTTTTTATAACTTGATAATATGATATAACGGGGGTATTAAAAATTGGTTGATAAAATGGATACATATAATATCTAGTGAAAATAGGGGTTTTATTAATTGGAAAGGCATATTGGGAGGGGGGTTCAACAATAAAATTTTAGGAGGAATTTTCCAATATTTAGTGAAATTAGGGATATTGTTTAATATCATGCGAATGATCGTGCTATGCAACAAGTTCACTGAGTGAAACCCCCGTGCGTAGTACACAATGAGGAAGAGTCATCATTCTCGGATGAACACATATTCCTTATTACATCCTCTGACCCATGGTACGGAGATATTCTAGTATATCTTCAGACTTTGAGGTGTCCTCCTACTTTCTCTAGGGACGAATGACGGAAACTAAAGAATCATGCAAAGAATTATCTCATTATTGCTAACACTTTATACAGACGTGGGATAGATTGCATTCTTCGCCATTGTTTAACTTTAGAGGAAGCTCAAACAGTATTGAATGATGCTCACATTGGAGCCTGTGGGTGTCACCTTTATGGGTTGGCAACAACTCAGAAGATACTGCGTGCTGGTTATTTTTGGCCCACGGTCTTCAAAGACTGTGTGGAAGCTGTGAAACACTGTCATCCATGTCATTTTTCCTCCAAAAAGATGAGAGCACACCCAGCTCCTCTCCACACTATGATTACAGCAAGCCCCTTCACCAAGTGGGGGATTGATTTCATGAATTGTAATCTAGCGTCTGCTGGAGGTCATCATCACATCATTGTTGCCGTCGACTACTTCACAAAGTGGGCCGAGGCAATGCCTACTGTCAAAGCAGATGAAGAAATGGTTTCTTACTTTGTTTTTAACCAGATCATTGCTAGGTTTGGTGTACCCAAAGAGATCGTGGCAGACCACGGTCGACACTTTCAGAACAACATGGTGACTGATCTATACACTATGCTTGGTTTTCGGCAGAAACCTTCGTCTTCATTTTATCCACAGGCGAATGGTCAGGTCGAAGCGGTTAATAAAACTTTGAAGACCATTCTTTAGAGGACCGTCAATGCCAGTCGATCCAACTGGCACATTATGTTGTATCCATCTCTTTGTGCATACCAGGCTAATGTTAATACTGCTACCGGGTTCTTTCATTTTCATCTTGTTCATGGGGTAGAAGCAGTTATTCCGGTTGAATGCAAAATTCCTTCATTGAAGTTGGCCATCCAACTACTCCCCAACGAGTCATGAGCGGCTCACGAGGATTGAGTGGGGGAAAGGACATCCCCAGACCCAAAGCAGGAACCCTCTCAAAGAAGAAGGTGCAGAGAATACTATCGTAACCAAAGTTATTCTTCCTACCGGTTTTGCACTCGGTAAGTTGAAGTTTCATGTTCATCAATAAGCTAGAACACCAGTCAAAAACAATCCCACGTAAGCACTCTATGCCCACCTGCATATAGTTCCTCGATTCAAGGTGTTGTGTTGCACTTCCCCCTATCCGGTTGAGAATACTTAAGATCACTTTCAACGGTAAACTTGCAACAGTGGCTATGGAGATCTGACTGCCACTCTTCTCAGTACTCGGCAGACAGTAAGTATTGATATAATCTTGCATAGAGAGGGCACCCGCACCTCGAAATGTGCCTTTGAGGTTCACCACCTCCCCTCTTTGGGAGAGACCGATGATAAAGTATATGTCATCTATTGTGAGCTCCAGGATCTTGTTGGCTTAGTTCATTGTTCTTAGAGGTTTCCAACGTAGACCCAGGTTCTTAGCAGTTTCAAGGAACCAACAAAACCCCTTCTCACCAGCCCTTTCGGCAACAGCCTGCGAACAGGCTGAGGTCTCACCCAAGGTGTAGCTATGGGGGCACTGCGGAATCAGGTTTCCATAGTGATGTGATGAGTTTTTCGGACAGGACTACTGCGCAGAGCACTATCAGACTTGCGCTGCGAGCTGAGGACTGCGCAATGATAGACTGCGTCGCGGTCCGCACTTCTACCAACTAACCACTTGCGCAATCAGCGCACCTAAGGGCTGCGCGGTTTTGGAAGGATACAAATGACAGGATAGCGCAACTGACTTATATGCTTCCTCTTCCAAACTTAACCATTGCGTAGGTTTTACTATAACATTGAATCACTCATCTACTGCCTTAGATCATTTCTCTTTATAACGAGTACAAGCAGACGAACATACAATGTTGCGCGTTGCAGGTTGTGTGCGTCAAAGAGTTATACAATCCGACCTCTATGTACACATATGATGGTTCATCAATTGATGCTTCCATAGACATGGAATACTGACCATTCAACATTCATTCATTCCTGCAATACTTAACATATTATTCTCATCTTTCTTCTATGGTGAATACATATAAAAGCATTAACACACCAACTAATAAATGAGAATCCAAGCATCCAATGTAAGCAAATAAGCCAATGCAATCACACTACACAGTATTTAACATGGTTCACCCCCAGGATGGAGGCTACGTCCACAAGAACTATTGTTATATTAGTCTTTGGGAAGGGTACAACAGTTCTTTGTATGCACACTCAGCTTGCAGACCCTCTTCTCTCTCAATAGGCGTCTACGCACACAACTTGCAGAGCCTTTACAAAATGTTCCTTAACAGAGATTTAACAACTCAATACGAGAACAACACAAAATGAAGAGTAACAACCTGAAAGATCAACAATGAAGATTAACCCTTTCCCATACAAAAATGCCTTACTTATAGATCATGCCCGTAGCTCATGTCTTTACAATCAACAGGCAAAAAACCCTAAGATTTTACAAAACTATCACGGTTTTCCCTTAACCGGATGTGTTGGCTTCTGGTAGCGAATATTCCGTCGTGGCTGCCTTCAGCACATGCCTCACATCGCTATCGGCCTTCCTGTCGCACCCATTCCAATAGGTCACTTTCACCGAACCATTCTTCCTCTAATGGTCTCATGCGACTGGTTCAGGTAGTGGTTCTTTTACATGTGCGACCATTCGCTTTCTTTCCTCTTTGCTCCTACCCGCTGCTTGGTACTCCTGGATCATCTTTACCAAAAATAGACCATCGTTGTGCTAACCGGAATTTGTGCCGTCTTCCGTCAAACACTCTGCTTTGTCGGCTGCACATAGACTGGACACATCGCAGCGCTGTCTCCTCGCAGCACTAATCTTCGCAGCTCTTCCGACGCTGCGCTGCACACAACTTCGCAGCATCCCAAAGACTTATACAAAAACATTCCAACTGAACGGCGCTCAACTCCACAGTTCCAAAAATCCTTCTTGCTCAAAATGCCCCACTTGGGGCATGCCCAACAGATCTCCCCTTGGAGATTAAAGACTCCCTGATTGGCATCCCAATATTCCACCATTTTTTCGAGCAATTGTGTTTGTGCCCGCATATTAACGGTTCGGTAGAATTTCAATAATCCACATATTCTCAATGCATGAAGGGTCAACGGATCACCCATAGCTTGTCGATCCATATCCTCATGATCTCTTTCACGCCAAACTAGCACCATTCTACAATTGGAAAACCAATGCGTTGGTTAATTTTTGTTTTTAGCCATTTACTTTGCGGTGTGCGCGACTGTCCATGTTATACAGTGGCGCCTTACCCATGTATCCCTTTGATACAGAGCAGCACATATTTGTCGTATGCGCTAGCCTTTCTCAAAGGAACCTGCGCACCCGCAGAATAAAATTAAAATCCCAATAAAAAATTAAATTGACCATTAAAAACCTAGAAATTTGCATGGAAATAGAAGAGGGGATGGATACAACTTACTTAAAAGAGACAGAAGATGTTTTGACAACCCGGAATGATCGTAACAAGCAATGGTATTAGAAGTTGGCTCTCCAATCTTTGCCCTAAAAACTTGGAAATGCTGAGTTTTGATTTGTTTTGAAACTATTTATAGAAATATTCATTTTAATTTTTACCCACTTTTATAAATGTGGTATAGTTTCAAAATTATTTTAATATTTTTTAATTCACTAATACACTTTTTGAGTTTTTGGTGGATTAGGTCATAATTTCACTATATTTCATAAAGGCGATCTATCAAGGTATGTTTTCTTTATTGACATGTCAAATTGGGTATATTTTTTATGTCATTTAGGAAATTTTTCTTGATCATGTGCTATATCACTAACCTGGTTGTCGAGTATTTTCATCACCTGATAGGTCATGAAACTTGTGTCCCTGAAGGGAGTGAGAGTAATCGGGGTTCCCTCAGAAGGGAATGAGACCCTTGATCTCCTAGCATATGTCAGATCGTTCTATGTATGGATTCGAGTAATCAAGACCGACATGTTCTGTCATTCTATATAACCCTAAAATTGCATCCTAAGACTATTGGGTGCATAACGGGATTCCTTTGGCTCGATTCCCTATCATTCGGGTCCCACTAAGTGGATTATGTGCACCCAAGGTGAGCGCATTAAAATATTAATAACACCTCCATCAAGTTATTGTGGAACCGGGCCTTCGACATCGCTTCCACTCGTTGTTGTGAGGCTACATATATGGAGAAGAAAGGGAATGCAGCCAATATATTGCCTCAATCCACTTGCAAGCCAAAATATTGGGAAGTGAAGGTGGCGTTCATCTGAGCATTGTGGATAGGAATATAGCTCACAACACACATTGAAGTCATCGTTGACAGGTCGCAGGTGATAAACTTTCCAACACACAATAAAATCTCAGCCAAATAGGAGTTTGTGAAGACTTAGTAGTTTGAAAACATGGAAGTTTGAGTTCGGGTTTTCGGTGTCACGAGTGCCATTCTAAAATTTGAGGGACTCGGCCCATGATGTTCAAACCCCGGAATGAGACACAATCTAGGACCTTTACATATTCCCCATATATCGTGAAGCTGCCATTCATGAAGGCATTGAATATGATAGTGTGTTTAATAACACCAGTTCTAAATGCCGAAGCAAGATCCTTGTTCAACAAGATATTGGGAAATCAAGCATCGTACTCAAACACCAAAAACTCTCCAAATTCGTGTGCGAGGGTGAGTGTCGATTACTTGCGGCTCACCCTAATTTTAGAAACGCTTGGAAAACTAAAACATCAAGTGACGCAATGACCTTTCAACTCCTGACGATCATTTAAACTCTTTGCTTTACCTCACGACAATTGTTGAACACTTCGACTACCTGTTTTAGCCTTCAAAATATCGGCAAAGCTGCTGCAAACATGATCTTGCACCGTAGGTAAGAGGCAAGTATGGCTAGCTTTTCCACTTATGCCATTTTTCCCCTTCAAAATCAGTCATCCATGACCCCGACAAGTGGTGATTGCAAGTAAGGCTACATGCCAAGTTCATCCATTATGGTGAAGGCAGAGTGTCCTTCCACAGGAGGTACGTTTTGTTTTCTTGCACATTTTTCATTTACTCCTGTATATTTTTGTTATTGATGTTTTCATGCGTGCAGTTTACTGCACGACAATCTAAGTAGGGAGTATTCCTACTGTCTCAATTTCACCCCGATGAACCTAAGTTGTTGAGAATTGCGTAGAGTCGCGGAAAAATCCCTTTCTAAAGGGTTGAACTGACCGCTTCCTATTGTACTAATGACTTTCAAAATCCATATTTTAATCAAATCTAATGGTGGTCATATCTACGTCTTCCTCCATCTTTGATTTCAGTTGTGCTATTATTTTTACATTTTTTTTACGTTCTGAAAAACTATATTTTATGTACATGGACTGTAAATATTTTATTTATGTTATTTTGTACAAAAATTATTACTTTTAACCCTTAGTCGTTGTCCTTTCTGACTTTGTATAATTGAAATGGAAGTAGCATTGCCACATAGTTATGAGAAGCCATTCATTTCATGCAATATGTTTTATTTATTGAAATCATTTTCAGCAGACAACTAATCCACCGAGTTCGTTGTTTTTCACTTAATATCACTATATTAATGGACTGAGATCTTTGATTGCATTTAAAAACTGCAAATCTGAGCAATGTGAAAAAAATATTTTTGCAAAGCATTAAATGTTGTCAAAATTACTTAGACATTAGGTGAATACAAATTATCACTTAAATTTTATGCTAGCGGCTAAAACGCAAAGTTTCTTCTTTATTTAACAAATGTTACTACATTAATATCACGCTTATTTTTAAGGCAATTTAAAATTTCAAAATCAGAAGATTATGCTAATTTATCTTTGCATATATAGACCGGATACTTAATCTTACTTAAGTGTCACAATAGATTTAATTATTGATGTATTTTCATGCTTGCGACTAATTGTTAATTTCTTAATAAATTTATCACTAACAACCTTTTCATTATTTGTAAATATTTTATAATTTATTTCTTTTACCTTTTCATTATCCGGTCAATTTCTCTTTCAGTAATTAATGCATGCATGACTAGATAGGTCTCATTTAGATTCATCAATGGACTAACGTTGTCATTTCAAAATCATACTTATTTTTCTTCAAGCTAATACAACCTCACTTTCGTAGCATTTATGTACTTAATGCCATTGATCAACCCATTGTATCCTATCTATCCAAGGGCTCTAAACGCAACCCGACGTCCATACACATTCATCCCCTTGACCATCCCTCTAAGGGGATTTACAGTGTCATTTCCCCAACTGTGTCGTTTTGAGCATCAACAAACTCGAGTCAAGTAAGTCTATCCATACACTTAAAATTTTAAGAATATGTCATCTACCTAATTTCAAGTACTAAAATCTAACTAACTTACAGAGTTCAAAATTTTAATTTTTGCAGTCCCCATCTTTAGACACCATTTTCGATCATGTGTCACCCTGTCACCAGGGGCATGGTGCAGGTGGTACTGGTAGTGGGGATGACCACAGATCCCAGCATGTGAAGAACCTGCAATAATTAATTAATGCAAATACATGAGATATCAGAAATAATAGAACTCATAATCACTTTTATACTGATCACGGGCCACTTCAAGGGGGCAACCTCCTTTCAGCAAGCTCAATACAATTAACTTCACGGCGCATTCAATGACCTCAACACACACTTATATACTAAGTCTATGCCCAATACTATGAGTCAAAACCATGGGACATATAATACTACGAGACGACTTACAAAGCATATGCGTCCAATACTATGGGTCAATACTATGGGCTAATATAAACTATGGATCAACAAATACTATGGGACGACTTACAAAGAATATGCGTCCAACAACAATATACTAACATAGTAAAGAGAAGGGTTGACATGGGTTCCTAACACAGCAAGGGGATGGTCCACATATTTGATGAGACTTGTTCATCTTTCACTATTTGTATTGTTATGTATACATATGTGCTTGTACTTTTGTATGAACTTGAAGGACTATTTTGTATCATATTTTATCTTCATGGATATACGATGTGTGTACATTATTTATTTCTATGGGAATAAATATATTTATCAAGTATGTTTATGTTTATGCACCTACATGTTAAGTTTATCTTATGACCATTTTTATGCCGACGATTGTACAATTTCAGATTTTATAATTAGAAGTTACAAGTTACAAATCAACTTTTAGAAGTTGTGGGATTATCTTAGGTTCATGTTCAATGTTTATGTTATTTATATTATGCTCAATTGTCGTTTACAATTCATGATGTTAGATACAATTTGCAAGTCACAATTACGATTACAAATCGCAATCTAATTAGATTTACGAATTACAAGAAAACTAATTCATGATGCTAGTTTCAATTAACAATAACAATCTAATAACAGTGATTATATTTACAAATTACTAATTACAATTCATGATGTTAATTTCAATTAACAATAACAATTAGAGTTGCAGTTTACAATTTACAATCTACAATTATAATTACAATTGCAAATTACAAATTACAATCTACCATTGTAATTACAATTGTACAATTACTCTTTAAGAAATTACTAATTAGACATGGACACGTAATTACAATTGTACAATTACTATTTAAGAAATTACTAATTAGACATGCACACACAATTACAATTGCACAATTACTCTTTAAGAAATTACTAATTAGACATGTACAAATTGCAACTTACAATCTCATTTACAATTAAAATGAGACAGATAATAGGGCCATTCATACCATGTGAAATATTGATACAGAATTGGATAGTCTCAAAATCATACAAATCATAGTCTAAAAACTCATTGTTCTGCCCAATGGATTATAGGAATGCAAGTCTCCATAATACGGTCATGATTAGCTTCTGTCATCTTCCATCTATTTGGTTCACTTCTCTTCACCTTGATTGTCGTGAGATGTATCCGAGCTTATGCCACCAAATTATTGTACTGGCAAGACATATACTCAGGCATATAGTCTTGGTAAATAATGTAATCACCTTGTTTTCTCACTTTTTCAAATAAGTGGCCCATCACAACCAGTTCGTCGATTTGGTACATGAAATATCCATCTCTATAGGGTCGCACCAACCGCTTTTAATTTGTGTACATACCATTAAATAATATGTGGCGCTCTCTTCATTGCATGGGGGTGCAGTGACAACAAATATGTATCACCTACCACAACAATTACATTTGGTAATCAAATGTATATACTTTCAAGTACAAGTTTGGTAGTTTGATCATTCAATCGAAGATTCCAAAGAAAATCATGTGATGTATATATAGACTAAACTCATGTTAATGTTCATCGATGTACCTTCCCTAACCATGTCAAAAACCCAATACTGATCTAATAATACCACAGCATCTTAATTGTGCATCTCTTTCTATGTCGGAATTGGATGAGAACCCTTTGGATTAAGGACACATTTCCATTGTTACACATGTCCAACATTTTTACATTTACCAAGCTCGCTGTAACATCCCAAAATTTACAAGAATTTAAAAATTTTCAATGTGGCTTTTAATGCATAATCTAACTGTGCGGAAATGTAATAAATGCTTAAATGTCGTCTTGCTGTACTAAATGCTGTGCTAGTCAAAAGTGTAATGTTTTGCGACAAGTTAATTAATATCTACACTTCGATGCTATTGAATGATCTTCTTAACTCAGCTATGTTTTCATATTACTTACGTTGATGATCCAACGATATAAATTTTATAAGTGCTAACTAATGTTCTTCTGTTTGATGATGAAGGGGTCCTAAGGATACCCCTAGGCTTACTTAGCATTCGTGCTAAAGCATTTGAATCGTCCCTTTCGCAGATTACAGGTAAGATATTTAGTGTTTACGAAGTGGAACCGAAGAGTTTATAACCAGTTTTCAGTAATCTCCAAAGTCTTAATGGTCTTAAAGACAAAATGTCGAAAATGCCACCGGGTGAGATTCTTCAGTTAGCCTAGTCTTTAAAACAAGAAGTATGTCGGTTATAATATTCACAATCCTATACTAGCCCTTTTATTACTTTGTTCAAACAATATATAGGTTCAATATATCATATTTTTGCCTCAATATATTATTATCATCAGTTTCTATTTAATGCAAACTATAAGGATATACAAACAAATCCTATATGTAATGGCTAAGTGCAACTAATGTGCAATATCTATATGCAAATTCTTTGTATTCTCTAGAGCCTAAGAATTATATGCAATAAATTATGTAAGTGCTAATTGAACTATTGACTTTATACAATTTTCTATTTAATTTCTATACTATATCGAAATATATGCAAAAGCTTTATGTAATGTCCTATGAACAACGATTATACACATATCGTGTGTGCATCACGTGACCCTTTAACATGATGAATTCCTATCAAAAGAAACCAATACAACCTTGACTTACCACAAGGTGTTATAATATGACAGGGTTGTGAACTTTACAAATGAACCGATACATGATGAGGATGAGTAATAATTAATACCATGATGATTTCGTGCTGGCAGGCACTCTGGTTTACCTTTTGCATTTAATACTCCAACCATCGAGTCAGTGGAATGTCTCTGTGGATACCGTCGTGGTGCTAGACACGTGAAGGTATGGTGATGAGTCAAACAATGTGACGAGCTGTAAGTGCTTTGGTTTCGAAGTTATTCGAGCTGTCCTCCTTGGTGGCAAGGGTCATTAATGGTGTCTTTACTATGGTGGTTGCTTGGGAGTACGTGATACCCTTCGGGTGATCTCCACTGTTGATCAAACACAGTCTTGGGCTTTGGGATCTAACCCTAACCTCCGCTATGTTCGAAGTTATTGATCTTTATCATTCAATGTAGTGTGAAGTGGCTCTGTGGAGAGGCCGACAGGCCGAGAGCCTTCCGGGTTTCGTTAGCAGGTGTTTGGAGTTTCCATAGTTCGAAACCGTGACCTGATGATGTTTAACTGGAGCCTGTTGATGTTTTAAGGACCAATACTCCTGTGAGAGTTTTACAGTAACAGCTTGGTGTTGCAAGTGTTAAATTTTCAGAATTTTCTTCAATATGATCTAGGATCTTAACTGAGAGAACAACATGTACAGCAAATCTACAGCATATCAATCATGGAGACAATAATGCAAGCACACAAGAGACACAAAGATTTACTTGGGGAAAACCATAAAGGTGAAAAACCCCAATAACTTCCTCAGAGATAGATAGAGCAATGATACAACCAACCATAAGAGATAGACACAACCTAGCAGCAGATCCTCCTCCTCCATAAGTGCGCCACTCCTCCTTGAGTGCATGAGTGAGAAGTGAGTGAGTAAATAGAGTGCCTCCCGCACTCTATTTATACTTGACTTGACTTGCCTTTTTACCTAACTCATGTAGGCTCGAACTTAACCACATAACATAATGCTAAGTGGGCCGACCCCCAATAGGGTGGTCTAATAACCCTTTGACCCACATGGCCGACCCCCAATAGGGTGGTCTAATAACCCTTCGACCCACATGACTTATACAGGGCCGACCCCAAACAAGGTGGTCTAATAACCTATCAAGTATAAGTTACGACACTTACAATATAAATGACGACACTTCTTTATAGAGGAATAATACCATCTCTATAGGAATACAATATACATATATGTGAAATACATTCCGAAGTTACATATACATCAACACTCCCTCTTAACTAGGAAGGTATTTCTCAGCACATTTATTCTAGCACAAGTCATCTTCTCTGGATCATCGTCACTGGATAATCGTCATCGAGTCATCATCATCATCACTGCTGCTGCTATCTCAATCAATCTCTGAATCTACTCGTCATAGGAAGTTCTACAGAGCCAGTCCTTTTTCATACTGGATGTAGGCCCACCACCTGCAGGTCTTCATCATCACTGGCCATACTGTGGAATCCTCAGGACTTATTACGTGCGTCACAAAACCTCGAAAGAGCATCCCAGGCTGTTACGAGCACACAGCTCTACCTATAGGATCTCCCAGGGCACCGAATTACATGTGACCTCACCACAAAACCTCGCAAGAGCATCCCAGGCTGTTACGAGCACACAGCTCTACCTATAGGATCTCCCAGGGCAACGAATTACATGTGGTCATGGAAAAACCTCGCAAGAGCATCCCAGGACTGATTACGGGCACACAGCCCAACCTATCGGATCTCCCAGGGAAACGAATTACATGCCATAGGACAAAACCTCGAAAGAGCATCTGCCAGATATCCCAGGGAACTGAATTACATGCCATAGGCAAAACCTCAAAAGACTATCTGCAGATCTCCCAGGGCACCGAATTACATGTCCTCCCAGAGCAAAACCTCGAAAGAGCATTTTCCAGATGTCCCAGGGCACCGAATTACATGCCATAGGCAAAACCTTGAAAGACCATCTGCAAATCTCCCAGGGCACCGGATTACATGCTCATCTGCACAACCTGATCCACGGCCACAGAGTATCAACCTGATACTCACCATACATCATCCTGATGTATCCATGATCATCCTGATCATCATCACTGCAACGTCCTGCTGCATGTCATCTGGAGCAACATCCTGAAGCTCGTCATCTATGATCATCCTGATCATCACTGCAACATCCTGCTGCATGTCATCTGGAGCAACATCCTGAAGCTCGTCATCTATGATCATCCTGATCATCACTGCAACATCCTGCTGCATGTCATCTGGAGCAACATCCTGAAGCTCGTCATCTATGATCATCCTGATCATCACTGCAACATCCTGCTGCATGTCATCTGGAGCAACATCCTGAAGCTCATCATCTATGATCATCCTGATCATCACTGCAACATCCTGCTGCATGATCCACCTGATCATCAATGCATCCACCTGATGCATACCAAGTATCTACCTGATACCTATCATCATACATGATCCACCTGATCATCAATGCATCCACCTGATGCATACCAAGTATCTACGTGATACATATCATCATACATGATCCTCCTGATCATACAATGTATCCACCTGATACATGATACATATTACCATACATGATCCACCTGATCATACAATGTATCCACCTGATACATATACAGATACATGGTCCAAGCATCCAACATGATGCATATACAAAATACATACACATGATCCAACTGATCATATCCAGCATCCAACATGATGGATACATACATAAATGATCCAACTGATCATATCCAGCATCCAACATGATGCATACATACATACACGATCCAACTGATCATATCCAGCATCCAACATGATGCATACATACATACATGATCCAACTGATCATATCCAAGCAGAAACCAGAACATCATCCTGATGCCCATTATCCAGTGCTTACATCCATAGTCATGTGAAGGATCCTCCTTCCAACATGCTTGGAATGGCTTCAGCAAATGTGTCCATCACTTCTTCCTCGAAGTGTCCTCGATCTGAAGAACGCCAAGCCTCTCTCTGAAGTACTCGAACTTCACCTTGGCTAGTGGCTTCGTCAGCACACCTGCAATCTACTCATCTGTTGCAACATATAGGAGCTTCACAGCTCCTCTCTGCACCATATCCCTGATATAGTGATATTTGATCTCTATGTGTTTCGACCTGTCATGAAACACTGGGTTCTCAGACAGCTTCACACAACTCTGGTTATCACAGAAGATACCAGTAGCTTCCAACGGGAGATCAAATAACTCAGTAAGTAGCTTCCGTAGCCATACTGCCTCGCAACTAGCTGAGCAGGCTGCAACATATTCTGCCTCAGCTGTACTCAGTGCTACGCAGGACTGCTTCCTGCTAAACCAAGAGATCACACCTGATCCCATGCTGAAGCAGCACCCAGATGTGCTCTTCCTATCTGCAGCACTGCCAGCCCAATCTGAATCAACAAAACCCTGCAGGTTAAACTTTTGATTCGCCTCATACCTGAGCCCATAATCCATTGTACCCTTCATGTACCTCAGAATATGCTTTACAACAACTAGGTGAACACTCCTCGGATCCGTCAGGAACTGGCTCAATGTGTTCATAGCAAAGCAAATGTCTGGTCTCGTGTTCGTCAGGTACATCAAGGACCCAATCATCTGGTGATACATAGAGACATCAATCGGCTCAGATGAAGCATCACATAGAAGCTTCAGATTTGATGCCATAGGTGTGGCCATGGCCTTGCAATCCATCATCCCGAACCTCTTTGGGATATTTACTGCATACTTCCCTTGTCCAAGGAAGATTCTATCTGCACTCTTCCACACCTCCATGCCAAAAACAAATAGTGCATCATCCCCAAGTTCTTCATCTCAAACTCGGTAGTAAGCTTCCGCTGCGTGTCAGCAATCAATCTATCTTCACCATACCAAGTTCTGCACATATATGATTTCCTATCATGTGTCTCAGAACCAAGTGGCTGCTCTACATACAATTCTTCTTCAACTACACCATTCAAGGAAGCTGTCTTGAATCCATCTGGTGTATCTTCTATTTCATCACTTTTATATTTCTCAATGCTGCCATCTGCAACATGCTTGATCTGATAGTTCCATTTGGAAGTCATAGCAAACTTCCCTTCATGTCTTGGGATTACATCCCAAACATCATTCTTCATGATCGACGGATCATGGCATTTCATTTCTTCATCCCAGATCCTGGGAACTTCAATATCTTCAATATCTTCAATAGATATCTTTGTTGCTAGAACAAATGTTGTAGTTCTTCTTTTGTAGGAGATGGCATACGATCTTTCCTACACAACAAGTTAAATTGCATGATTAGAAAACATCTCATAGTTTTCAGAACAAATTCTTACACATAAAGAAATATGCCATACAGTCATGCAATTATCTTAGCCAATGCTTCAATACAACATTTATCCATATTCCGTAACTTTCTAGATGCCTTCCAATCTCCACCAGAACATTGTTAAGAGTGTGCACAACTCCCAACATGTCAGCAAAGAGGTTTCATTCTAGATAAGTAGCAATGGAATGTTGTACAGTGCCATAGGCCACTTACCCATGTATATTAGTAGTATACTGTTCATTAATGCAACTATTCTACTATGCACAATACATATCCTAAGTCTAGGAACATGAGCATATACATCATTGAACAATTTTATTTAAACAAACAAATATGCAAGAAATGATAATTAAAATACTTATCTTTGTTCGTTCGTTGGGTGAACTCCCTCTGAGTCTTTGCTTCCTTGTAGGAGCTGCTGGAGTCCTAATCTGAAGTAGCTTCTTCTACACCTTTCTCTTGTGGAATGTAGAAAGATGGTCAACTCCCTCTGAATATCTGCATCCTTGCAGAAACTACTGAAGTGTGCTCCTTTTCTTTCTTGCAGGAACAACTGGAGTGTGCTCCTTTGCTTTCTTGCAGGAGAAACTGGAGTGTGCTCCTTTGCTTTCTTGCAGGAGCAATTGGAGTGTGCTCCCTCTTGATCTTTGCTTCTTGAATTACCTGTTCTTGAACTCATATTCATCCTTGGTCCCTATGCATGCTTATTAGTATCATGATTGTGTTATCCTCGTAAATGGATCTTCTATGAGATCCATGACAATGGATGAATCTTTGTCCTCATGTTATCATGACCATATGTTCTTGGACCAGAACATGATTTGTCTTTCTTGGTGTACCTTTCATGTTAGTAGACAACATAAACCTCATACAACACCATAATGCATTAGTACAATCATAAGTGTCGACACCCTAATCAATGAATATTTTCTATTGTGCATTCATAGTTTTATTAAGGTGATATGACAAGTCTAAAATCAAGATTGTACTAACCGTAATAATATGAAGACAAACATACCATAAACTTAATCATGGAAAAATATCGAAACATACCTCGATGAGTCATACCTGTCGAGATCGCTTGTAATCTTCTTATGTAAGGCCTTAGCCTCATCTCCCTCTGAAATAGGAGCTTCTTCATTTATGCAGGTGACCAATCCATCTTCTTCTAGGATTAACCTAATCCACTTGATTTGCCAGAACTGGACCTGGAGCTGGATATGGGTTTGTCAGAGAAACCTCAAAAATTCAAAATTTGAATTTCAGATTTCCGAAAGGATAGAAATATGTGCCTTGATGAGCTGATCAAGTTGGTATATTCAGAATTTGAAAACTGCAAAGTTTCACTCCTCAATTTTGCTTTTGAAACTTCTGGATTCACTGGATGTGACCCTAAACTGGGGTTTGATGAAGCCCACTCTTATTCCCAATCAAAATGTTTGATCCAAAGCTCTAAGATTCTATTTTTCTGAGGAGCTTCCAGCCGTGGTCACAGATTTCAAAAATTCCCATTTTTACAGAAGCCCTAATTTTCCACTTTTCTGATCAAAGTCCCGAACTAGGGTCTAATCAAGCCCGGCCTTCTGCCCAACGAAAAATTCTGATCTTGGTCTCTAAATTTCTATTTTGATGAGTAGCATCCAGCCGTGGTCTCCGATTACAAAAATTCCAACTTTCTCCAAAGCCCTAAATTCCGGAAGCCATGAATGAAGGTACCAAAAAATAATTCTGTTTTGACAGAAATATGTACCTGATTGTTTCTGGTGTAACTCCAAAATTTTTGCTCCACAGGGTCTGAAAACATTTCCTGAGATATCCTGACCTGTTATCTTTCCATCCTGACAGGTCTGACCTCAATTGGATTTTCTGAGAGAGAGTTATGCCAAATGTCGCAACGTGACCTGTTTTGGGATAAAACAGGAGAGCGAACTTGTACGGCATGCCACGTGTCACTGTTTTAACTTCAGCCTCTGAAAAACTTTTCTGAGATATCTCGGCCTGTTACCTTTCCATCCTGATAGGTATGACCTCAATTGGACTCTCTGAGAGAGATTTATGCCAAATGTCGCAACGTGACCTGTTTATGGGATAATACAGGAGAGTGAACTTGTACGGCGTGCCACGTGTCACTGATTCCACTTCGGCCTCTGCAAAAGTTTTCTAAGATAGTAAAGACTGTGTACTACCTGTCACTTTTTACGAAATTTCATTTGGAGCTTCCTAGCCCAAGATATGACCTTTTTCCCAAGGTCACCTGATTTTGACTCAGATCTGGAAGAGGCAGAAACCCTATATTGTACAGATCATAAATCACAAAGTACAACGAATTAGAGGTTGTCCTTTGGACACAAGGTACCTGGAGATCTTAGCTTCGGCCTGTAACAATTTCAGATCCAAAAACTTCACCAAAACGGATTTATAGCGAAAGTGCTACGATGACAGGTTTTTGCTATATCAAGCCCTAGCATCGTAAGTGCAACAAGTGTCATACATGCCATATCATGCCTTCTTTCAGGCTAGCTCTGATACCAAGTTAAATTTTCAGAATTTACTTCAATATGATCTAGGATCTTAACTGAGAGAACAACATGTACAGCAAATCTACAGCATATCAATCATGGAGACAATAATGCAAGCACACAAGAGACACAAAGATTTACTTGGGGAAAACCATAAAGGTGAAAAACCCCAATAACTTCCTCAGAGATAGATAGAGCAATGATACAACCAACCATAAGAGATAGACACAACCTAGCAGCAGATCCTCCTCCTCCATAAGTGCGCCACTCCTCCTTGAGTGCATGAGTGAGAAGTGAGTGAGTAAATAGAGTGCCTCCCGCACTCTATTTATACTTGACTTGACTTGCCTTTTTACCTAACTCATGTAGGCTCGAACTTAACCACATAACATAATGCTGAGTGGGCCGACCCCCAATAGGGTGGTCTAATAACCCTTTGACCCACATGGCCGACCCCCAATAGGGTGGTCTAATAACCCTTCGACCCACATGACTTATACAGGGCCGACCCCAAACAAGGTGGTCTAATAACCCATCAAGTATAAGTTACGACACTTACAATATAAATGACGACACTTCTTTATAGAGGAATAATACCATCTCTATAGGAATACAATATACATATATGTGAAATACATTCCGAAGTTACATATACATCAACATCAAGGGTTCCAGGGTGAGTGACAATTCTACGTGTATGTTGCTCCGATACTCGGCCTTCCTCATTTGTTAAGTGATAGTTTTTCAGAGTTGTTCTTCCATCCTTCGTTGCATTCGGTGGTGGGGTATTGGATACAGTTTTGCAGTGGCTGTGGCGTTCAGCTCCAAAGATAAATAAAAAGGTAATGTTCTTTGGTTCGAACCTTGCCTCTTCAATTTTGTTAAGAGTTTCAGTTATTAATATTTCGCCAAGTGACAACTTCGTTCAAAAACTTATTTTAACCATACCTTCTTTAAATGGCAGGTTCCTTCGTCAACCGGCACCCATGCTTAGGTTTCGATAACTGGCAGCTGTAAAAAGAATTGTAAGCCTCGGTGGTTACCCTGTTGCTTCGGTTAGGTTACTATTAGACCTTCATGTGTTCTTGCCGAGACTTCATGTTTTTCTTGAGCTCTAAGAAGTGATCACCGTCAAAATACTTGTGAGCTGACTGGCAGCTTGGGGAGGATGAAATACTCGACCCATTCGGCACTAAGCCTGTGTATTTGTTTTCTTTTTCAGCGTAGAAAGTTGTAAAAGAAAGTAACTAAGGAGGAGGTTTTATCACTCGACTACCTTTGGTAAATAAAGAAATTGTGTTTTTCCAAATGTTATGGTGTTTGTGTGGTTGAGATTGTGAGCGATGCTCCAGTTTATGTGAAAATGAAGTTTATCGTTTTGCAACTATTGTATTTTTAAGGAATAGTTTGAGATCCAAGGGTTTAGCCTTGTACTAAGTGGGAAAACCCTAACATGTAGTTTTTCAATAATAGTTTTGTTGTTCTGGTAAAAAATGTCGAGCTTTGAAAGTATAATTCTAAATCGAGAAACCGTGTGGTTTTTTAGTTAATGGTTTTCAATAGGTACGTGATACTGTTGTCTCATGTAAATGACGAGATACTCATATTTCAGTCTTAAGGAGTTGATACTACTAGGGTTTGCTCACTGAAGGGTTACGAACCTGTCACGATGTTTAAGGTTTAAATGAAAACTCTGTTTTGGATAACATATTAGTTCTTTGTTAACAGTTGCGATAAATAAAGAAAAATGATGAGACAACAAGCTAGGGTTTCTAATCCTACGCTAAATGTAATTGGGATCAACTGTAGTTTTAAATAATAAAATAACATAAAAGATATGAATACTGTGGATGAAAATTAGTGCTAAATGATCATACATTGTTTGTAATTGAAAGAGTTCTGTTTTTCGTAAATATATATACTTGCTAGCAGCACTGGATAATAGTACTGTGTACTTAGGAAATAATTATTTTGCAGCTGTTATTTTTCAATGAAAACTGGTGAAAGAAAGATACAGTGAACTTTAAACACTTAACTAATGAAAAGAATGATAAGAGAAAAGCATAGAATTTATCTTTTATGAGGAATTAAATGACGAAAGGAAATCCTAGGTTCCGTATAGGGATAAGATAATTATTTCTGTTTTTATGCAACAAAACTCATAGTACCTGTGATACGATATATTGTAAAAATTCCTGAATCTAGACATACCTAGATTATATTTCAATAGATATTTGTTAGGAAAACTTAACAGTGTTTAATCTATTCAATCACTTGGCATTCTGCCCATCATTTGTCTATTTAATCTCCTTCTCTGTACTAGAGTACGATGCCGAAAAGATAACATGGGGAAAAATGCAGAGAAATATATTTATTCAGTTCATCTTACTTAATCAATATTATGCAGAATCCTAATTAGATCAGAAACTAAAACAACTGCATCCGAATGATGATAGCCTATAAACACTTAAATCAATAACTGCAGATAGAAATTTTAACTACTTAGAATTAGAAAAGACAAGTAGAACCTGTAAATGTAGATAGGACCGATAAACACCCAAGGAGGCCTATTCCTCCCAACCTTCTCCAGAAGAAGCAGCCAAACTACTTGCTTCCTTTGGACCCCAGAGCTTGCTTACTGAACCACTAAGTAGATGGACTCTGTGTAGAAGCAAGGCACTCAGTAATATAACTTCTGCACTCAATAGTATAACTTCTGCACTCAACAATGTAACTTATGCACTCAGCAATGTAATTTCTACACTCAGTAGTATAACAGGAAGACTTACACAATGATCATAAACTCAGCATATCCCCTCATCAAATCTCTTGGGTGCAAGCACAGCAAAACCCCAAGGTAAATTTCCTCGTCAGGAAAAGTGATGAACCTCAGTTCATAATTCGATGGATCTTATATAAACTGCCTAGGTCTTTAGTGGTCAGTTTTCAATAAATGAGCCTCTAGCTCCAGTCCCACCTTCCAGGGCACTATGACCACATTTCAAGGGAGTTGTCCCATACCAACATCTAGATAGTTGCATCATGATGCTTCCACTTGTCCATTGCCTTCTACCCCAGATTCCATTCCACCTAGTGGGTCAGTAAACACTCTTTCAACAGTCTCCTTAGGTGTTTGTCTCCTATTTAATTTATTTAATAATAAAATATTGTGCAATTATAGTCATCCTTGGACACTTGTCCAATATAAAACTTTACAATAAAATTTAACATAATTTTTCCAACATAAAATGTTTTTCAGCAAAAAGGGGTATGTTACAAACACCCCCACTTCACCTCAACATCGTCCTCGATATTGGTTATTCTTCATCAGATCCTTCCTGGAACAGAACTGGATATGCTGCCCACATTTTACTTTCCAGTTCCCAGGTAGCTTCAGCAGGGCTAAGGTGCTTCCATTACACCTTTACCTGCCTTATGGTACGATTCTGGAGCATAATTTCCCTCCTGTCGAGAATACAGTCCGGTTCCACCTGAAAATCTCCTTCGGGTTCCACTTGTATGTCATTCCAATTCAGCACATGAGTAGCATCATGCACATACTTCTTTAAAACACAAATGTGAAAGACATTATGGAGATGACGACAACAACGATGATAATGATGATAATGAAGATGGTGATGGCGATGAAGATGATGATGATGATGAAGAATATGAGGAGGAGGAGGAGGAAGAGGGTGATGACGATGATGTTGATGGTGATGATGAAGACGACGATGATGATGATGATGATGAAGATGATGATGATGATGATGATGATGATGACGATGACGATGATGAAGATGAGGATGATGATGATGATAAGGAGGATGATGATGATGACGAATATGATGATGATGATGATGATGATGATGTTGAGGGAGATAAAGATGATGATCATGAAGACCATGAAGATGATGGTGATGACGACGACAATGATGATGATGAAGATGATGAAGATGATGATGACGAAGATGATGATGATGAAGATGATGATTATGATGATGATGGTGGTGGTGGTGGTGGTGATGATGACCAAAACGATGATGATGATGACGATGAAGATGGTGATGACGATGGTGATGATGATGATGATGATTATGATGAAGATGGTGATGATGATGATTATGATGATGATGATAACCACATGATGAGCCTTGGTTTAGAAAACCTTCTTAGTATTTGATGGCTAGAATACTTCTTCCCTGGAAAACCATTTCCAATGCCCTAAGACATATAGATACTAAGTTCAAAACCATATAATGGCACTTCCATCCTCAATCACACTACAATGATACCTCAAAAGGCCATGTCTAGTTGGTGGAGGTAACCTTCTTAGCCCTAGAAGGATATAAGATTCCTTTAAGGCTCGAGTCTTAGGTATCCTCCCTTGACCATGTCCAATTCCCTAAGTCCCCAAGACTTGGATACATCTAGTGCAATGGATACCCTTGTGGAATAGAGGGGGCGGGGGATTGGGTGGATAGGAAGGGAGGAGGGGTGGGGTTATAGATAGTGGGGGGGGGGGGAGTGGTGGTTAGGGACAGATAGATAAAAAATAAATGTGTAAGACAACAATGCGTGCGAGCATAGAAGCGCACGCATGCTATAGCGCGTGCGCGCACAGGAGCGCGTACACGTGTCTGAATTCAAATTGATTTTGGCACCCTTGCAGGCTTGGAATTAGCTTCGGATTGCACCTTGAGGCTCGGTTTGATTTATGTCTGATTTATGGCATAACACATCAAATGCTGTAACTTTATGTTTTTCACAACTAGTTCCGCATATGCTCCACGAGTGCACTGCAGATGAAATTTCACACACTTGTCGAGCTCTGTGTGCAGATTCTAAATATATAATTTTTGAATAGATCTGTTTTTGTTTTCTATTTTTAATTCATTTTTAACTGCACTCATGTCAAATTTATAAAAAACATAAGTCGTTTATTTGACCTATAACTTTTGATTGGCTTACCTATTTCAAAAACGGAAAAGAACCCGCATAAGAGCACGAAAATACCTACAATCTAAAAAAAAAAGGTATTTTGATTATTTTTAGACCATGATATGGTGGCTCAACACTTTACCATGTTGTTCTAGGGCTTCACCGACTTCGGTAATTTAAAAAAATATATAAAATTGACTTTTAAAATTTTGGAAAAATAGCCCCGCACAATATTCTTCTGTTGCCTACGCCTGTACATATTTTTTTTCTTGTAATTTGAAAATTTACATAGCAAACAGGTGGCTCAAAAAAAACATGTGCATTATGTTTGAGAAAAAAATAACATACCAATATTCGAATAATGACATTTTGGAGTGGTTATACAACTTCTCCATAAATAAAAGTTATATATTCCGGAAGGTCATCCGTTTTTCTAAGTTTCATCTTTTTACACCTAATCCGAAAAAAATTTGTAGGTACCTCTAATAATTCATTTTAATGATAATATTTCCGTTTTTCCAAAATGTCATTGCAACTAACGTGTCATAATTGGGTATCATTACCTTGCACCAGCCTTTTATCTAAATTTCATTGGTTAATTGATAAGGAACAAGATCAAATTCTCCAAGATTGACATCAAAGGAAAGCCCGAGAAGAGATCAACCCAATCAGGGGTGCAAGGAAGAAGTCAACAAGGTGGTTTACAGATCGCTTCCCTTTCCCTTACCCCAAATCCAGTCTAAGGTAGATTCATTAATTTTAGTTAGTTTTTTAGTTTATCATTATGTTTCTTTCTTGTTTTACCACAGCTTTTATTTGTCCTCTGGGAACGTTCGCTTACCGGAAGATGTCATTCGGCCTAAAGAACGATGGGGCTACATTCCAGCGCGCAATGAACTACGCTTTTCACGATATCAAACAAGTGGTTGAACCTTATCTTGATGATCTCCCAGCGTGATCTCGTAAGAGACGGGATCATCCTGATCACTTGAGACTCGTGTTTGAAAGATGCAGATATTATAAGATTTGATTCAATCCTAATAAGTGTGTGTTCTGTGTCGAGTCCGGACGTTTACTGGGTTTTATTGTATCCAGTCATGGCATCATGGTCGATCCACTCAAAGTTGAGGCCATTGTAAATCTGTCTCCTCCTCGAACCCTACGACAACTTCAGAGTCTGTAGGGTATGTCCAACTTCTTACAACATTTTATCATTAACTATGCCAAAATCACAAAAGGTTTCATGAGACTGCTCAAACAAGACACCTATTTTATTTGGGATGAGGCTGCTCAAACTTCATTTGAGGCCTTGAAAAAGGAATTATTATCAGCCTCCCTGTTGAGCCCGCCAGACTATACCAAGGATTTCCTGTTATACCTGGCTGCATCTGTATACACAATCGGCATAGTACTTGTTCAGTAGGATGACAAGCTCCAAGAGCATGTCATTTACTATTTGTTGCGTGCATTAATAGATCCTGAGATTAAGTACTCTTACGTTGAGAAGTTGGCATTAGTTTCCGCCCATGCCGTTCAGAGGATGCGTCACTACATTTTGTTGAGAACCACTACAATAATCACGGAGGTCAATCGGTTTCAATATGTTCTAACCCGACGTATCATCGGTGGAAAATTTAATAAATGGATTTCCATCTTGCAAGAATTTGACCTGTTTTTTCAATCAGCTAAGTCAAAGAAGTCACTGGTTTTCGCCGAACTTATCTTTGAATTTCTGAGTGATGTAGTACACAATGAGGAAGAGTCATCATTCTCGGATGAACACATATTCCTTATTACATCCTCTGACCCCTGGTACGGAGATATTCTAGTATATCTTCAGACTTTGAGGTGTCATCCTACTTTCTCTAGGGACGAACGACGGAACCTAAAGAATCATGCAAAGAATTATCTCATTAGTGCTGACACTTAATACAGATGTGGGATAGATTCCATTCTTCGCTGTTGTTTGACTTTAGAGGGAGCTCAAACAATATTGAATGATGCTCACAATGGAGCCTGTGGGGGTCACATTTTTGGGTTGGCAACAGCTCAGAAGATACTGCGTGCTGGTTATTTTTGGCCCACGGTCTTCAAAGATTGTGTCGAAGCTGTGAAACACTGTCAGCCATGTCATTTTTGCACCAAAAAGATGAGAGCACACCCAACTCCTCCCACCCTGTGATTACAGCAGGCCCCTTCACCAAGTGGGGGATTGATTTCATGAATTGTAATCCAGCTTCTGCTGGAGGTCATCGTCACATCATTGTTGTTGTCGACTACTTCACAAAGTGGGCCGAGGCAATGCCTACTATCAAAGCAGATGAAGAAACGGTTGCTTACTTCATTTTTAACCAGATCATTGCTAGGTTTGGTGTACCCAAAGAGATCGTGAAAGACCACGGTCGACACTTTCAGAACAATATGATGACTGATCTATACACTATGCTTGGTTTTCGGTAGGAACATTCGTCTTCATTTTATCCACGGCCAAATGGTCAGGTCGAAGCGGTTAATAAAACTTTGAATACGATTCTTGAAAGGACCGTCAATGTCAGTCGATCCAATTGGCACATCATGTTGTATCCATCTCTTTGGGAATACTAGGCTAATGTTAATACTGCTACCGGGTTCTCTCCTTTTCAGCTTGTTCATGGGGTAGAAGCAGTTATTCCGGATCAATGCAAAATTCCTTCATTGAAGTTGGCCATCCAACTACTCCCCAATGAGTCATGAATGACTCACAAGGATTGAGCGGGGGAAAGGACATCCCCAGACCCAAAGCAGGAACCCTCTCAAAGAAGAAGGTGCAGAGAATACTACCGTAACCAAATTTCTTCTTCTTACTAGTTTTGCACTCGGTAAGTTGAAGTTTCATGTTCACCAATAATCTAGAACACTAGTAAAAAACAATCCCACGCAAGCACTCTATGCCCACCTACATATAGTTCCTCGATGCCAGGTGTTGTGTTGCACTTCCCCCTATCCAGTTGAGAATACTTAAGATCACTTTCAACGGGAAACTTGCAACAGTGGCTATGGAGATCTAACTGCCACTCTTCTCAGTACCCGGCAGACAGTAAGTATTGATATAATCTTGCACGGAGAGGGCACCCGCACCTCGAAATGTGCCTTTGAGGTTCACCACCTCCCCTCTTCGGGAGAGACCGATAATAAAGTATATGTCATCTATAGTGAGCTCCAGGATCTTGTTGGCTTAGTTCACTGTTCTTAGAGGTTTCCAATGTAGACCCAGGTTCTTAGCGGTTTCAAGGAACCATCAAAACCCCTTCTCACTGGCCCTTTCGGCAACAGCCTGCGAACAGGCTGAGGTCTCACCCGAGGTGTAGCTATGGGGGCACTATGGAATCAAGTTTCCACAGTGATGTGATGAGTTGTTCGGATAGGACTACTGCGCAGAGCACTATGAGACTTGCGATGCGAGCTGAGGGCTGCGAGACGATAGACTGCGTCGTGGTCCACACTTCTACAAACTAACCACTTGCGCAACCAGCGCACCCAAGGGCTGCGCGGTTTCGGCAGGATACAAATGATAGGACAGTGCAACTGACTTATACGCTTCCTCTTCCAAACTTAACCATTATGGAGGTTTTACTTTAACATTGATTCACTCATCTACTACCTTAGATCATTTCTCTTTATAACGAGTACAAGCAGACGAACATACAATGCCACACGCACCAGGTGTTGTGCGTCATAGAGTTATACAATCCGACCTCTACGTACACATATGATTATTCATCGACTGATGCTTCCACAGACATGGAATACTGAGCATTCAACATTCATTCATTCCTGCAATACTTAACATATTATTCCCATCTTTCTTCTATGGCGAATACATATAAAAGCATTAACACACCAACTAATAAATGAGAATCCAAGCATCCAATGTAAGCAAATAAGCCAATGCAAACACACAAACAATCACACTGCATAGTATTTAACATGGTTCACCCTCAGGATGGAGGCTACGTCCACAAGAACTCTTGTTGTATTAGTATTTGGGAAGGGTACAACAGTTCTTTGTCTGCATACTCAGCTTGCAGACCCTCTTCTCTCTCAATAGGCCTCTACGCACACAACTTACAAAGCCTTTACAAAATGTTCCTTAACAAAGATTTATCAACTCAATACGAGAAAAACACAAAATGAAGAGTAACAACCCAAAATATCAACAATGAATATTAACCCTTTCCCATACAAAAATGCCTTACTTATAGATCATTCCCGTAGCTCATGTCTTTACAATCAACAGGACAAAAACCCTAAGGTTTTCAAAACTATCACGATTTTCCCTTAACCGGACATGCTGGCTTCTGGTAGCGAATATTTCGTCGTGGTTTCCTTCAGCGCATGCCTCACGTCGCTATCAGCCTTCCTGTCGCACCCATTCCAACAGGTCGCTTTCACCATGTTGTTCTTCCTCTAATGGTCTCATGTGACTGGTTCAAGTAGTGGCTCTTTCGCATGTGCGACCAGTCACTTTCTTTCCTCTTTGCTCCTTCCCACTGCTTGGTACTCTTGGATCATATTTACCAAAAATAGACCACCGGTGGTCTAACCGGAATCTGTGCTGTCTTCCATCCAACACTCTACTTTGTCGGCTCCACGTAGACTTGACACATCACAGCGCTATCTCCTCGCAGCACTGATCTTCGAAACTCTTTCGACACTGCGCTGCGTGCAACTTCGTAGCATCCCAAAGACTTATACAGAAATATTCTAGCTGATGGCGCTCAGCTCCGCAGTTCCAAAAATCCTTCTTGCTCAAAATGCCCCACTTGGGCCATGCCCAACAGATCTCCCCTTGGAGATTAAAGACTCACTGATTGGCATCCCAATATTGCACCATCTTTTCGAGCAACTGTGTTTGTGCCCGCATATTAATGGTTCGGTAGAATTTCAATAATACACATATTCTCAATACATGAAGGATCAACGGATCACCCATAGCTTGTCAATCCATATCCTCATGCTATCTTTCACGCCAAACTAGCACCATTCTGTAATTGGAAAACCATTGCGTTGGTTAATTTTTGTTTTTATCCATTTACTTTGCGGTGTGCACGACTGTCCATGTTAGACAGTGGGGCCTTACCCGCGGATCCCTTTGAGACAGAGCAGCGCATCTTTATCGTATGCGCTAGTCTTTCTCAAAGGAACCCGTGCACCCGCAGAATCAAAATTAAAATCCCAATAAAAAATTAAATTTACCATTAAAAACCTAGAAATTTGCATGGAAATGGAAGCGGGGATGGATACAACTTACTTGGAAGAGACGGAAGATGTTTTGACAACCCAAAATGATCGTAACAAGCAATCGTGGTAGAGGTTGGCTCTCCAATATTTGCCCTAAAAACTTGGAAATGGTGAGTTTTGATTTGTTTTGAAACTATTTATAGAAATATTCATTTTAATTTTTACCCACTTTTATAAATGTGGTATAGTTTCAAAATTATTTTAATATTTTTTAATTCACTAATACACTTTTTGAGTTTTTGGTGGATTAAGTCATATTTTCACTATATTTCATAAAGGCGATCTATCAAGGTATGTTTTCTTTATTGACATGTCAAATTGGGTATATTTTTTATGTCATTTAGGAAATTTTTCTTGATCATGTGCTATATCACTAACCTGATTGTCGAGTATTTTCATCACCTGATAGGTCATGAAACTTGTGTCCTTGAAGGGAGTGAGAGTAATCGGGGTTCCCTCGGAAGGGAGTGAGACCCTTGATCTCTTAGCATATGTCGTATCATTCTATGTATGGATTCGAGTAATCAATACTGACATGTTCTGTCATTCTTTATAACCCTAAAATTGCATCCTAAGACTACTGGGTGCATAACAGGATTCCTTTGGCTCGATTCCCTATCACTTGGGTCCCACTAAGTGGATTATGTGCACCTAAGGTGAGCGCATTAAAATATTAATAACGCCTCCATCAAGTTATTGCGGAACCAGGCCTTCAACATTGCTTTGACTCGTTGTTGTGAGGCTACATATATGGAGAAGAAAGGGAATGCAGCCAATGTATTGCCTCAATCCACTTGCAAGCCAAAATATTCGAAAGTGAAGGCGGCGTTCATCTGAGCATTGTGGATAGGAATATAGCTCACAACACACATTGAAGCCATCATTGACAGGTCGTAGGTGATAAACTTTCCAGCACACAATAAAATCTCAGCCAAATAGGAGTTTGTGAAGACATAGTAGTTTGAAAACATGGAAGTTTGAGTTCAGGTTCTTGGTGTCACGAGTGCCATTCTAAAATTTCAGGTACTCAGCCCATGATGTTCAAACCCGGAATGAGACACAATCTAGTTCCTTTACATATTCCCCATCTATCGTGAAGCTTCCATTCATGAATGCATTGAATATGATAGTGTGTTTAATAACACCAGTTCTAAATGCCGACGCAAGATCCTTGTTCAACAAGATATTGGGAAATCAAGCATCGTACTCAAACACCAAAAAATATCCAAGTTCGTGTGCGAGGGTGAGTGTCAGTTACTTGCGGCTCACCCTAATTTTGGAAACACTTGTAAAACTAAAACATCAAGTGACGCAATGACCTTTCAACTCCTGATGGTCGTTGAAACTCTTTGTTTTAACTCACGACAATTGTTGAACACTTCGACTACCTATTGTAGCCTTCAAAATCTCGGCAAAGCTGCTGCAAACATGATCTTGCACCGTAGGTAAGAGGTAGGTATGGCTAGATTTTCCACTTATGCCATTTTTCCCCTTCAAAATTAGTCATCCATGACCCCAACAAGTGGTGATTGCAAGTAAGGCTACATTCCAAGTCCATCCATTAGGGTGAAGGCAAAGTGTCCTTCCGCAGGAGGTACGTTTTGTTTTCTTGCACATTTGTCATTTACTCCTGTATATTTTTGTTATTGATGTTTTCATGTGCGTAGTTTACTACATGACAATCTAAGCAGGGAGTATTCCTATTGTCTCAGTTTCACCCCGATGAACCTAATTTGTTGAGAATTGCGTAGGGTCGCGGAAAAATCCCTTTCTAAAGGGTTGAACTGACCGTGGCCTATTGTACTAATGACCTTCAAAATCCATCTTTTAATAAAATCTAATGGTGGTCATATCTACGTCTTCCTCCATCTTTCATTTCAGTTGTGCTATTATTTTTACGTTTTTTTTACAATCTACAAAACTATATTTTATGTACATGGACTGTAAATATTTTATTTATGTTATTTTGTACAAAAATTATTACTTTTAACCCTTAGTCGTTGTCCTTTCTGACATTGTATAATTCAAATGGAAGTAGCATTGCCACATAGTTATGAGAAGCCTTTCATTTCATGCAATCTGTTTTATTTATTGAAATCATTTTCAGCAGACAACTAATCCACCGAGTTCGTTGTTTTTCACTTAATATCACTGTATTAATGGACTGAGATCTTTGATTGCATTTAATAATTGCAAATCTGAGCAATGTTACTAAAACACAAAGTTTCTTCTTTATTTAACAAATATTACTACATTAATATCACGCTTATTTTTAAAGGCAATTTAAAATTTCAAAATCAGAAGATTATGCTAATTTATCTTTGCATATATAGACCGGCTACTTAATCTTACTTAAGCGTCACAATAGATTTAATTATTGATGTATTTTCATGCTTGCGACTAATTGTTAATTTCTTAATAAATTTATCGCTAACAACCTTTTCATTATTTGTAAATATTTTATAATTTATTTCTTTTACCTTTTCATTATCCAGTCATTTTCTCTTTCAGTAATTAATGCATGCATGACTAAATAGGTCTCATTTAGATTCATTAATGGACTAACATTCTCATTTCAAAATCATACTTGCATTTCTTCGAGCTAATACAACCTCACTTTCGTAGCATTTACGTACTTAATGCCATTGATCAACCCATTGTATCCTATCTATCCAAGGGCTCTAAATGCAACTCGGCGTCCATTCGCCTTCATCCCCTCGGCCATCCATCTAAGGGGATCTACAGTGTTGTTTCCCCAACTGTGTCGTTTTGAGCATCAACAAACTCGAGTCAAGTAAGTCTATCCATACACTTAAAATTTTAAGAATATGTCATCTACCTAATTTCAAGTACTAAACTCTAACTAACTTACAGATTTCAAAATTTTAATTTTTGCAGTCCCCATCTTTAGACACCATTTTCGATCAGGTGTCGCCTTGTCACCAGGGGCATGGTGCAGGTGGTACTAGTAGTGGGGATGACCACAGATCCCAGCAGGGGGCTAGTCCACATATTTGATGAGACTTGTTCATCTTTCACTGTTTGTATTGTTATGTATACATATATGCTTGTACTTTTGTATGAAATTGAAGGACTATTTTGTATCATATTTTATCTTCATGGATATACGATGTGTGTATCTTATTTATGTCTATGGGAATAAGTATATTTATCAAGTATGTTTATGTTTATGCACCTACATGTTAAGTTTATCTTATGACCATTTTTATGCCGACGATTGTACAATTTCCAAATTTATAATTAGAAGTTACAAGTTACAAATCAACTTTTAGAAGTTGCAGGATTATCTTATGTTCATGTTCAATGTTTATGTTATTTATATTATGCTCAATTGTCGTTTACAATTCATGATGTTAGATACAATTTGCAAGTCACAATTACGATTACAAATCGCAATCTAATTCGATTTACGAATTACAAGAAAACTAATTCATGATGCTATTTTCAATTAACAATAACAATCTAATAACAATGATTAGATATACAAATTACTAATTACAATAGGAAATTACAATTCATGATGTTAGTTTCAATTAACAATAACAATTAGAGTTACAGTTTACAATTTACAATCTACCATTTTAATTACAATTGTAAAATTACTCTTTAAGAAATTACTAATTAGACACGGACATGTAATTACAATTGTACAATTACTCTTTAAGAAATTACTAATTAGACATGCACGCACAATTACAATTGCACAATTACTCTTTAAGAAATTACTAATTAGACATGTACAAATTGAAACTTACAATCTCATTTACAATTACAATGAGATAGATAATAGGGCCATTGATACCATGTGAAATATTGATACGAAATTGGATAGTCTAAAAATCATACAAATCATAGTCTAAAAAATCATTGTTCTTCCCAATGGATTATAGGAATGCAAGTCTCCATAATACGGTCATGGTCAGCTTCTGTCATTTTCCATCTCTTTGATTCACTTCTCTTCACCTTGATTATCGTGAGATGTATCCGAGCTTATGCCACCAAATTACTGTACTGGCAAGACATATACTCAGGCATATAGTCTTGGTAAATAATGTAATCACCTTGTTTTCTCACTTTTTCAAATAAGTGGCCCATCACAACTAGTTTGTCGATTTGGTACATGAAATATCCGTCTCGATAGGGTTGCACCAACCGCTTTTAATTTGTGTACATACCATTAAATAATATGTGGCGCTCTCAATGACAGCAAATATGTATCACCTACCACAACAGTTACATTTGTTAATCAAATGTATATACTTTCAAGTACAAGTTTGGTAGTTTGATCATTCATTCGAAGATTCCAAATAAAATCATCTGATGTATATATAGACTAAACTCGTGTTAATGTTCATCAATGTACCTTCCCTAACCATGTCAAAAACCCAATCCTTATCTCATAATACCACAACATCTTCAATGTGCATCTCTTTCCATGTCGGAATTGGATGAGAACCCTTTGGGTTAAGAGGGACACATTTCCATTGTTACACATGTCCAACATTTTTACATTTACCAAGCTCACTGTAACATCCCAAAATTTACAAGATTTTAAAATTTTTCAATGTAGCTTTTAATGCATAATCTAACTATGTGGAAATGTAATAAATGCTTAAATGTCGTCTTGCTGTACCAAATGTTGTGCTGGTCAAAAGTGTAATGTTTTGCGACAAGTTAATTAATATCTACACTTCGATGCTATTGAATGATCTTCTTAACTCAGCTATGTTTTCATATTACTTACATTGATGATCCAACGATATTAAGTTTATAAGTGCTAACTACTGTTCTTTTGTTTGATGATAAAGGGGTCCTAAGGGGTAACTTAGCATTCGTTCTAAAGCATTTGAATCGTCCCTTTCGCAGATTACAGGTAAGAGCTTTAGTGTTTACGAAGTGTGACCGAAGAGTTTCTAACCATTTTTCAGCAATCTCCAAAGTCTTAATGGTCTTAGAGACAAAATGTCGAAAATGCCACCGGGTGAGATTCTTCAGTTAAAGCCTAGTCTTTAAAACAAGAAGTGTGTCGGTTATAATATTCACAATCCTATACTAGCCCTTTTATTACTTTGTTCAAACAATAGATAGGTTCAATATATCATATTTTTGACACAATATATTATTATCATGAGTTTCTATTTAATGCAAACTATAAGGATATACAAACAAATCCTTGATGCAATGGCTAAGTGCAACTAATGTGCAATATCTATATGCAAATTCTTTGTATTCTCTAGAGCCTAAGAATTATATGCAATAAATTATGTAAGTTCTAATTGAACTATTGACTTTATACAATTTTCTATTTAATTTCTATACTATATCGAAATATATGCAAAAGCTTTATGTAATGTCCTATGAACAACGATTATACACATATCGTGTGTGCATCACATGACCCTTTAACATGATGAATTCCTAGCAAAAGAAACCAATACAACCTTGACTTACCACAAGGTGTTATAATATGACAGGGTTGTGAACTTTACAAATGAACCGATACATGATGAGGATGAGTAAGAATCAATACCATGATGATTTCTTGTTGGCAGGCACTCTGGTTTACCTATTGCAGTTAATACTCCACCCACCAAGTCAGTGGAATGTCTCCATGGATACCGTTGTGGTGCTAGACACATGAAGGTATGGTGATGAGTCAAACAACGTGACAAGCTGTAAGTGTTGTGGTTTTGAAGTTATCCAAGTTTTCCTCCTTGGTGGCAAGGGTCATTAATGGTGTCTTTACTATGGTGGTTGCTTGGGAGTACGTGACACCATTCGGGTGATCTCCACCGTTGATCAAACACAGTCTTGGGATTTGGGATCTAACCTTAACCTATGCTATGTTCGAAGTTATTGATCTTTGTCATTCAATGTAGTGTGGAGTGGCTCTTTGGAGAGGCTGACAGGCCGAGAGCCTTCCGGGTTTTGTTAGCAGGTGTTTGGAGTTTCCACGGTTCGAAACCGTGACTTGATGATGTTTAAATGGAGCCTATTGATGTTTTAAGGACTGATACTCCTGTGAGATTTTTACAGTAACGGCTTGGTGTTGCAAGGATTCCAGGGTGAGTGACAGTTCTACGTGTAGGTTTCTCCGATACTCAGCTTTCCTCGTTTGTTAAGTGATAGTTTTTCAGAGTTGTTCTTCCATCCTTCGTTGCATTCGGTGGTGGGGTATTGGATACAGTTTTGTAGTGGCTGTGGCATTCTGCTTCGAAGATAAATAAAAAGGTAATGTTCTCAGGTTCAAACCTTGCCTCTTCAATTATGTTAAGAGTTTCAGTTATTAATATTTCGCCAAGTGACAACTTCTTCAAAAAACTTATTTTAACCATACCTTCTTTAAATGGCAGGTTACTTTGTCAACCGACACCCATGCTTAGGTTTCGATAACTGGCAGCTGCAAAAAGAATGGTAAGCCTCGGTGGTTACCTTGTTGCTTTGATTAGGTGACTATTGGACCTTCATGTATTCTTGTTGAGACTTCATGTTTTTCTTGAGCTCTTAGAAGTGATCACTGTCGAAATACTTGTGAGCTGGCTGGAAGCTTGGGGACGATGAAATCCTCCACCCATTCAGCATTAAGCCCGTGTATTTGTTTTATTTTTCAGCGTAGAAAGTTGTAAAAGAAAGTAACTAAGGAGTAGGTTGTATCCGTCGACTGCCTTTGGTAAATAAACGAATTGTGTTTTCCAAATGTTATGGTGTTTGTGTGGTTGAGATTGTGAGCAATGCTCTAGTTTATGTGAAAATGAAGTTTATCGTTTTGCAACTGTTGTGTTTTTAAGGAATAGTTTGAGAGCCAAGGGTTTGGCCTTGTGCTAAGTGGTCAAACCCTAACATGTATTTTTTCAATAATAGTTTTGATGTTCTGGTAACAAATGTCGAGCTCTGAAAGTAGAATTCTAAATCGAGAAACCATGTGGTTTTTCAGTTAATGGTTTTCAATAGGTACGTGATACTATTGTCTCATGTAAATGCCGAGATACTCATATTTCAGTCTTAAGGACTGTATAAGATAAATGTTTTTGTGACTAAAGCTTATGATGTTGAAAGCTTCACTTGTTGTCCTTGTCCGTTGATTTAAGTGATGGCCGAGAGCCAAGAATCAATGTTTTTGTTTGCAGCTATGTAATGAAATCGTAACTATTTTCTTATTTTGTTTTAAATGATGGTGTTGAATCTTAACTAAACTTTTAACCTGAAAGATAGGTGTTGATACTACTAGGGTTTTCTCACTGAAGGGTTATGACCCTGTCACAATGTTTAAGGTTTAAACGAAAACTCTGTTTTGGATAACATATTAGTTCTTTGTTAACAGTTGCAATAAATAAAGAAAAATGATGAGACAACAAGCTACGGTTTCTAATCCTACGCTAAATGTAATTGGGATTAACTGTAGTTTTAAATAATAAAATAACATAAAAGATATGAATACTGTGGATGAAAATTAGTGCTAAATAATCATACATTGTTTGTAATTGAAAGAGTTCTGTTTTTCGTAAATATATATACTTGCTAGCAGCACTGGATAACAGTACTGTGTACTTAGGAAATAATTATTTTGCAGCTGTTATTTTTCAATGAAAACTGGTGAAAGAAAGATACAGTGAACTTTAAACACTTAACTAATGAAAAGAATGATAAGAGAAAAACATAGAATTTATCTTTTATGAGGAATTAAATGATGAAAGGAAATCCTAGGTTCTGTATAGGGATAAGATAATTACTTTTGTTTTTATGCAAGAAAACTCATAGTACCTATGATACGATATATTGTAAAAATTCCTGAATCTAGACATACCTAAATTATATTTCAGTAGATAGTTGTTAGGAAAAATTAACAGTGTTTAATCTATTCAATCACTTGGCATTCTGCCCATCATTCGTGTATTTAATCTCCTTCTCTGTACTAGAGTACGATGCCAAAAAGATAGCATGGGGAAAAATGCGGACAAATATATTTATTCAATTCATCTTACTTAATCAATATTATGCAGAATCCTAATTAGATCAGAAACTAAAACAACTGCATCTAAATGATGATAGCCTATAAACACTTAGATCAATAACTGCAGATTGAAATTTTAAGTACTTAGAATTAGAAAAGACAAGTAGAACCTGTAAACGTAGATAGGACCGACAAACACCCAAGGAGGCATGTTCCTCCCAACCTTCTCCAAAAGAAGCAACCAAACTACTTGCTTCCTTTGGACCCCGGAGCTAACTTACTGAACCACTAAGTAGATGGACTCTGTTTAGAAGCAAGGCACTCAGTAATATAACTTCTGCACTCAATAGTATAACTTCTGCACTCAACAATGTAACTTCTGCACTCAACAATGTAACTTCCGTACTCAGTAGTATAACAGGCAGACTTACACCATGATCATAAACTCAGCATATCTCCTCATCGAATCTCTTGGGTGCAAGCACAACAAAACCCCAAGGTAAATTTCCTCATCAGGAAAAGTGATGAACCTCAGTTCATAATTCAATGGCTCTTATATAGACTACCTAGGTCTTTAGTGGTCAGTTTTCAATAAATGAGCCTCTAGCTCCAGTCCCACCTTCCAGGGCACTATGACCACATTTCAAGGGAGTTGTCCCATACCAACAGCTAGTTAGTTGCATCATGATGCTGCCACTTGTCCATTGCCTTCTACCCCAGATTCCATTCCACCTAGTGGGTCGGTAAGCACTCTTTCAACAGTCTCCTTAGGTGTTTGTCTCCTATTTAATTTATTTAAAAATAAAATATTGTGCAATTACAATCATCCTTGGACACTTGTCCAATATAAAACTTTACAATAAAAGTTAACATAATGTTTCCAACATAAAATGTTTTTCAGCAAAAAGGGGTATGTTACAAACACCCCCACTTAAGCTCAACATCGTCCTCGATGTTGCTTATTCTTCATCGGATCCTTCCTGGAACAGAACTGGATATGTTGCCCGCATTTTACTTTCCAGTTCCCAAGTAGCTTTAGCAGGGCTAAGGTGCTTCCATTACACCTTTACCTGCCTTAGGGTACGATTCTGGAGCATAATTTCCCTCCTGTCGAGAATACAGTCCGGTTCCACCTGAAAATCTCCTTCGGATTCCACCTGTATGTCAGTCCAATTCAGCACATGAGTAGCATCATGCACATACTTCTTTAAAACACAAATGTGAAAGACATTATGGATTCTTAAATTAGATGGCAAAGCCAACTGATATGCAACAGATCCAATCCTTGATAGGACTTTGAATGGTCCACATTACCTTGGTTCTAGTTTAGCACAACTCCCAAGTTTCAAAGGACTTTTCTTGGGTTTTACCTTTATAAAAACATGGTCTCCAACCTGAAATTCTCTTTCAGTGTGTTTCAGATCTGCATAACTTTTTTTTCGATCTTGGGCAACTTTTAAATTACCTTGAACCTGTTTCACAGTTAGCTCCATTTCTTTCAATAAATCTGGTCCTAACATTAATCTGTCTACAGGGTTATCCCAAGAAATAGGAGTACAACATTTTCTTCCATACAAAATCTCAAATGGGCTAAGTCTAGCAGATGCTTGGTAATTATTATTGTATGCAAATTCAGCTAAATGCAAGTAATCTTCCCACTTAGTTGGTTGATCTTTAACATACATTCGTAACATATCTTCTAAAATCTGATTAACCCTTTCAGTCTATCCGTCAGTTTGTTGATGGAAATTAGTACTGAAATTTAATTTGGGATTTAAACCTTTAAACAATGTTGTCCAAAAATTTCCAGTGAACTTGGAGTACCGGTCAGAAATAATTACCTTTGGAATTCCGTGCAAGTGAAAGATTTGCTTCATAAATACATCTGCAATGTTAGAAGCTTTAAAAGTGGTTTTAACAGGAATAAAATGAGCAGCCTTACTTAGTTTGTCCACAACCACCATTATGGAGTCATTATGTTTCTGGTTTTTAGGCAAACCTGTAATAAAATCAATAATTATAATCTCCCATTTCCATTCTGGAATTGGAAATCATTGCAATAGTCCAGCTGGGTGTTGATATTCAGCCTTAATGGTCTGATATTCAAAACATCTAGCTATGTATTCAACCACTTCATTCTTCATGTTGTGATAAAAATAATCCGTCCTTAACATAGTTATCATATTCTGATAACCTGGATGTCCTGAATAAGGACTCTTATGAACTTCATCCAAAATTAACAGCTTAACCTTTGACACATTTGGTACATAAATTCTATTTTTATAACTCATTAAGCCCTTTTTATTAATGTTGTAATCTGTTATTAAATTTTCAGATAAATTTTCAGCAACTTTATCAAGCAATTTTTGATAATTTTCATCTTGCTTAATTCCTTCTTCAATTTTATTTTCCAAATCTGTATTAAACGTGTTGATTGCTGCCACAAAGCTTAATATGGAATTTCTGCTGAGGGCATCAGCAACTTTGTTTTCTTTACCCTTAATGTGTTGAATTTCGAAATCATATTCGCTAAGGAAAGCTAGCCATCTAGCTTGCCTTGCATTTAGATTTGTTTGATCCAACAAGTACTTTAAGCCCTTATTATCTATCATTAGTATAAACTTTCTTCCAATCAAGTGATGGCGCCACATTTTTAGTGCATGTATCACGGCTGCCAACTCAAGATCGTAAGCTGCATAATTCTTTTCATGAATTTTTAATTTCCTTTACTCAAAAGCAATTGGCATGACCTTCTTGAGTTAAGACCCCTCCAAGTCCATCGTTGCATGCATCAGTGCATACAATGAAATCCTTATTGGGATCAGCAATTTTTAAAATTGGTGCGGTGGTTAATAATTCTTTTAACTTATTAAATCTTCCTTGACACTTTTGATCCCATACGAATTTCTTCCCCTTCTTCTGTAAAGAAGTGATGGGATTTGCAATTCGTGAGAATCCTTCAATAAACTTTATGTAGTAACCTGTTATCCCCATAAGGACCAAACGTCAATTCCATATTTAGGGACAGGCCACTCGTTAATTGCTTTTATCTTCTCAGGGTCGACAGAAATTCTGTCTTTAGATATTATGTGACCTAAGTACTATATTTTATCTTTATAAAAGTCACATTTACTGAACTTAGCATAAAGCTGATGTTCTCTTAAAACTTGCAGAATTATTCTTAAATGTTCGTCATGCTCTTCTTTAATTTTTTTGAGTAAATCAGAATATCATCAATGAACACAACTACAAACTTATCCAAATACTTATCCAGAACGTTGTTCATTAAACACATGAATACTACAAGTGTGTTAGTTATCCCAAAAGGCATAACTACGAACTCGTAGTGCCCATATCGCGTTCTGAAAGCGGTTTTGAATGTGTCTTCGTCTTTTATCCTAACTTGATGATATCTGGACCTTAAATCAATTTTAGTGAATATCTCTGCTCCGCATACTTGATCAAATAGATCATCAATGCGGGGCAAGGGATATCGATTCTTAATTGTCATTTTTTTAAGCTAACGGTAATCGATGCACAGTCGCATGGTACCAGCTTTCTTTTTAACAAAAATTACTGGTGCTCCCCAAGGAGACACACTTGGCCTTATGTTGTTTTTATCTATTAATTCCTTCAGCTTAGATTTTAATTCATTTAACTCCAGAATATTCATTCTGTAGGGAGCCTTTGAGTTTGGTACCGCACCTGGTACTAACTCAATGGTGAAATCTAGTTCCCTTTTCGGAGGTAATCCTAGAATTTCTTCCAGGAATACGTCAGAAAAGTCCCTAAGGATGGGGATATCCTCCAATTTTAACTTATCTTCTTTAGATGAACATTCATCATTAATAACATTAACAGTAAACATTTTATAGCGCTTTCTGGCAGCTCTCTTAACTTGTAACGCAGAAATTTGTCTTACTGAAATCTTCCTATGAATTCCTTTTACTGTTTCAGTTTTACCTTCATTATTCAAACAAGTAAAAGATTTATCATAACAATTAAGCACTACTCTATGTTGTTCAAGCCAATCCATGCCAATCAACAAGTCATATGACCCTAATGGTAAAACATTCAAATTAACTTGGGTTTTCAGCTGACTCATAAATACATCACAATTTTTAACAAAATCTGTAACATTTATTTTAGTGCATGTTGCTAGCTAAACTAACCATGAATTATCAAATTTCTCTATCTTTAACTTGCAACTATTCACTAAAGTAGGTGAAATGTAACTCAAATTTGCACCTGGATCTATCAAAATGGAAATAGATTTGTTTTGTATCATACCTTCAATTTCGACCATAGATGTTTGATGGTCTGCTTGACAATTTTTCAGCGCTGCATTTATTTTGGGCATTTCTCTTGCTACATCTCCAACTCTAGGTTCTGCTTGCATAGTGTGAATGTTGTTGACTGCCCTTCTGTTGCGTGGGAAATCAGCTTTGTTATGTGGTCCACCACAATCAAAACACTTCAAAGGTGCTCTCTATTCAGCATATCTGGTGTTGTTATTGTTATTAGGTACATTCCTTGCAGCAGTAAAATTATGTGGTGCATTACTCCTGTAATTATTATTACTTGGAAATTTTATGTTATTAAAAATTTTCTTAAAACTTCCAGAATTATGATTAAAACTTTTCTTTTTGTGATCAAAATGATTAGACTTATTACTCTTCCAGCCAATTGTTCCTTCTCTTTTTTTGTTTTGATCAAAACAGAAATTAGCTTTCCTCATAGCCTCTTCCAAAGTAGAAGGGTTATCATACTCGATCTTGTCTTTTATGTTGAAAGGTAGACAACATAGAAACCTTTGTACCTTAGGCTTCTTTTCGACGATGTAAGGTACATACCTCAGCAAGCTAAGGAACTTGCTGCACAACTCCTTCATGTTCATAGTACCCAATTTTAAATCATAAAACTCTTTTGACTTATCTTCATAGTACTATTCTGACAAGAACTTTTTCTTAAATAATTTTTTAAACATATTCTAGGTTACATCTCTTTCCTTTATGCTCTTAATTCTTTTAATGTCCTGCCACCAAATATCTTCCTTTCCGATCAGATTGTAAATAGCCATCTTGGCTTTTAACTGAGAAGAGTAATCGTAGATATTACAGTACTTCTTCATTCCAGACAGCCATGCTTCAGTTGTCTCACCCTTTTCACTTTTTCCATTAAAAGTTGGTGGCTTAATATTTTTAAACTCTCCAATAATTTGTTCATGATGCTTACACTTCCTCTTCTTGGAACAGCAATCACTGTCACTGCTGTCATGATCAGAATTACCATTACTTCGATTAGATTCGGATGAAGAGTAACTAATACTTTTACCATTCTTTGCTTTCTTGTGTTTATGTTTGTGGGACAATCTACCAGAATCAGACTTAACTTCTAATTTCCTGCCTCTTTCCTCATTATGATAATTCTTCATTAAAATTTGATTTAACTCCTCCTGTTCCTTCAGAATTCGTTCGTTCTCTTCTTTAACAATTCTTATCTCTGATTTTAAATCTTTTATAGTACGTAGACTTTCAGAAGACTGATTATTTAATTCAACATATATTCCTTCATGATTATTATTATTATTATTATGTTCATTACGAGGAGATTTGTCCTCTGCTAATTCCTCCAGTATTCCCATACCTGCAAATTAAATGTCAAATGTTATGTACATAAACAAAAATAAAAATAAAATCAGTAACATAAACTTTCTGGCCTCATTTTCTGTTTTGCGCGCGTGAGCCTATTTTAGGCCTAGAGTTTGAACTCGCACTCTGATACCTCATGTAACATCCCAAAATTTACAAGAATTTAAAATTTTTCAATGTAGCTTTTAATGCATAATCTAACTGTGCTGAAATGTAATAAATGCTTAAATGTCGTCTTGTTGTACTAAATGTTATGGTGGTCAAAAGTGTAATGTTTTGCGACAAGTTAATTAATATCTACACTTCGATGCTATTGAATGATCTTCTTAACTCAGCTATGTTTTCATATTACTTACGTTGATGATCCAACGATATAAAGTTTATAAGTGCTAACTATTGTTCTTATGTTTGATGATGAAGGGGTCCTAAGGATACCCCGAGGCTTACTTAGCATTCGTGCTAGAGCATTTGAATTGTCTCTTTCACAGATTACAGGTAAGAGCTTTAGTGTTTACGAAGTGTGACCGACGAGTTTCTAACTATTACGAACCCATGTCTTTACTTTGTTAGTATATTGTTGTTGGATGCATATGCTTTGTAAGTTGTCCCGTAGTATTTGTTGATCCATAGTTTATATTAGCCCATAGTATTGGACGCATATGCTTTGTAAGTCGTCCCATAGTATTATATGTCCCATGGTTTTGACTTATAGTATTGGCGCCTAGACTTAGCCCATGGTTTGTATTGACACATAGTATTGACCCATGGTATTGGTGCCTAGACTTAGTATATAAGTGTGTGTTGAGGCCTATGAAGGCACCGTGAAGTTAATTGTATTGAGCTTGCTCAAAGGAGGTTGCCCCCTCGAAGTGGCCTGTGATCAATATAAAAGTGATTTTGAGTTTTATTATTTCTAATATCTCATGTATTTGCATTAATTAATTATTGCAGGTTCATCACATCTGGTATCAGAGCACTTTCTTGGGCTCGTTGGGTGGAATTTCTGCCAAATATTTTTTCGCATCTGTTGCAGCTTCGGATTTGGGAATAATCCCTATCCGCTTAACTGTGGGAAGTACTTGGGAATAAGCCCTAAAACTCATTGTGAGGAGTACCACAGGAACCCCAAAGTAGCTGGCCCATTGAGAGGACCTGCCAGCGAAAAGGGCAATGACCCCTACCTGATTGACTAGTTCCCACCCGTGAGGTAAACCAAGAGCTGTCGTTTGCGGCAAAGCGGTTATCAGTTTTACCTGAGCCGTGGAGTGAGGGGTACTGCCCTAAGACGCAAGCCGTTAGACAGCATTGGTGGCCGAGTGAAACACCTGAACTGTTAGGAAGTCGTACATACCTGGGGTCCATATCTATTTTCAGTTGAACTGTTGCCGATCACTTCCGCTCCAGATCCAGTCGTTTCAGATCTATTCTGAAATTCGTTCCAGATCCAGTCTTCATTTTAGATCCATCCATTTTCGATCCCTTCCGCGCCATTGCAGATCCATCTGTTGCGGATCCCTTTCGCGCCGCTGTTGCTGATCCATTTCAGGAAAAAAAAAAAAAAAAAAAAAAAAAAAAAAAAAAAAAAAGGTATAGTTTTTCGACCATATCTCCCTTATTTCAACTCTGTTTTCCCTGAAACTTGACTGATATCCTTGCAATCCCATTCTACATATTTCATTCCTGAAGACCCTATCCCAAATTCCACTTCCCAAGACCAGAAATCCCACATTTGTCTATTTTTAGGGTTTGCCATAACTTCTTCAAGTTTTACCCGATTGCCTTCAAATTTTACCATAGAGTTCCTGCTTCGGAAATCCCCATTTTTTGCTTCCCTGTCCCTCAGAAAGTGTCGAAATCTATTCAAACCCCAATTACCCCTCCGAGTTTTTCCCAAATCCAAATTTTCCCTTACTAAATAAGCTTGTGTTTGTGTTTTTCTATCCATTCCCCCCCCGACAAAAAAAAAAGAAAATACTGGTTATGGTTGTCACTCGCACAGGAGAAAACACCATGGAAGAAGCACTTGCAGCCATCCAAACTAAACTCCAAGATCTGGATGAAAAATTTCTCAGCCTCCATCTTCAGCATTCAACCATGAACAATAACCGACAGCCAGAATCTTTTGCAGCCACCGGGTTCTCTTCTTCCAGCAATTTTCGTGGCCCGAAGCTTGATTTTCCTCGCTTCAATGGTACTGATCCGACTGGATGGATATACTGAGCAGAACAATATTTCAGTCTGCATAATACTTTTGATGTTCAGAAAGTTCCACTTGCATCCTTTCATTTGGAACAAGAAGCCCTTCAATGGTACCGTTGGTACGTCAAAGCTCATCCTGAGCCAAACTGGACAGATTTTTGCCAACTCCTTTTGTCACGATTTGGTCCTAGTTCTTTTGACGACTTCACAGGAGCACTCACTAAACTTCACCAAATTGGCACAGTGAGAGAGTATCAGACGAAATTTGAGAAACTAGCCAATCACACAGAAGGATTATCCGATGAATTCTACAGGAGTTGTTTTATCAGTGGTCTCAAGGATGAAATCCGCTCAGAGGTCAAAAAAAAATTTCCTGACACAATGATGGAAGTCCTAGGGTTGGCTAAGCTGGCTGAGGACAAGATCGCAACTCAACAACGCTCCAAACCCACCTTTGTTCCCTTCAGAAATATGGGTTCCCAATGACCTCCCATCATGCCTGCTCCTCAACTAACTCCTATCAAGCAATTGTCTGAAACAGAGATGCAGGCACGCCGAGAAAAAGGGCTTTGTTATAATTGTGATGAGAAATTCACTCGGGGACATAGATGTGTTCAACAAAAGCTCTATCTCTTGGATGTGGATTCTCCACCTGCCTCAAAACATGATGAAGAAGCTCCAGATACAGTAGATGATCAGGTCGACATTCAACACTCGCCTGTTGACACCCCATCTTAGGACGACCCACCCGAGATCTCTCTCCATGCTGTAACCAGTGTCACCACCCCACAAACAATGCGAGTCAGGGGATACTTCAAGAAGCTCCTTCTTACCATACTCATTGATTCTGGTAGCACTCATAACTTCATTGATCCTCGGATTGCTAAACAGGTTGATTGTTTTGTCCATCCTTGCTCCAACTTTGAAGTCATGGTTTCCAATGGGGGCACCTTACCTTGCAAGGGGAAGTGTCACAATTTGCATATCTCTATGGAAGATTATAACCTGCGCTCTCACATGTTTTCCTTGTCCTTAGGCGGATGTGATGTGGTTTTGGGCGTTCAATGGTTACGCACACTTGGCCCCATCTTATGGGATTTTGCTAAACTTTGGATGTAGTTTTCAATCAATGGGGCAAGACACAAATTTATGGGCTTACAACCAGGGTCTCTCTGCATCATCAATTCACATAGCCTGGAAAAAATACTTAAGAAGAATTCACATGGTGTCATCGCTCAGCTCCATTCCATTCAAATGCACCCATCAACAGTCTCCACTACTTCCTTGGATAGATATGCATGTGTCTTTGCCGAACCAATGAGATTGTTGCCTTCAAGAGACCTTTCCGGTAAGAATTTAGCCGCATCTACCTCTCAGCAGGAAATGATGACTATTTTGCATACAGTCCAGAAGTGGCAGCCATCCCTATTGGGGAATTATTTTTGCATCAAGACTGATCTCCAGAGTCTGGAAACTTTCCTGGAACAATGGGTCTCCTCCCCAACACACCTGAAATGGGTTATCCAACTCATGGGTTATGACTATGCGACCACTTACCAGAAGGGTAAGGACAATATGGTGGAAGATGCTCCTCCTCGCACATTTGATGCCCCAGTTTCTCTTACAGCTATTTCTCTGCTTGTTCCAAATTGGTTGCAATCTGTTCAATGGGGCTATCTCTTCTATGAACTCCATGCTTCTTCATCAGTAGGGCACTCTAGGTTCCTCAAAACGTATGACCAAGAACAATGTAACTTCTTTTGGCAGGGACTCAAAAGGACAATTCAATGGATGGTGGTTGACTGTGATACTTTCCAGGTCAACAAGGGTGAAATGACCCTCCTTTCAGGACTGCTCAAACCCTTACCCATCCCTCCACAGATTTGGACAACTATTTCTATGGATTTCCTAGAAGCGCTCCAGTGGTATAGTACCACATCTCAAAGGACACCAAATGAAGCAGTCTTTGTACATGCACCACCAGTTCTTCTTCCATACACCTTCAGTAGCTCCCCAGTTCAGGAAATTGACTCAATTCTTCGAAACCGTGATCAGCTTCTTCTCATTCTGCAGGACAATTTTCACATGGCAAGAATTCGACTGAAAAAACAAGCCGATCAGCACCATTCTGAGCGCACTTTTCACATCACTGATATGGTTCTTCTTCGTCTACAGCCTTCCATGCAATCCTCCCTGAAACTCCAAATGCGCCAATGGCTCGAAATGCAACCCAAGGATGCTACAGGGGACCCACTCCTTCAGATTCTGCATCAATTTCCACATCTAAAGCTTTGAGGACAAAGCTTTTTCTAAGGGAGAGGGGATGTTAGGAGCCCATGTCTTTACTTTGTTAGTATATTGTTGTTGGACGCATATGCTTTGTAAGTCGTCCCGTAGTATTTGTTGATCCATAGTTTATATTAGCCCATAGTATTGGACTCATATGCTTTGTAAGTCGTCCCATAGTATTATATGTCCCATGGTTTTGACTTATAGTATTGGCGCCTAGACTTAGCCCATGGTTTGTATTGACACATAGTATTGACCCATGGTATTGGTGCCTAGACTTAGTATATAAGTGTGTGTTTAGGCCTATGAAGGCACCGTGAAGTTAATTGTATTGAGCTTGCTCAAAGGAGGTTGCCCCCTCGAAGTGGCTTGTGATCAATATAAAAGTGATTCTGAGTTCTATTATTTTTAATATCTCCTGTATTTGCATTAATTAATTATTGCAGGTTCATCACACTAACCAGTTTTCAATAATATCCAAATTCTTAATGGTCTTAGAGACAAAATGTCGAAAATGCCACCATGCGAAATTCTTCAGTTAGCCTAGTCTTTAAAACAAGAAGTATGTCGGTTCTAATATTCACAATCCTATACTAGCCCTTTTATTACTTTGTTCAAACAATAGATAGGTTCAATATATCATATTTTTGCCTCAATATATTATTATTATGAGTTTCTATTTAATGCAAACTATAAGGATATACAAACAAATCCTAGATGTAATGGCTAAGTGCAACTAATGTGCAATATCTATATGCAAATTCTTTGTATTCTCTAGAGCCTAAGAATTATATGCAATAAATTATGTAAGTGCTAATTGAACTATTGACTTTATACAATTTTCTATTTAATTTCTATACTATATCGAAATATATGCAAAAGCTTTATGTAATGTCCTATGAACAAAGATTATACACATATCGTGTGTGCATCAGGTGACCCTTTAACATGATGAATTCCTAGCAAAAGAAACCAATACAACCTTGACTTACCACAAGGTGTTATAATATGACAGGGTTGTGAACTTTACAAATGAACCGATACATGATGAGGATGAGTAAGAATTAATACCATGATGATTTCGTGCTGGAAGGCACTCTGGTTTACCTTTTGCATTTAATACTCCAACCACCGAGTCAGTGGAATGTCTCTGTGGATACCGTCGTGGTGCTAGACACGTGAAGGTATGGTGATGAGTCAAACAACGTGACGAGCTGTAAGTGCTTTGGCTTCGAAATTATCCAAGCTGTCCTCCTTGGTGGCAAGGGTCATTAATGGTGTCTTTACTATGGTGGTTTCTTGGGAGTACGTGATACCCTTCAGGTGATCTCCACCGTTGTTCAAACACAGTCTTGGGCTTTGGGATATAACCCTAACCTCCGCTATGTTCGAAGTTATTGATAGTTGTCATTCAATGTAGTGTGGAGTAGCTCTGTGGAGAGGCCGATAGGCTGAGAGCCTTCCTGGTTTCATTAGCAGGTGTTTGGAGTTTCCACGATTCGAAACCGTGATCTGATGATGTTTAACTGGAGCATGTTTATGTTTTAAGGTCCGATACTCCTGTGAGAGTTTTACAGTAACAACTTGGTGTTGCAAGGGTTCCAGGGTGAGTGACATTTCTACGTGTAGGTTGCTCTGATACTCGGCTTTCTTCATTTGTTAAGTGATAGTTTTTCAGAGTTGTTCTTCCATCCTTCGTTGCATTCGGTGGTGGGATATTGGATACAGTTTTGCAGTGGCTGTGGCATTCTGCTGCGAAGATAAATAAAAAGGTAATGTTGTTGGGTTCGAACCTTGCCTCTTCAATTATGTTAAGAGTTTCAGTTATTAATATTTCTCCAAGTGACAACTTCTTTCAAAAACTTATTTTAACCATACCTTCTTTAAATGGCAGGTTCCTTCATCAATCGGCACCCATGCTTACGTTTTGATAACTGGCAGCTGCAAAAAGAATGCTAATTCTCGGTGGTTACCCTTTTGCTTTGGTTAGGTGACTATTGGACCTTCATTTGTTCTTTCCAAGACTTCATGTTTTTCTTAAGCTCTGAGAAGTGATCACCGTCGAAATACATGTGAGATGACTGGAAGCTTGGGGAGGATGAAATCCTCCACCCATTCGGCATTAATCCTGTGTATATGTTTTCGTTTCCAGCGTAGAAAGTTGTAAAAGAAAGTAACTAAGGAGGAGGTTTTATCCCTCGACTACCTTTGGTAAATAAACGAATTGTGTTTTCCAAATGTTATGGTGTTTGTGTGGTTGAGATTGTGAGTGATGCTCCAGTTTATGTGAAAATGAAGTTTATCGTTTTGCAACTGCTGTTTTTTAAGGAATAGTTTGAGAGCCAAGGGTTTAGCCTTGTGCTAAGTGGTCAAACCCTAACATGTATTTTTTCAATAATAGTTTTGATGTTCTGGTAACAAATGTCGAGCTCTAAAAGTAGAATTCTAAATCGAGAAACCATGTGGTTTTTCAGTTAATGGTTTTCAATAGGTACGTGATACTGTTGCCTCATGTAAATGCCGAGATACTCATATTTCAGTCTTAAGGACTGTATAAGATAATAAAAAAATTTGTGACTAAAGCTTATGATGTTGAAAGCTTCACTTGTTGTCCTTGTCCGTTGATTTAAGTGATGGCCGAGAGCCAAGAATCAATGTTTTTGTTTGCAGCTATGTAATGAAATCGTAACTATTTTCTTATTTTGTTTTAAATGATGGTGTTGAATCTTAACTAAACTTTTAACCTGAAAGATAGGTGTTGATACTACTAGGGTTTTCTCACTGAAGGGTTATGACCCTGTCACAATGTTTAAGGTTTAAACGAAAACTCTGTTTTGGATAACATATTAGTTCTTTGTTAACAGTTGCAATAAATAAAGAAAAATGATGAGACAACAAGCTACGGTTTCTAATCCTACGCTAAATGTAATTGGGATTAACTGTAGTTTTAAATAATAAAATAACATAAAAGATATGAATACTGTGGATGAAAATTAGTGCTAAATAATCATACATTGTTTGTAATTGAAAGAGTTCTGTTTTTCGTAAATATATATACTTGCTAGCAGCACTGGATAACAGTACTGTGTACTTAGGAAATAATTATTTTGCAGCTGTTATTTTTCAATGAAAACTGGTGAAAGAAAGATACAGTGAACTTTCAACACTTAACTAATGAAAAGAATGATAAGAGAAAAACATAGAATTTATCTTTTATGAGGAATTAAATGATGAAAGGAAATCCTAGGTTCTATATAGGGATAAGATAATTACTTTTGTTTTTATGCAAGAAAACTCATAGTACCTATGATACGATATATTGTAAAAATTCCTGAATCTAGACATACCTAAATTATATTTCAGTAGATAGTTGTTAGGAAAACTTAACAGTGTTTAATCTATTCAATCACTTGGCATTCTGCCCATCATTCGTGTATTTATTCTCCTTCTCTGTACTAGAGTACGATGCCAAAAAGATAGCATGGGGAAAAATGCAGAGAAATATATTTATTCATTTCATCTTACTTAATCAATATTATGCAGAATCCTAATTAGATTAGAAACTAAAACAACTGCATCTGAATGATGATAGCCCATAAACACTTAAATCAATAACTGCAGATAGAAATTTTAACTACTTAGAATTAGAAAAGACAAGTAGAACCTGTAAATGTAGATAGGACCGACAAACACCCAAGGAGGCCTGTTCCTCCCAACCTTCTCCAGAAGAAGCAGCCAAACTACTTGCTTCCTTTGGACCCCCAAGCTTGCTTACTGAACCACTAAGTATATGGACTCTGTGTAGAAGCAAGGCACTCAGTAATATAACTTCTACACTTAATAGTATAACTTCTGCACTCAACAATGTAACTTCTGCACTCAGCAATGTAAGTTCTGCACTCAGTAGTATAACAGGACGACTTACACCATGATCATAAACTCAACATATCCCCTCATCGAATCTCTTGGGTGCAAGCACAGCAAAACCCCAAGGTAAATTTCCTCGTCAGGAAAAGTGATGAACCTCAATTCATAATTCGATGGATCTTATATAGACTGTCTAGGTCTTTAGTGGTCAGTTTTCAATAAATGAGCCTCTAGCTCCAATCCCACCTTCCAGGGCACTATGACCACATTTCAAGGGAGTTGTCCCATACCAACAGCTAGTTAGTTGCATCATGATGCTGCCACTTGTCCATTTCCTTCTACCCCATATTCCATTCCACCTAGTGGGTCAGTAAAGACTCTTTCAACAGTCTCCTTAGGTGTTTGTCTCCTATTTAATTTATTTAATAATAAAATATTGTGCAATTACAGTCATCCTTGGACACTTGTCCAATATAAAACTTTACAATAAAAGTTAACATAATGTTTCCAACATAAAAAAAAAAAAAAAAAAAAAATTCAGCAAAAAGGGGTATGTTACACTCGAATCCATCTGCATCGATGCATAACTCACAAAAGCATACATATTTTCTCATTTCTATGGAAAATATGTCACCCATGTCCTTACTCCGAATGGAATGTAATTCCCTTTTCCCGTGTATAGTCTCACAATACCAAGGATTGGATCTATTCACGTCGCCAATGGAAACATTCCAAAATAACTTGCATCAAAATAAATGTATCAAATATGTAATTTTTAAACTAAGATGATGTTTCAAAGAACATTCAAAATGTGAGCTTCAACTTCACACTGTAGTCTCTTACCTGCACATCGGTGTTGCTTGTTCGTGACCTTCATGTCCCAAATACAGTGTGCACAAGTCAACTGCTTATGTTGATGATTTGAGTCGGGTTGTACCATGACTCATCTGGTACCTCCTAAGTGCTCATTTCACACAAGAACCTGCACAATCATGCTCGCCCTTTCCGTGCCCTGTTTCAAAAAAAATCCCAAGTATGTCGAACTCTTGTCTCTTTATGAATGATTCTCAACCAGTAAAAGGAGCTGGCCGATTTGAACTACCTCGCACACCCATCTAACCAAATCCAATGTTCTGTAAATCACACTTGAATCTTTCTTAATGAGTTGTAAATCAACGCAAAGAAGTGTTGAACGAACAATGTGTCGTGATCACAATCATCACTCACATAAAAATGGTACTCTTTAATCACATTGTGTTACTGAAGAGTGTTATCCCTAACATAAATGCTCGCCTAAGCACGTCTATACAAAAAATGTACAAATATTGACACATGGTCGGAGTGATAGTACTCATGAATCTATATCTCAGTCTGGGTAGAAAATGTGTACTTCTTGTCGAATTCTACCACTAATAAGATTGTGTCCGGTTCAAAAACCTCACAAGAATGCCTTAATTCATCAGCTTTCCACCTGGACATGTGATGATTGTTTGATGTGTTTATAAATCTGATTTTAAAACTTATCTATGAACTATGGAATATGAGTTTTTTCCTCAAGCGAGTCGATCCCGTTAGATGTCGTAGCTACAGAAGATGATGCATCCATTGTAACATACTCATATCTCTTCCATGTAACTGTGATATATCCAACAATCTATAGTGTGTTGGATCGATGGAGAAATTCCTATGGAACAATGCCAAATTACCACATTCAAGGCATCTTCTTCCACCTACATATATTTTGTTGAAAAACACATCCTCGGGATTCCTTCTGCACAGTACAGTAGAAACAAAATCTCGCACCTTGGGTGGAACTAGTTCACCCTACTAGTGCCTTTTGAAAAAGTCTATAAATGAGTCATAATAGAGTTGGAATTCAACATGGCATCGAAAACAACAAGTGTCACAAATTGTGTTCGGGTTAATATACCATGCTTTTAGTTTGTCAAACATGTTGATTGAGACATCAACACTGGGATTGGCCTCTTGAAATTCCTCAAACAATGCAACTCATGTCATCTCCATAACATGCTTGCAATGCTCAACATAAATCCCTCTAGATAAACGTTGCTATGGGACATGCTTTCGATCTGGTATAGCACAAGAATATCTATCTCAAAAATATACAAGAACAAATCCATCATTAAATGGAATTTTGGCATATTAAATAATATTTTTTTTTTAAATATAGGTGGAAAGACAACATAATTACCTACAAAAAAAAAATTTGTCGGAATTCACAACCCATATATGAGTTTTGAGGGCTTTTTTTTAATAAATGAGTAAAATTTTGAATCTCCACCGTCACTTTTAGCCAAAATGTGTTACCCATCTTCATGGATTCACCTATTTCCCTTGTGGTCCATCCATTAACTCAGAAACTAGCTGCTACAGTTGGTTATCTTAGCCATTGGATCCACTCAATGAACTCTTCTTCGACGCATTTTTTTCTCCATTTCCCCTTAAGATCAGTACCTACCCATATTAGGTCACCTTTTTTGTTTCTAGTGGCTACCCTCCCACCCCAAGCATTCCCCTTGTATTCCATATCTCTCCTTGGGTCTTAGATCGCACATTCTTAGAACACATCTCTCTTCAGATCTCAAATTTCCTATTGGTGCAACCCTATCCAAATCCAAACTTCCAGTTTCCATTTCACTTTCCTTTTGTGTAACATCTCCGAGGTTTGCGAGTTAGTAATTTTTGGTGTAAAATAAAATTTTGCACAAGATTAATGAAACTTCAAAATACACTTCATTCCCGTAAGGACCAAGATACTGAACACATTCCCTGATAATTTGAGATTAGTTAAATTGAAATACTCATCACGCATCATACTCATGAAGTTCTTACCGTGTAAAGGTTAACTGCATCCGGAATTGTCCATAACAATGTGATCGTCACATCACATCAACATGAAATATCATTTTAACAACCTTAACATGAAATATCATTGTAACAAACTAACATGAACTATCATTGTAAGAACATTAACATGAAATATCATTGTAACAAACTTAACATGAAATATCATTGTAACAAACTAACATGAACTATCATTGTAAGAACATTAACATGAAATATCATTGTAACAAACTAACATGAACTATCATTGTAAGAACATTAACATGAAATATCATTGTAAGAACATTAACATGAATTACCCCTGGTCAAGATGCACTTGACCAATGTGTTATAATCATCAATTATAAGATAGCACCTTTGAGAAGGAAATCATGCAACCGTCAAAGGGATCATACGCATATAAAAACCATGAAAATAACGAGACCAAGATAACGTGGTTCACCCGTACACGAGCTAGTCCACAAAAGGTGTGTGCATCTTTTATTATTCATGAAAGAGTTTTACAATAGCAACGTTATCATTGCATTACACAATTCAGAATTTCCTCAACCTTTCTGGAACAAGTCTTCTCCTTTCTATTTATCGCAACAGGGTGTCAGTAAGCTTAGACAAGAAAAACAATTCCAGCAACCCCTGATTTCTCAGCAACTGAAACTGAGTTTCAGGGCATTCATGCTAACCACAAGCAATACAACACTCCCATCATGCAGAGAGCTCAAACGTTCTCAGCCAACACAATATATAAGCAGAAATTACGATTTCATTTCCGGCTATCGAGCCTTCACATAGATTTCTGAACAACTAAGTTTCACGATTTTATATCACGCAATCACACAATTAATAAAAAGGAAGAGCACCATCACATAGTTAACGATGTAAAGAAACAGATACATCTCTTATTCAACTCTAAGAGCATATTCATAACGCATTCTCAAAATACAACGACCCAACAAGTTTATGGAAGCAATCAAGATTATAGAGAGCCAATAAAATTGATGGAAGTGTATAAATATCCTACAATGGAAACATATAAAAAATCAACAAACTCCGGCCAAGATCTCCATCAATACTATAACTCAGAACAAACATATCTTCCTGAGATAATAGAGAAGTAAAGCTAAATCCCCATTACAATGAACAGAGAACCATCCGCAATCATTTTTTCTAGCACACTATAAATCAGACAACAGAGTAAGCAACCCACAATCTCATAGACAGAGATCTATGCTTCTAGTATTTCCATCGAAGAGTATGCAAAGAAAATCAAATCATTAATTCAATAGCACGGCGATCGTCTTCCTGATCTAAGACGGAGGTATAACTAAAACAACACTAAATATATATATAATTCTTGAGCAGGAATGGCTTCACCCCGTCCAGCAATAATATTAGGGAATAGTATAATTATAAATATCTATGCAAGGAACCCAGTGGCGCCTTCCTTTCCCAATTCTGTCACAAAGACACAGCTTCCGTTAGGAAACCGAGGCGGGGTCCATGTAAATTCACATACCTTACGTCTAGTAGAGGATGCACACAACCTATCAAAAGTTATCAATGGAGCTCCTGCACGACCTCATAGACAGTGCATCTATGCGAGTAATGTTACAGGTTAAATCCCAATCGGTATCGCTGCATACAACCTTGGAACGGGATTTTCTTTTCACTGAGCATGATCCTGGATCAGCTCGGATTAGTCTAATGTTTTAAAGATTATTTACATGATTTTAGATCGGGGATGATACTCCACTAAGCGAAAAATCATGCCGCTTCACTCCAGCATAAAAGTAAGACCCCCAATATGAATTCACTCGACCATAATAAGAATTGACATTACCCTCGACATTCACCTAAGAAACTTCCATATATAAGAATCACGGAAATCAAACCTCCCGTGAGCTCATCATGCTCCCAACCATTCAGATTTTAATAAGAGACCCAAAACTTCTGGATCAAATAATTATTTCACTATATAATTCTGAATATTTATAACAAAAAGGGCATTACCATTACTATCAGCATTTCCTTATTAACATAAGATGTCAACAACGATTTCAACTATTAAGGTTCGAACTCTATCACCCCTATGGCAGTTGTCTTATCTGGATTTCCTCCATACTATATTTTTAACTATAATTTAAAATCTGGGGTTGCAATCAGAGATACGATTTCACAAACTAGATGTCAGATCTATAACAGAGTCGCCCTTTATCAAATGCCTTCAACAAAATCTGGATCTTGCAATTTTATAACAGAGATGCGAATTCACAAAAGATAAATGTCCAGATCTATAACAGAGTCGCCCTTTATCAAATGCATTCAACAAAATCTGGAACTTGCAATTTTATAACAGAGATACTAATTGGAGGTTCGTTCTCCTCACTCGGATCGAATCTGGAATGGATCTAAAAAAATGAACAGTAACAGAGTACTCGCATTAATATATATATACAATCAGAATGACGGGTCGATCCTCACCGAGGAGATCGCCCTTTAACTGTGCAATGTAGAGCCAAGTAACGGTATCTACAGATATATATAAATATAAAAAACTCAGGGATGGATCGCCAAATCTCAGTACAGGGTTTTCAGTGATGACAAGTATATCAATAGAATGGTGCAGGGCTAGATCCATCCAACTAAATTCAACTATAAATTAAATCTGAAGATTTGGTTGCATAAAAACATAACACGCCAGGGGAGAAAAAATCGGTTTCAGATCTAAGGATCGAACTCTGTCATTGATACACAGAGTCGACCTTGATTTGTTACATCTAACTAAACTAATTGTAACTTTAGATCTGAAGTATCAGTTGCATATTAACATAATTAAATAATTTCTCTATCTAATGCTAACCCGAAATTTCCACAGCGATTCCAGCTGATTCGATCCAGTAAATCTGCCCTCCTCGCAGAGATCACCATCCTCAAGCTAGCAGGTAACAGCCGCCGAAGGGAATCCCTCTTTTCCCCGTTCTTTCCCCCTCCCCTTTTCTTTCCTATCTTTCCTTCTTAAATATTAACAGTGCTCCTCTCAATTCTGGAGAGTCCGCCCTGCTCACCCAAGATCCCTTTTCCAAGTGGGAAAATAGAACTCCAAAAATCGTAGGGAGGGAATTGCCAAGTGGCAGTGTAGATTATTCGGGATGCTCGCATAAGGAGACAAACTTCCTTAAATATCGCTAAGAGATTTACCCCAAATCATTACTAATAGCTACACGTTATTTTCTTCCCCACTATCGTAATTAGCCGGGTGATTTTCCTTAGAGATATTAACTAAAAAAAAAAAGCTATATATAACACAATTGCTCCTCCGTGCTATAAAGGTGCATAAGTTCTTTGTTTTTATACTAATCCATTATATGAATATATCTAATATATTCATGTCATTTTAAACCTTTCATACTCATAAGTATACGTATATCTCTATCTATCTATACACATAAAATTCTAATACATAGATTTCATATATATATATATATATAATAAATCACTAGGCCATAACACCTAGATGGGTACAATCATATTTCTCAAATAATATTAATTTTGTAACTTAGGATGGATTATAATGTTTATACAATAACCAGTGAAATTGTATATTAAACTCTTGCTCAACACACACCACTTTATATTTACCTTTTTCAAAGGTGGTTGTACATAGCCCTCTTTTAGTTTTCCATTTTTAAGTTCTTAGGCTAAGCTTCTGGCACCCTCTTAGTACTAATTATGGTTATCATTATAGTTAATAGACTCAACATGTCATATGAACACATACACTCTAGGTTAATATCCTACTATATATTAATGTTGTACACATAACACTAATATATAGATGCATATATGTTATTTATTCTCTAAGACATATATATCTTCCGTACGTTGATATTCTAACATATAGCATCAACATATATATGTTATTATTCCAATACAATAACATATAATAATCAATTACAATTACAAATATATAGGTTATAAAGGAGGGATATCACATCCTCCTCCCCTAAAATAACACCGTCCTCGGTGTTCAGGCTTTCCAGAAATTCGTCCTTTCCTCTTGAATCTTATTTTTCTTGCATCATGAATTTGGGTTTTGACCTTATTTGAACTTTCATGTTTTCTGCATGTCGTTATGGCTAATAACATGGATTTTTATACAATAAAATCGGGACTCAAAGAAACTTTGTTCGGTAAAAACTATCATCAATTCAATAATCAAACTTAAAAGTATAAACAATGAGCCCCTTTATTTCAACCTAACATTTGCAATTCACGGAATATTTTATTTTTCCTTTATTAGCATAAGCACACATAATCCAGCCTTCAGGGGATGTAGATTGTCATTTTACACAAAACACATCATTTACTTGATTCAGGAAATTCTTGCCTAACACCCGAGTGCTCACACAGCAATTCCTTCAGAGATTTTTTTGCCTAACACCATAGTGCTCACACAACAATTTATTCAGAGATTTCTTTCCTAACACCATAGTGCTCACACAGCAATTCATTCAGAGATTTCTTGCCTAACACCATAGTGCTCACGCAGCAATCTTTTCTCTTATGCATACTAAGCAGCGTCCTGCCTCCCGCATATGCATTCTTTTATAGTTTGCCTAGGTCTTTACAGCTCACCGATTCCTTCGAGAATCCTGGCGACTGTCAACTCCCTGATCTCTAGAGAGTGGTTCAGTGCCCTTAACGCACTTTTACATAATTCCCCTCAAGCCTTCTCGCTTGAGTCCCGGAATCTATTCCCCTCAAGCCTCCTCGCTTGAGTCCAGGAAAATATCATTCAAATTCATCAATTATTTCGGCATATTACATTTTATAACCCTACAATTTCTCTGACCCATTTGGTCTAGTTCTTTATTCAACAATAATTAACAATAATTAAAAAGTTGCAGTGTGGATCTTTCATCCTTACCCCTCTATTGTACCATGCATAATATATTAAGCCTGTGTCTTTCAGCAAGTTCCACCGAGCTTTGACCATCTGCCAAATTCAATTGTTAGTAACGCTTTATATAACAAAATCAAATATTTGTAAATAAGAAAATCATTCATTCTTCATACTACAATATCCATACTTGATCATCTGAAGTAAACGTTTTCTCCTTCCAAGCATAACTAACTTACTTAATAGGATTACATAATTCATTGAACACGAAATAATATTCTTCCTGTGATGACCTGTGGACATTATGATTTCTTATCCTCGAAGGTTATCCTTCACCATTTCAAATACCCTTCCTATTTTAGTTATACAACTCCTTTTGTATATAACAACATCACATAGAAATAACCAATTTCTAAATCATACTTGCATACCTTATAACCATATACCTTTGTAAGGGTGACCGCATATCTTCTCATTATAAGATCCTCATATGTCGAGGTACCAGTTTACCTGTATCATCACATGTTAGTCTTACAACAAATATCACATGAATTTATATATCCCATTTTTACCTCTTGACTGTTGTAGTGATGTATGGGAATATAACATTCCGCTTGACTACAACATTAAATCATAAGAGCAATCATGCATGAAACATATGTCAATCATCCCCTTGACTTGTTTCATAAAAGCTTACACATCAATTACTGCTAGATATTACTTCTGATCTATCATGGAAATTCCATGATAATAAGGTTTTCCTTAACTCCTAAAATGGATATAAAATACTCATTTATAAAGACATTAGAAAATTAAAGTGTCATGTATTACCATTCCGTGGCGGTTCTAGCTTTCCAATACTTTTACTCATACAACACCACATATTCACCATTAATTACATCTATGCATTCGTTATGTGAACAACATAATTAACTATAATTTTATCTCTTAACCAAATTAATCATTTTGACATCACATATAATTGTATGAGACAACAAACCACCATAAATTTATCATTCAAAGTGGCTTTATATATGAAAGGAACTTGACAGTTCCTAACCTAATCAAAACATTAGACCGTATTCTTTAGTCAAATATTAGCACATATAATTACTTTATAAAAGACTTAACAGATATAAGTTGCTTTTTTTTTTTTATCTATCTGATTCTCATATTCGGAAATCCTGACGAATGGATCAATACAATTCGATTAGTCAGAAACAATCAACAAAATGTGGCAACCCTATTCTCCCATATGACGTGTTTACTGAAACTGAAAGGTATCCACTCCTAAGAATAACAATAAAGGTAGAGAAGGTAATAAGTATTTAAGACGAATTATCAACTCAACAGATTTGGGGAGTTCCTCAGTTTGGCACATTCACGACTAGGATGACTTTCAATATACGAAGACTCATTCCACCGAACCATAACCGTTATCATTCTAAAGACTATTTCCTCGTCGTCCAATGAATCTAATTGTAAGATAGGAGGATATAATCATCAGCTAATATTTTCCAATAGCAGATCATTCACCTCCATAATGAAACATACTTACTTGAAATTCAATGTCAACTTGTAAGCTACCTGTTGTCGATCCGCTGAAATGAAATTTTATATTGTGTCTTGTGTCGCCAGTTCGACTAACTCATATATGTTTTCCTCAACTGAGCCCAATTAAGCCCGAGTGTTTGCAACCTGTGCTCTGATACCATATGTAACATCTCCGAGGTTTGCGAGTTAGTAATTTTTGGTGTAAAATAAAATTTTGCACAAGATTAATGAAACTTCAAAATACACTTCATTCCCGTAAGGACCAAGATACTGAACACATTCCCTGATAATTTGAGATTAGTTAAATTGAAATACTCATCACGCATCATACTCATGAAGTTCTTACCGTGTAAAGGTTAACTGCATCCGGAATTGTCCATAACAATGTGATCGTCACATCACATCAACATGAAATATCATTTTAACAACCTTAACATGAAATATCATTGTAACAAACTAACATGAACTATCATTGTAAGAACATTAACATGAAATATCATTGTAACAAACTTAACATGAAATATCATTGTAACAAACTAACATGAACTATCATTGTAAGAACATTAACATGAAATATCATTGTAACAAACTAACATGAACTATCATTGTAAGAACATTAACATGAAATATCATTGTAAGAACATTAACATGAAATATCATTGTAAGAACATTAACATGAATTACCCCTGGTCAAGATGCACTTGACCAATGTGTTATAATCATCAATTATAAGATAGCACCTTTGAGAAGGAAATCATGCAACCGTCAAAGGGATCATACGCATATAAAAACCATGAAAATAACGAGACCAAGATAACGTGGTTCACCCGTACACGGGCTAGTCCACAAAAGGTGTGTGCATCTTTTATTATTCATGAAAGAGTTTTACAATAGCAACGTTATCATTACATTACACAATTCAGACTTTCCTCAACCTTTCTGGAACAAGTCTTCTCCTTTCTATTTATCGCAGCAGGCTGTCAGTAAGCTTAGACAAGAAAAACAATTCCAGCAACCCCTGATTTCTCAGCAACTGAAACTGAGTTTCAGGGCATTCATGCTAACCACAAGCAATACAACACTCCCATCATGCAGAGAGCTCAAACGTTCTCAGCCAACACAATATATAAGCAGAAATTACGATTTCATTTCCGGCTATCGAGCCTTCACATAGATTTCTGAACAACTAAGTTTCACGATTTTATATCACGCAATCACACAATTAATAAAAAGGAAGAGCACCATCACATAGTTAACGATGTAAAGAAACAGATCCATCTCTTATTCAACTCTAAGAGCATATTCATAACGCATTCTCAAAATACAACGACCCAACAAGTTTATGGAAGCAATCAAGATTATAGAGAGCCAATAAAATTGATGGAAGTGTATAAATATCCTACAATGGAAACATATAAAAAATCAACAAACTCCGGCCAAGATCTCCATCAATACTATAACTCAGAACAAACATATCTTCCTGAGATAATAGAGAAGTAAAGCTAAATCCCCATTACAATGAACAGAGAACCATCCGCAATCCTTTTCTCTAGCACACTATAAATCAGACAACAGAGTAAGCAACCCACAATCTCATAGACAGAGATCTATGCTTCTAGTATTTCCATCGAAGAGTATGCAAAGAAAATCAAATCATTAATTCAATAGCACGGCGATCGTCTTCCTGATCTAAGACGGAGGTATAACTAAAACAACACTAAATATATATATAATTCTTGAGCAGGAATGGCTTCACCCCGTCCAGCAATAATATTAGGGAATAGTATAATTATAAATATCTATGCAAGGAACCCAGTGGCGCCTTCCTTTCCCAATTCTGTCACAAAGACACAGCTTCCGTTAGGAAACCGAGGCAGGGTCCATGTAAATTCACATACCTTACGTCTAGTAGAGGATGCACACAACCTATCAAAAGTTATCAATGGAGCTCCTGCACGACCTCATAGACAGTGCATCTATGCGAGTAATGTTACAGGTTAAATCCCAATCGGTATCGCTGCATACAACCTTGGAACGGGATTTTCTTTTCACTGAGCATGATCCTGGATCAGCTCGGATCAGTCTAATGTTTTAAAGATTATTTACATGATTTTAGATCGGGGATGATACTCCACTAAGCGGAAAATCATGCCGCTTCACTCCAGCATAAAAGTAAGACCCCCAATATGAATTCACTCGACCATAATAAGAATTGACATTACCCTCGACATTCACCTAAGAAAATTCCATATATAAGAATCACGGAAATCAAACCTCCCGTGAGCTCATCATGCTCCCAACCATTCAGATTTTAATAAGAGACCCAAAACTTCTGGATCGAATAATTATTTCACTATATAATTCTGAATATTTATAACAAAAAGGGCATTACCATTACTATCAGCATTTCCTTATTAACATAAGATGTCAACAACGATTTCAACTATTAAGGTTCGAACTCTATCACCCCTATGGCAGTCGTCTTATCTGGATTTCCTCCATACTATATTTTTAACTATAATTTAAAATCTGGGGTTGCAATCAGAGATACGATTTCACAAACTAGATGTCAGATCTATAACAGAGTCGCCCTTTATCAAATGCCTTCAACAAAATCTGGATCTTGCAATTTTATAACAGAGATGCGAATTCACAAAAGATAAATGTCCAGATCTATAACAGAGTCGCCCTTTATCAAATGCATTCAACAAAATCTGGATCTTGCAATTTTATAACAGAGATATGAATTGGAGGTTCGTTCTCCTCACTCGGATCGAATCTGGAATGGATCTAAAAAAATTAACAGTAACAGAGTACTCGCATTAATATATATATACAATCAGAATGACGAGTCGATCCTCACCGAGGAGATCGCCCTTTAACTGTGCAATGTAGAGCCAAGTAACGGTATCTACAGATATATATAAATATAAAAAACTCAGGGATGGATCGCCAAATCTCAGTACAGGGTTTTCAGTGATGACAAGTATATCAATAGATTGGTGCAGGGCTAGATCCATCCAACTAAATTCAACTATAAATTAAATCTGAAGATTTGGTTGCATAAAAACATAACACGCCAGGGGAGAAAAAATCGGTTTCAGATCTAAGGATCGAACTCTGTCATTGATACACAGAGTCGACCTTGATTTGTTACATCTAACTAAACTAATTGTAACTTTAGATCTGAAGTATCAGTTGCATATTAACATAATTAAATAATTTCTCTATCTAATGCTAACCCGAAATTTCCACAGCGATTCCAGCTGATTCGATCCAGTAAATCTGCCCTCCTCGCAGAGATCACCATCCTCAAGCTAGCAGGTAACAGCCGCCGAAGGGAATCCCTCTTTTCCCCGTTCTTTCCCCCTCCCCTTTTCTTTCCTATCTTTCCTTCTTAAATATTAACAGTGCTCCTCTCAATTCTGGAGAGTCCGCCCTGCTCACCCAAGATCCCTTTTCCAAGTGGGAAAATAGAACTCCAAAAATCGTAGGGAGGGAATTGCCAAGTGGCAGTGTAGATTATTCGGGATGCTCGCATAAGGAGACAAACTTCCTTAAATATCGCTAAGAGATTTACCCCAAATCATTACTAATAGCTACACGTTATTTTCTTCCCCACTATCGTAATTAGCCGGGTGATTTTCCTTAGAGATATTAACTAAAAAAAAAAAAGCTATATATAACACAATTGCTCCTCCGTGCTATAAAGGTGCATAAGTTCTTTGTTTTTATACTAATCCATTATATGAATATATCTAATATATTCATGTCATTTTAAACCTTTCATACTCATAAGTATACGTATATCTCTATCTATCTATACACATAAAATTCTAATACATAGATTTCATATATATATATATATAATAAATCACTAGGCCATAACACCTAGATGGGTACAATCATATTTCTCAAATAATATTAATTTTGTAACTTAGGATGGATTATAATGTTTATACAATAACCAGTGAAATTGTATATTAAACTCTTGCTCAACACACACCACTTTATATTTACCTTTTTCAAAGGTGGTTGTACATAGCCCTCTTTTAGTTTTCCATTTTTAAGTTCTTAGGCTAAGCTTCTGGCACCCTCTTAGTACTAATTATGGTTATCATTATAGTTAATAGACTCAACATGTCATATGAACACATACACTCTAGGTTAATATCCTACTATATATTAATGTTGTACACATAACACTAATATATAGATGCATATATGTTATTTATTCTCTAAGACATATATATCTTCCGTACGTTGATATTCTAACATATAGCATCAACATATATATGTTATTATTCCAATACAATAACATATAATAATCAATTACAATTACAAATATATAGGTTATAAAGGAGGGATATCACATCCTCCTCCCCTAAAATAACACCGTCCTCGGTGTTCAGGCTTTCCAGAAATTCGTCCTTTCCTCTTGAATCTTATTTTTCTTGCATCATGAATTTGGGTTTTGACCTTATTTGAACTTTCATGTTTTCTGCATGTCGTTATGGCTAATAACATGGATTTTTATACAATAAAATCGGGACTCAAAGAAACTTTGTTCGGTAAAAACTATCATCAATTCAATAATCAAACTTAAAAGTATAAACAATGAGCCCCTTTATTTCAACCTAACATTTGCAATTCACGGAATATTTTATTTTTCCTTTATTAGCATAAGCACACATAATCCAGCCTTCAGGGGATGTAGATTGTCATTTTACACAAAACACATCATTTACTTGATTCAGGAAATTCTTGCCTAACACCCGAGTGCTCACACAGCAATTCCTTCAGAGATTTTTTTGCCTAACACCATAGTGCTCACACAACAATTTATTCAGATATTTCTTGCCTAACACCATAGTGCTCACACAGCAATTCATTCAGAGATTTCTTGCCTAACACCATAGTGCTCACGCAGCAATCTTTTCTCTTATGCATACTAAGCAGCGTCCTGCCTCCCGCATATGCATTCTTTTATAGTTTGCCTAGGTCTTTACAGCTCGCCGATTCCTTCGAGAATCCTGGCGACTGTCAACTCCCTGATCTCTAGAGAGTGGTTCAGTGCCCTTAACGCACTTTTACATAATTCCCCTCAAGCCTTCTCGCTTGAGTCCCGGAATCTATTCCCCTCAAGCCTCCTCGCTTGAGTCCAGGAAAATATCATTCAAATTCATCAATTATTTCGGCATATTACATTTTATAACCCTACAATTTCTCTGACCCATTTGGTCTAGTTCTTTATTCAACAATAATTAACAATAATTAAAAAGTTGCAGTGTGGATCTTTCATCCTTACCCCTCTATTGTACCATGCATAATATATTAAGCCTGTGTCTTTCAGCAAGTTCCACCGAGCTTTGACCATCTGCCAAATTCAATTGTTAGTAACGCTTTATATAACAAAATCAAATATTTGTAAATAAGAAAATCATTCATTCTTCATACTACAATATCCATACTTGATCATCTGAAGTAAACGTTTTCTCCTTCCAAGCATAACTAACTTACTTAATAGGATTACATAATTCATTGAACACGAAATAATATTCTTCCTGTGATGACCCGTGGACATTATGATTTCTTATCCTCGAAGGTTATCCTTCACCATTTCAAATACCCTTCCTATTTTAGTTATACAACTCCTTTTGTATATAACAACATCACATAGAAATAACCAATTTCTAAATCATACTTGCATACCTTATAACCATATACCTTTGTAAGGGTGACCGCATATCTTCTCATTATAAGATCCTCATATGTCGAGGTACCAGTTTACCTGTATCATCACATGTTAGTCTTACAACAAATATCACATGAATTTATATATCCCATTTTTACCTCTTGACTGTTGTAGTGATGTATGGGAATATAACATTCCGCTTGACTACAACATTAAATCATAAGAGCAATCATGCATGAAACATATGTCAATCATCCCCTTGACTTGTTTCATAAAAGCTTACACATCAATTACTGCTAGATATTACTTCTGATCTATCATGGAAATTCCATGATAATAAGGTTTTCCTTAACTCCTAAAGTGGATATAAAATACTCATTTATAAAGACATTAGAAAATTAAAGTGTCATGTATTACCATTCCGTGGCGGTTCTAGCTTTCCAATACTTTTATTCATACAACACCACATATTCACCATTAATTACATCTATGCATTCGTTATGTGAACAACATAATTAACTATAATTTTATCTCTTAACCAAATTAATCATTTTGACACCACATATAATTGTATGAGACAACAAACCACCATAAATTTATCATTCAAAGTGGCTTTATATATGAAAGGAACTTGACAGTTCCTAACCTAATCAAAACATTAGACCGTCTTCTTTAGTCAAATATTAGCACATATAATTACTTTATAAAAGACTTAATAGATATAAGTTGCTTTTTTTTTTATCTATCTGATTCTCATATTCGGAAATCCTGACGAATGGATCAATACAATTCGATTAGTCAGAAACAATCAACAAAATGTGGCAACCCTATTCTCCCATATGACGTGTTTACTGAAACTGAAAGGTATCCACTCCTAAGAATAACAATAAAGGTAGAGAAGGTAATAAGTATTTAAGACGAATTATCAACTCAACAGATTTGGGGAGTTCCTCAGTTTGGCACATTCACGACTAGGATGACTTTCAATATACGAAGACTCATTCCACCGAACCATAACCGTTATCATTCTAAAGACTATTTCCTCGTCGTCCAATGAATCTAATTGTAAGATAGGAGGATATAATCATCAGCTAATATTTTCCAATAACAGATCATTCACCTCCATAATGAAACATACTTACTTGAAATTCAATGTCAACTTGTAAGCTACCTGTTGTCGATCCGCTGAAATGAAATTTTATATTGTGTCTTGTGTCGCCAGTTCGACTAACTCATATATGTTTTCCTCAACTGAGCCCAATTAAGCCCGAGTGTTTGCAACCTGTGCTCTGATACCATATGTAACATCTCCGAGGTTTGCGAGTTAGTAATTTTTGGTGTAAAATAAAATTTTGCACAAGATTAATGAAACTTCAAAATACACTTCATTCCCGTAAGGACCAAGATACTGAACACATTCCCTGATAATTTGAGATTAGTTAAATTGAAATACTCATCACGCATCATACTCATGAAGTTCTTACCGTGTAAAGGTTAACTGCATCCGGAATTGTCCATAACAATGTGATCGTCACATCACATCAACATGAAATATCATTTTAACAACCTTAACATGAAATATCATTGTAACAAACTAACATGAACTATCATTGTAAGAACATTAACATGAAATATCATTGTAACAAACTTAACATGAAATATCATTGTAACAAACTAACATGAACTATCATTGTAAGAACATTAACATGAAATATCATTGTAACAAACTAACATGAACTATCATTGTAAGAACATTAACATGAAATATCATTGTAAGAACATTAACATGAAATATCATTGTAAGAACATTAACATGAATTACCCCTGGTCAAGATGCACTTGACCAATGTGTTATAATCATCAATTATAAGATAGCACCTTTGAGAAGGAAATCATGCAACCGTCAAAGGGATCATACGCATATAAAAACCATGAAAATAACGAGACCAAGATAACGTGTTTCACCCGTACACGGGCTAGTCCACAAAAGGTGTGTGCATCTTTTATTATTCATGAAAGAGTTTTACAATAGCAACGTTATCATTGCATTACACAATTCAGACTTTCCTCAACCTTTCTGGAACAAGTCTTCTCCTTTCTATTTATCACAGCAGGGTGTCAGTAAGCTTAGACAAGAAAAACAATTCCAGCAACCCCTGATTTCTCAGCAACTGAAACTGAGTTTCAGGGCATTCATGCTAACCACAAGCAATACAACACTCCCATCATGCAGAGAGTTCAAACGTTCTCAGCCAACACAATATATAAGCAGAAATTACGATTTCATTTCCGGCTATCGAGCCTTCACATAGATTTCTGAACAACTAAGTTTCACGATTTTATATCACGCAATCACACAATTAATAAAAAGGAAGAGCACCATCACATAGTTAACGATGTAAAGAAACAGATCCATCTCTTATTCAACTCTAAGAGCATATTCATAACGCATTCTCAAAATACAACGACCCAACAAGTTTATGGAAGCAATCAAGATTATAGAGAGCCAATAAAATTGATGGAAGTGTATAAATATCCTACAATGGAAACATATAAAAAATCAACAAACTCCGGCCAAGATCTCCATCAATACTATAACTCAGAACAAACATATCTTCTTGAGATAATAGAGAAGTAAAGCTAAATCCCCATTACAATGAACAGAGAACCATCCGCAATCGTTTTCTCTAGCACACTATAAATCAGACAACAGAGTAAGCAACCCACAATCTCATAGACAGAGATCTATGCTTCTAGTATTTCCATCGAAGAGTATGCAAAGAAAATCAAATCATTAATTCAATAGCACGGCGATCGTCTTCCTGATCTAAGACGGAGGTATAACTAAAACAACACTAAATATATATATAATTCTTGAGCAGGAATGGCTTCACCCCGTCCAGCAATAATATTAGGGAATAGTATAATTATAAATATCTATGCAAGGAACCCAGTGGCGCCTTCCTTTCCCAATTCTGTCACAAAGACACAACTTCCGTTAGGAAACCGAGGCAGGGTCCATGTAAATTCACATACCTTACGTCTAGTAGAGGATGCACACAACCTATCAAAAGTTATCAATGGAGCTCCTGCACGACCTCATAGACAGTGCATCTATGCGAGTAATGTTACAGGTTAAATCCCAATCGGTATCGCTGCATACAACCTTGGAACGGGATTTTCTTTTCACTGAGCATGATCCTGGATCAGCTCGGCTCAGTCTAATGTTTTAAAGATTATTTACATGATTTTAGATCGGGGATGATACTCCACTAAGCGGAAAATCATGCCGCTTCACTCCAGCATAAAAGTAAGACCCCCAATATGAATTCACTCGACCATAATAAGAATTGACATTACCCTCGACATTCACCTAAGAAAATTCCATATATAAGAATCACGGAAATCAAACCTCCCGTGAGCTCATCATGCTCCCAACCATTCAGATTTTAATAAGAGACCCAAAACTTCTGGATCGAATAATTATTTCACTATATAATTCTGAATATTTATAACAAAAAGGGCATTACCATTACTATCAGCATTTCCTTATTAACATAAGATGTCAACAACGATTTCAACTATTAAGGTTCGAACTCTATCACCCCTATGGAAGTCGTCTTATCTGGATTTCCTCCATACTATATTTTTAACTATAATTTAAAATCTGGGGTTGCAATCAGAGATACGATTTCACAAACTAGATGTCAGATCTATAACAGAGTCGCCCTTTATCAAATGCCTTCAACAAAATCTGGATCTTGCAATTTTATAACAGAGATGCGAATTCACAAAAGATAAATGTCCAGATCTATAACAGAGTCGCCCTTTATCAAATGCATTCAACAAAATCTGGATCTTGCAATTTTATAACAGAGATACGAATTGGAGGTTCGTTCTCCTCACTCGGATCGAATCTGGAATGGATCTAAAAAAATGAACAGTAACAGAGTACTCGCATTAATATATATATACAATCAGAATGACGGGTCGATCCTCACCGAGGAGATCGCCCTTTAACTGTGCAATGTAGAGCCAAGTAACGGTATCTACAGATATATATAAATATAAAAAACTCAGGGATGGATCGCCAAATCTCAGTACAGGGTTTTCAGTGATGACAAGTATATCAATAGAATGGTGCAGGGCTGGATCCATCCAACTAAATTCAACTATAAACTAAATCTGAATATTTGGTTGCATAAAAACATAACACGCCAGGGGAGAAAAAATCGGTTTCAGATCTAAGGATCGAACTCTGTCATTGATACACAGAGTCGACCTTGATTTGTTACATATAACTAAACTAATTGTAACTTTAGATCTGAAGTATCAGTTGCATATTAACATAATTAAATAATTTCTCTATCTAATGCTAACCCGAAATTTCCACGGCGATTCCAGCTGATTCGATCCAGTAAATCTGCCCTCCTCGCAGAGATCACCATCCTCAAGCTAGCAGGTAACAGCCGCCGAAGGGAATCCCTCTTTTCCCCGTTCTTTCCCCCTCCCCTTTTCTTTCCTATCTTTCCTTCTTAAATATTAACAGTGCTCCTCTCAATTCTGGAGAGTCCGCCCTGCTCACCCAAGATCCCTTTTCCAAGTGGGAAAATAGAACTCCAAAAATCGTAGGGAGGGAATTGCCAAGTGGCAGTGTAGATTATTCGGGATGCTCGCATAAGGAGACAAACTTCCTTAAATATCGCTAAGAGATTTACCCCAAATCATTACTAATAGCTACACGTTATTTTCTTCCCCACTATCGTAATTAGCCGGGTGATTTTCCTTAGAGATATTAACTAAAAAAAAAAAAGCTATATATAACACAATTGCTCCTCCGTGCTATAAAGGTGCATAAGTTCTTTGTTTTTATACTAATCCATTATATGAATATATCTAATATATTCATGTCATTTTAAACCTTTCATACTCATAAGTATACGTATATCTCTATCTATCTATACACATAAAATTCTAATACATAGATTTCATATATATATATATATAATAAATCACTAGGCCATAACACCTAGATGGGTACAATCATATTTCTCAAATAATATTAATTTTGTAACTTAGGATGGATTATAATGTTTATACAATAACCAGTGAAATTGTATATTAAACTCTTGCTCAACACACACCACTTTATATTTACCTTTTTCAAAGGTGGTTGTACATAGCCCTCTTTTAGTTTTCCATTTTTAAGTTCTTAGGCTAAGCTTCTGGCACCCTCTTAGTACTAATTATGGTTATCATTATAGTTAATAGACTCAACATGTCATATGAACACATACACTCTAGGTTAATATCCTACTATATATTAATGTTGTACACATAACACTAATATATAGATGCATATATGTTATTTATTCTCTAAGACATATATATCTTCCGTACGTTGATATTCTAACATATAGCATCAACATATATATGTTATTATTCCAATACAATAACATATAATAATCAATTACAATTACAAATATATAGGTTATAAAGGAGGGATATCACATTTTGCAAAGCATACCTCTCGCTAGTTACTAATAGTACTTATACATCTAATGATGAAGAGACCAGACTCTCTAATATGGCCCAACAACTAGCCAATTCTCTTATCAATTCCCTTAGAGTTTAACCTAGGGTTTCCACCTTCACTTTCCTTCTAGACCCTATAATTACATTACCTAAATATGTTCATTAAATGTACAGATATGTTTTGGATTCCTGGATCCACGACCTCTCTACTTACTTCCAAACATGCCCAAAAATAACATAAGAGAAATGCCTCCTTCATGCAGGTAACCATTTAGAGGAACTCACTCAAGATGGTGGCAATCTCACAAATCTTATGCAAAGATGTGCATGTGTGTGTGTGTGTGTGTGTGTGTGTGGAATTCAATGAAGAACAAGCTATCAGCAACATGACTCCATGTGTTACTACGGGGGCACATTGTGTTAGGCCTTGACAAGGTGTCTTTATTCTCCAAATGGTTTATCTAACCTAATTTGCGTGTGGTTGGAGTTGTGTCAATATCCAAGGAAAATCCCCTGGCAAGTTATGAGAGGTATTAACTAAGCTTTGCCTACAACTTCACAACAGAGATCTAGAACATGTAAGTGTGCTTAAATTCAACTCTGGTTTGCTTACTATTTTTTCACAATGATGTAGCTTTGTTGGAGAGTACCACTCTAGACCAAGACTTTCTTCATGCCCTAGCCATTAAAAGCAAAGTGGGCAAATAATTTGTTCCACGTAATTTTGTTTTACAAAAGATAGATAAAAACACATTTACTTTCAGCATCTTCATCTTCCATAATCATGATCATAAAACACAATATCCATTCCAATTACTTAAAATTTGAACTTTCAAAATGTGTACTTTCAACACAACAAGATACATATACTAAGAAAGAAAAAGCTATAATAAATTAAAATGGCATTAATAAATCAATTGCTATTAAAACAAAATATATAATTAAATATGTAATTATTTTTTACAAAAATTCATAAACGTGCCATTAAACAAATAAAAGATTAAATAAATAATTAAAATAGTAATCCTAAGTGATGTTATAAATACATTTTATTTATGTAAATTAATACATTAGAGTGTTTAAAAAAAAACACGATATACTCTAGCAAATATATTTGACCATAGTTTTGTATCAAAATTAATAATTAAAAATATCATTAAATTATAATTTAAATTTAAATTTATAGAATATTTGAGAATTTGAAATTTTCCTTTTAGAAAAATAAGTATAATCATTTATGTGTGTAAAAGTAAAATTGAACTCTTTCTATAATTTAGTATAGCATACTATTAGTAAGTATAAATAAAATTAATATATATGCACTTAAATTATAAACAATATATGTCATTAAAATTACACACAATAATAAAATATTTTATTTGAAAAAATATATTTTTATGTTATATATTAACAATATATGTCATTAAAATTATACACACTAATAAATTATTTTATATGAAAAAAAAATATTTTTATGTTATATATCATATTTCATTTTGGAAGTATAATGAAGTAATAAATAACTCTATTAAACAATAATCATATATTTGTTTTGGAGTATGAATTTTATATGTTAGTTTATATAATTGAACATTAAAAAATTATCAATATTATAAAAAAACAAAAAATTAGAAAAATTAAACTAATAAAAAAACAAAAAAAATTATATTGATTATATTTATGAAATTATAATTACATGTATTTATTTACATTAATATTTAATGAAATAAATAACTAATCATATATTGAAAAATTAAAACTCAAAACTTAATAATATAAATACAAGTTCAAGCTCAAAATTTTATATTATAGACTGTATACACATTCTAAAATTAAGGTTTAATGTTTAACATTAAAAAAAATATATAAGTGTTAAATGAATTTTTTTTAAATAATAGTAGTAGTTTAAAATGGAGAGTGAAATAAACTTGAAAGAAAACAGGCCATCAAGAATATGCATTAAACGTGATCACTTTTAATGGTATAGGAAGTGAACTTTTTCAATACCTTCTAACCAAAAGAAATATTTTGTATTAATCAAAAGTTTCAAGGGGAACTTCTAAAATATTTAAGGTTAAAACACACCTGATAGTCAATTTTGCATTTATATACATATAAGACAACCAAGCATATGCTTTTTTATTAAAAAAATTGTTCACTTATCATAAAATGAAATATCATAATTGATCATTGTTGAGCAATCCAAACATGATTAGGTTTCTTTTGTACAAATTTTATGCAACAAAGTATCATTAACATGTTAAGAATTAAGTAAATAGACCAAGCAATATTCTAAATAGATTTTTAAATGTATATTTCTAATTGCAAAACTACAAAAGAAAGTAATCGTAAAACCCTAGAAAGTATATTTCTAATTGCAAAACAACAAAAGAATGTATATTTATTTTATTTGTCGGATAGGTAAATGAGATTGAGGAAAAACTAAAACCCTAGAAAGTGAAATGCAAGGTTTTATTTGGTTTTATTTAACTGTGCACAAGAAGGGACACAGAAAAGCAGGAGCGAATTTAACCATCTGAGCACCAGTGGTCTAGTGGTAGAATAGTACCCTACCACAGTACAGACCCGGGTTCAATTCCCGGCTGGTGCAACAACAGGGCAGTTGCCCTTTGCATCCACGTTGTTTAGAATGGAAACAGTGGAAAAGATGATTGGATAAAAAAAATTTATTTCACAGCCTTCCTGCTTGATTCGGTAAGTCTTCCCAGCCCGATACTCATTCGGTTTTTTATTTCATAGCCTTCCTGCTTATCTTGCTTGACGTTGGAATTCTGCTTATCTTATCTTGAAATTCCTCAAACAATGCAACTCATGTCATCTCCATAACATGCTTGCAATGCTCAACATAAATCCCTCTAGATAAACGTTGTTATGGGACATGCTTTCGATCCAGTATAGCACAAGAATGTCTATCTCAAAAATCTACACGAACAAATCCATCATTAAATGGAATTTTGGCATATTAAATAATATTATTTTTTTAAAATATAGGTGGAAAGACAACATAATTCCCTACAATTTGTTTTTTTTGTTGTGTCAAAATTCACAACCCATATATGAGTTTTGAGGGCTTTGTTTTAATAAATGAGTAAAATTTTGAATTTCCACCGTTACTTTTAGCCAAATGTGTTACCCATCTTCATGGATTCACCTGTTTCCCTTGTGGTCCATCCACTAACTCAGAAACTAGCTGCTATAGTTGGTTATCTTAGCCATTGGATCCACCCAATGAACTCTTCTTCGACGCATTTTTTTCTCCATTTCCCCTTATGATCAGTACCTACACATATTAGGTCACCTTTTTGTTTCTAGTGGCTACCCTCCCACCCCAAGCATTCCCCTTGTATTCCATCTCTCTCCTCGGGTCTTAGATCACACATGCTTAGAACACCTCTCTCTTCAGATCTCAAATTTCCTATTGGTGCAACCCTAGCCAAATCCAAACCTCCAGTTTACATTTCACTTTGCTTTTGCAAAGCATATCTCTTGCTAGCTACTAACAGTACTCATCCATCTAATGATGAAGAGACCAGGTTCTCTGATATGGCCCAGGAACTAGCCAATTCTCTTATCAATTCCCTTAGAATTTAACCTAGGGTTTCCACCTTCACTTTCCTTCTATACCCTAGAATTACATTACCTAAATATGTTGGTTAAATGTACAGATATGTTTTGGATTCCTAGATCCACGACCTCTCTACTTACTTCCAAACATGCCCAAAAATAACTTAAGAGGAATTCCTCCTTCATGCAGGAAACCATTTAGAGGGACTCACTCAAGATGGTGGCAGCCTCATAAATCTTATGCAAATATGTGTGTGTGGAATTCAATGAAGAACATGCTGTCAGCAACATGTCTCCTTGCGTCACTGCAGGGACACATTGTGTCAGGCCTTGAAAAGGTGTCTTTATTCTCCAAATGGTTTATCTAACCTAATGTGCGGGTGGTTGCAATTGTGTCAAGCTCCAAGGAAAATCTCCCAGCAAGTTGAGGTATGAACTAAGCTTTGCCTGCAACTTCACAATAGAGATCTAGAACATGTAGGTGTGATTAAATTCAACTCTGGTTTGCTTACTATTTTTTCAAAATGATGTAGCTTTGTTGGAGAGTACCACTCTAGACCAATCCTTTCTTCATGACCTTTCCATTGAAAGCAAAGTGGACAAATAATTTATTTCTCAGAATTTTTTTTACAAAAGATAGATAAAAACACATTTACTTTCATCATCTTCATCCTCCATGATCATTATCATAAAACACAATATCCATTCCAATTACTTAAACTTTGATCATTCAAAATGTGTACTTTCAACACAACAAGATACATATACTAAGAAAGAAAAAGCTATAATAAATTAAAATGACATTAATAAATTAATTACTATTAACAAAATATTTAATTAAATATGTAATTATTTTTTACAAAAATTTATAAACATGCTATTAAACAAATCAAAGATTAAATAAAGAAATAAAATAGTAATCATAAAAGATGTTATAAATACATTTTATTTATGTAAATTAATACATTAGAGTATTTTTTAAAAATGACACTATATAATTTAACAAATATATTTGACCATAGTTTTGTATTAAAATTAATAATAAAAAATTAAGGTAGTACCCACGAAGTTTCAAACATGTGACCTAACATAAGGAGTGCCTTAATAGTACACCCATTCACCGTATATTCTATGCCCCATGGATGTATTAAAATTAATAATTAAAAATGTTATTAAATTATAATTATAATTACAATTTATGGAATGTCCTATTAAGCCATAAAAATTAATGAGAATTTGAAATTTTCATTTTAGAAAAATAAGTATAATAATTTATGTGTGTAAGAGAAAAATTAAACTCACTCTATAATTTAGTATAGCATGTTATTTGTAAGAATAAATAAAATTAATATATACACTTAAAATTGTAAACCATATATGTCATTAAAATTACATATAATGGAATTTCAATCACCCGATGCCATGTCAACATTAGAAGTTCTTCAGTCTTTCCCTATCTGAAAGAAGGCATTACTAAGTGTGTTAGGCATCGTTGCCCTTCCTATTTGCATCTCATGACCTTTGATATTTACAAAGGTGGGCCACGACTACCCTCGTCAATTACATTCCATATTCACATCACAATCAGGAACATCATCATTCATCAATGCATAGTCGATTAAGGAGATTCAACTTGTGTGATGTCCACACATGTCTAGAAACATTTGAGCTCGCCAGATCTGTTCCCCTCATCCATCGCTCTTCGCGCTTATGACGGGAGACCATCCAAACCTTTAGGCTTATACCAAAATGTCCCCATTGAGGTAGGGGGCAAGATGGTACTTTTAGATATCAAGGTAGTCGCTACACAACTCGACTACAACATTCTTTGGACCGCAGTTATATGTATGCCATGAAGGCGGTAGCCTCGTTAGTCTTCTACATCATGATGATCCCTCATAAAGGGAAGATTATCACCCTTGGCCAACTCAACTACTACGACTCACATACCAATACAAACCTAGATAACATATTACCCACTAATGACCATAGTTGTCATTGATGACAACACATTAATGACAAAGGCCAAAAGGTGATGACATGGAAAACAAGTGGCAAGCTATGACAAGAATTGATGACATGGAAATGGAAAAGGTGACATGGAGTACAAGGACATGAATACAATGACATGAAGACAAGACATGGCAATGGAAAAAAGACAAGACAATGACATGGAAAGCAAGTTTGATAAGGACAAGAATTGATGACAAGTGGCAAGCAGGATGACATGGAAAGCATGACAAAGCATGACATGGAAAGTAGGTATGAAAAGGTTAATGTAAGGGTTGATGACAAGGTTGTGTAGGAGCCATGCGGGCATATCCTAGAGCACACTGTGGGCATTTTATCAAGCAGCTGCGGGCATTTTTGTAGAGCCCTATGGGAATTTGTTCAAGATCCCTTGTAGGAATTCTTGAATCCCTCATGCGGGAATTTCTATATTCCCCTACGAACATTTGGAAGACCCTCTACGGGCATTTTCATGAATCCTGTGGGCATTTTTATACCTCCTGCGGACATTTTGGAAGAATTCATGAGGGAATAATCCCCTTGCGAGCATTTACTTGACTCCCTCTGGGCATCTCTAGGACAGTTTGCGGGCATTCTATGAGAGCCTTGCAGGCATTTACTTAAGCCTCTGCAGGCATATCTGAAGGGCTTGAAGAAATCCCTTGTGGGCATTTTCCAAGGACTTATGCGGGCATAAAAAGGGCATGTTGCGGGCATTTCAAAGGGCCCCTGCGGTAATTTGAAAGGGCCCCTTGCAGGCATCCTGGAGTACTGCATGCGGGCATAGACAAAGGCTCTATGCGGGCATAAACAGAGGCCCCTTGCAGGCATCCTAAAATATTGTTGCGGGCATAATTTTGGAACCATTGCGGGCATCTTCTACACCCCTATGCAGGCATCCTAAGGAGCCTTGCAGGCATCCTATGGAGCCTAGGGGCATATGGTAAAGGCCCCTCCCTGCGGGCATATTATTGGAACATATGAGGGAAACACCTAAAAGACCCCATGCGGGCATTTCAAAAGGGCATCTAAGAAGGCCCTTGCAGGAATTTTAATAAGGACTTGCAGGAATTTTAATAAGGACTTGCAGGAATTCTGGAAGGAGGATAATTGACAGAGATACGTGAGATGAGGATGGACATACTAACTAAATCTCTTATTTATTTATTTAATAAATATTTGGAAGGACAATTTGATGATGTGGAATAGAAGATAACGTGGACATTGATGAGGATAATGTGGAAATGGTGTAATGAATTCGGCCACCCTTAAATAAATCTTAATTGATTTATTTAATTATGTAATGATAAAAATAAAATTAAAATGAAATGTCGGCCTAAAAAATTCTCTGTGAAAGATGTGTATAAATAAAAGGGAATCAACCTCATTTTGGAAGATTGATTGAACAAGGTGGTGAGTATGAGAGAGCTCTGATTTTAGGATGTTACTGGGGCAGCAGCAGAATAGAAGATGTAGAGAACTCGATGGAAGGAGAGATATGATTTTCAAGGGTTAGAGGAGATGCCTGAGGAAAATTTCAGGGTAGCAGGAGATCAGCAGGAGCAGTAGGAGCAAATGTTTTTCTTTTATATTCTTCTCTTATTTTCGAGTATGAGGACATCACTGTAGCAACAAGAGCTGAAAATGAAGTTTGAATTTATTCAACAGTGGCATACAGTGATAGAAGGACATGCTTATGATTGATATGATAAGAATGATGAAGTGCTAGTGATGATGATGTGCTTGAGGACAGAATGATGTGCCGGTGGACATAATGATGTGATGATGATATGACAGTGACAGCCTATGATATTAACAGTCCTGTGACATGAAATCTACAAGTACACAAACCTTTTCATGATAGTGACACCTACAGAAAATATTGATGTGCACAGTAATATCTACAACATTGATGACAGATTGATTGGTACAGCCAGATTGGACAAATTGATTGTATAGATTGATGAACAGTGTGGCACAGTTGTGGTTCAATGGTTCTATCTCAGGGTGGAAGGATGGGGCAAGGAAATCTAGGGAGATAAGGCTTCCTTCAGATTGTAGCATGTAAACCAGGGGGTTGTAGCCTCCTTCCGGTTGTAGCCTAAGAACTAGGGAGTTGGAGATTCCTTCAGGTTGTAGCCTGTAAACCAGGGGGTTGTAGCTGGAGAATTGAAGTCTTTGTAACAAATGGGGTTGTTGCCTCCTTCCAGTTTTTTTTGGTAAATTATTATTTTAAAGGATTCTATAGTTTTTGGTTTCCGAGTAAAATCTTGTGTACGGTGTTTTCTATGTGATGTTGATATTGATAATATTGATGATGATGATATAATGACAATATGATAATGCATTAATGAATGATACACTCTATATAATGATTGGATATGCTGCTGATGATTGTTAATGTTGAAAAGGTAATAAAAATCTATACACATTGTTCACCCCCCCTCTCAGTGTGCTCGTTGTGTCCAACACCCACCATATGATCAAGATTTCCCCGCAGTATGTTGACATTGGCATGGGCATTTACAAAGATTATGATTTATTGGGGGCATACTCAATCTCATCCACTCAAGATCCTTGTGTCTACAGATGGTCTTATGTGTATTATCTTCACCTCTGAAGATGAGTCACAAGCCCCCTCAACTTTAGCATCGGTACCTTCCACTAGTTGCGGCATTGAAACAACATTAAACCCATAGGTGCCATCAATATTTCAGATTCCTTTCTTGTACCCCCCCACAGGAGTACAAGGAATTCCATTAATGGCACAGCTTACACTACCCATGCTCACTTTGGGAATTCTTGTGTGGTACCTTACACCACCATATCATGAGATGGATTCTAAGCCATTAACCCATTATGATTTCATGCTCGTTTCTGCCACAATACCACCACCAAGACCTTCTGCCACAGCAAAAACATTGGTGACTCAATCACCACCAACAATCACTAAGCCTAATGTCAAGGGCATAAAACAACCCAATTTGAAAGCCCCAATAGTCCCAAATACTACTCTTGCTCCTAAATTCACTCCAGCATGCGCTCTATGCAAGAAACCAGGACATGCGACTAACCTATTGCCTACCCTACCTGATCTCAGTGTTAAGTTTCTACTTATCTAGCATAATAACATTAAACAATAGGATCACTGAAAGAAAGACAAGAACAACAACACAAAGAACAAAAGAATTTTCCTCGAGGAAACCACAAGGGAGAAAACCCTGACAAAACTTCCTCAATACATAATTCACCAAGACAATATAAAGCCCCAAGACAAAACATATACTTCTCCTTGACCAGCGAACTTCTCTGTCTCTCTTATGCGAGCTTGAGTGAGTGAATGAGTGGTACAAATGAGCAACTCGACCACTCTATTTATATTCTTCAGTTGGGGTGACTTTTTCCCCAATAAGGCCGACTTCTCCTAACTGACTAGGCCAACTTCACCTAGGAAGACTCAATAACTTATTTAATACAATTCTTGTGGGTACTAATGACCCGACTTACAAAGGAGGGTTTGCATTGACCCTTTCAATGACTCTTACTTGACCAAGTACATCAATGACATATCCCGAAGGAGGCATAATAATAATATAATAAACAAATACAATTAGAATATCTTTCGCAGTTACATTTCTTTAACACTCCCTCTTAACTAGGAAGGTATTATATAGGCATCAACATTTGTGCAACTGACTGGTGAAACTTTGTATGTCATAGGAATTTTTGGAACAACATCAGCTGTCTGGGGCATCATCATCATCATCATCATCATAATAGAACTGCTAGATCATCATCATCAGCATCATCATCATAGTCATCATCATCAGCAAGGAACTGTTGGAACATCATCAACACCATCGTCATCATCAGCAGCAAGGAACTGCTGGAACATCATCAACATCATAGTCATTATCATCAGCATCATCATCATCATCAGTAGCAAGGAATTGTTGAAACATCATCAACATAGTCATCATCATCAGCAGCAAGGAAATGTTCATCAACATCATAGTCATTATCATCATCATTAGCAGCAGCAGCAAGGAACTGATGAAACATCGTCAACAGCAAGGAACTGTCGGAACATCATCAACATCATCAATATATAGATACTGGAATAACAACATCATCAACATCAATATGTAAATAATGGAACAACAACATCATCAACATCAATATGTAAATACTAGAAAAACAACATCAATATGTAAATACTGGAACAACAACATCAGCAGCAGCATGAGAATGCTGGAAAAACATCATCATCATCATCATACATCTGGAATTGCACTATGGTGGGGACTCTGGTAGATGATTCTGACTTCCTAATCCTTTCGGACCAACCAATCCTGGTCAGACATACCAATCTACCTAGGGAGCAAACAGGCCTTGTCTGACTTGCTAATCCTTTCGGACCAAACAATCCTATTCAGACATACCAATCCCCCTAGGATCAAGCAAGCCTTGTCAGGCTGACATACCAATCCCTTTCAGGATCAACCAGGCCTTATCAGACTAACCTACCAATCCTAGACTGAGCTGCCACACCAAGGCTCCAGGAAACCACATCTTCCTCTTTCGAGGAAGGTCCTTTCGGACCACATCATCATCACTCCCTCTTTCGAGGGAGGTCCTTTCAGACCACATCATCATCATTCCCTCTTTATAGGGAGGTCTTTTCGGACCACCTCATCATCAATCCTTCTTTCGAGGGAGGTCCTTTCGGACCACACCAAGATTGTCTCGAAAGTATTTAAACTTTACACAAGATAAAGGCTTAGTCAACACATCAACAACTTATTCCTATGTAGGAACATACTTGAGATTTACAGCTCCCTTCTACATCATATCTCGGATATAGTGATACTTAATTTCGATATGCTTTGATTTATCAAGGAACACTGGGTTTTCTGACATCTTGATACAACTCTGATTATCGCAGAGGATATCAATCTCGCATCTATCTCTATATCAAACAATCCTGCCAACATATTGTGAAGCCAAACTGCTTCGCTACAAGCTAAACATGCTACAATGTATTCAACTTCCATCGTACTGATAGCAACACTGCTTTGCTTTCTACTAAGCCATGAGATCATACCTGATCCCAAACTGAAACAACATCCTGAAGTGCTCTTTATGTCTTTGGCACTTCATGCCCAATCTGAGTCTGTATAACCTTGCAATTTGAACTCATTGTCTGATACATATTTGACTCCATAATCCAACGTACCCTTTAGGTACCTCATCACATGTTTTGTTGCAATCAACTGGACATGTCTAGGCTCTACCATTTACTAACTCAAGGTGTTCACAACAAAACATATATATGGTCTTGTATTAGTTAAATACATCAATGAGCCAATAATATGTCTGTAAATTTGACATCTACTGTCTCTGATGAAGCATCATTCAAGAGCTTCAAGTTTGTCGCCATCGGAGTAGGCATGGCCTTACAATCCAACATCCAAAATCTCTTTAGGATCTCAACAACATATTTTCCTTGATTTATAAAAATCTCATATGGAAATTGCCACACCTTAAGACCAAGAAATTAATGCATCATTCCAAGGTCTTTCATCTCAAATTCTGCAGCAAAATTTTTCTTACATTCAACGATGGCCTTGTCTTCTCTTGTCAAAAATAGATCATCCACATATAATAGTAATATCATGGGTTCATCATCTACAACCTTATAATAAAGGTTGGAATCTACTTTACTCTTGGTAAAGCCCAAGCTCATCGGAAAGCCATCAATTCTTCCATACCACGCTCTAGGTGCTTGCTTCAACCCATGCAATTCCTTCTTCAATCTACATACATGTGTTTTCATGTTATCTGTTTCAAAACCTTATGGTTGTTCGATGTATACTTCCTCTTCTATCTTACCATTTAGGAAAGTTGTCTTTACAACAATCTGGTGTAACTTCCATTTCATCTTAGTTTCCAAGGAAAGGATGGTTCTGATTGAGGTATATCTAGCCACAGGAGCAAAAGTCTCCTCATAATCAATTCCTTCCTTTTGAGAGAACCCTCAGACTACGAATCTTTCCTTGTATTTTTCAATGCTTGCATCTGTTGAATGTTTTGTTTTGAAAATCCACTTTGAAGATACTACTGACTTGTCCTTTAGTCTTGGTACCACATCCCAAACATCATTCTTTAATATGGACTGGTACTCTTCAATCATGGCATCTAGCCATTCCTTCTTCTTTGTTGCTTCTTCAAAACATGTAGGTTCTTCTTCAACGAGGTTGCACATCAAGGTTACATAACTGGAGTATGGCCTTGGTTTCTTACTTTCTCTACATGTACCTTCTAGGGCACCATACTTTTCTGCATATTGAATTATTTCTTGTGCCCAAGTTGGTATTCTTTTTCATGAAATCATCTCATGAGGTGGTTCCTCAGGTCTTTGAGGTTTTTTCATGTCATGATCCTCTGGTACATGTTCTTCTTCAACATTTCTTACCGGTGTGTTGTTAGTTTATGTAAATATAGGAGCTTCATGCTCCTCCTCACTCTCGTGAATCTTCTTGGACTTTTTAAAAGCTACATCTTCATCAAATGTAACATCTCTGTTGATTTCAATCTGACAATATCCTGGGATGTAGATTTGGTAAGCCTTTGATTGCTCACTATAACCCACAAATATCCCCTTCCTTCCTGAAGGTTCCAATTTTGGTATTTTCTCCTTGGGAATGTGTATGAATACTGGGCAACCAAATATTTTTAGGTGACTGACTTGAGGCTTCTCACCAATGAACATTTCTTCTAGAGTCTTGTTCCCAAGAGCACTGTGAGAGATTTTGTTCTGCACATAGACTACGGTTCTAGCTGCTTCATCCCATAAGTGCATGGGTAAATCTTAATCATGGATCATGGCTTTTACTGCTTCCATGATAGATATATTCTTTCTTTCAGCCACACCATTTGGGGGGGGATTATAGGGAATGGTGAGCTCCCTCTTAATCCCAGCTTCTTTACAAAAATATTTGAATTCGCCTAATGTGTATTCTCCTCCATTATCTGACCTTAATATCTTGATCTTCTTTTCAGAGAGGTTTTCCACAAGATCCTTCTCCTTTATTCTTTAAGAAATAAATCCATGTCTTGCGAGAATAATCATCAATAAAAGAAGAATAATAAACATACCCGCTTAAAGAAGTAGTTGACATTGGTCCACAAATGTCTGAATGAATGATATCTACTATGCCTTTCGCTTTACTGTCACTGATTGGAAATGGATTCTTTGTATTCTTTCATTGTGCACATCCTTTGCACACTCCTTCATGATCAAGTTGGATTTCTGGTAATCATGTCACCACTTTTCTCACTACAGGTAATGCTTTGTAATGTACATGAGCTAGTCTTATATGCCATAATTCACAAGGATTCATGGTACTAGTTATTAGGGTTGAATCTGCATGTCCCTTCAATTTGTAGAGTCCTCCTTCTTCAATCCCAATCACAACTGCACCATCTATTGTCTTCCCTTTTGGCGACATGAGGACTTCACCATCTACAAAATCAACTCTGAGATCTTTCTTATCTAAAGTTGAGATAGAAAGGAGATTCTTTTTCAAACTTGGGACATAGAGAACTTCCTTCATCTTCATGGACTTTCCAGAATTCAACTTGCAGTAAGAGGCTTCTCCCATTCCTTGATAGGATATTGATAACCATATCCAAGATTCACTTTGTGTGGAGAATATTTATGCACAAGATGTGAGAGGGAATCTTTGTAACCTGACATGTGTTTGGAAGCTCCACTATCCATGATCCAAGTGTCACTTCCATGAGAGACTGAACCAGTGAGGGATGAAATTAGGACATATTCTTCACTGGAATCTACATCTTCTTTTGTTTTTATTTTCATCATCACATTCATCATCTTCGGCTGCATGGGCATGAAATATTTTATTCTTCTTCTTGAATTGTTTAGCTTTAAGAGCACAATTTCTTGCAATGTGTCCCATCTTGTGACAAGAAAAACATTCAAAGGAATAGAAGTCTCTCTTAACCCTTATGTTCTTTTGAAATATTTGAGATCTTCTAGGAGAGTGTTCATGAGAATGTTCATGATTCTTCCTTTTGTTCTTTCCTTTGGTATGAGCTGCCAAAGCTAGGTCTTCATTGTCATTTAACTTTTCTTCTCTTACTGCTTTTATTTCTTCTTCTTGTACACACTCTTCCCATAATTGTTTGAACTTGATCAATTTCTTCCTAGAGCATATGCCATGAACAAAAGGTTCCCAATCCCTTGGGATACCATTCAAGATGGTCATCACAACTTATGCTTCTTCTATCATATCTCCAATAGCTTCTAATTGTTCTTTGATCTAGGATACTCTAGTGAAGTATGACTGCATGGTCTCTGACTTATGAATATTCACACTCTTGGGTTGATTTATCAAGGTCATCTTTATGTTAATGTTATTTCCTTCAAATAGATTGGACAATGCATCAAACATTTCCTTTGGAGTCTTCTTTGAAGACACTTGAGGAATCAAGTGATCTTTAATAGAATTAGCTATGATCCTCTTGGCCTTGATCATATTCTTCTTGTGTTTTGCTTTAGCCTCATCTCCTTTTGGTTCTACAACTTCCTCCTTTATGAAGCCTTCTAGGTCATGTTCTTCAAGAATAAGCATGACTCTATATTTCCATGCTCTGAATTTCCCAGGTCCCTCAAGATTCTCATCAATCCTGGTATTGTTTGTCATCTTGATAATATGAGAACCTCAAATGGAAATAGAATAGAGATAGTACTTGCCAGTAAAATTGGTTCTCCAAAGACTGCTTCAGACTTGACCTAGGGTTTGACAGAGAAACCTTAATTTCTCAACTTTTGGATCTTGAGAAACTGGTTGGATGAAAAGATGCACCTCCCCAAGGTGAATTAGGCAAAGTACTCCTTTTCCCAAATCTGTGAGCAGATCCTCAAAAAGCTTGATGCCCTAGTTCTCTGGGCTGCAGAGGTGGTCCCATAAATGAAAATTCTCAGAATTGAATTTTGCTTCGACATAAAGATGCGCCCTGGTGAGGTGAGTTGACTCCACCCTCTTTTTTAGCTGGTCTATGGAGAGAGCTCCCAGAAATAGAAACCTTAGTTTTTTATATTACAACAGCTACACAATTTTTTCTTTTGGGCCTTCTCTGAAACCATGTTAAGTTTTACTTGTTTAGCATAATAACATTAAACAATAGGATCACTGATAGAAGTACAAGCACAACAACACAAATAACACAAGAATTTTCCTTGGGGAAACCACAAGGGAGAAAACCCCGGCAAAACTTCCTCAATATATAATTCACCAAGAAAATATAAAGCCCCGAGACAAAAAAGATACTTCTCATTGACCAGTGAACTTCTCTCTCTCTCTCTCTCTCTCTCTCTCTCTCTCTCTCTCTCTCTATCTCTCTCATGTGAGCTTGAGTCAGTGAATGAGTGGTACAAATGACCAACTCAACCACTCTATTTATATTCTTCAGTTGGGGTGACTTTTTCCCCAACAGGGTTGACTTCACCTAGGAAGACTCAATAACTTATTTAATACAATTCTTGTGGGTACTGATGACCCGACATACAAATGAGGGTTTACATTGACCCTTTCAATGACTCTTACTTGACCAAGTACATCAATGACATCTCCCGAAGGAGGAATAATAATAATATAATAAACAAATACAATTATAATATCTTCCGCAGTTACATTTCTTTAACACTCAGAAATTTTCTCAATGCCCCAGTTAGTGTAACCCATACCGCGAACACTTTACTAGGGGGAATTCCAATGACATCATCAGGTCCCAATACTAAGACAAAACCAATTCATTTCGTATTAACCATGTGTACGCAATATGTTCTCAGTTTGGGCATTATGCCCATCATTGTCCTGTTCTCCCTTGATTTCGATACACATTGGTGACCATTCACCTCACACACTTCTACAGTTGTAAAAACACCTCCTCAAGCAGCCTTTATCAACATCGTTACTATATCATTATCAACGTAGGGGCACCATCGCAAGAGGCCACAACACCCATGGCCTCTCCACTAGATACACTAGTGCTACTAGCATCACCGCCAAATGTGCCAGCAACACCGGTATCACCACCGAAATTGAAACCCCATGGGTGTTCGTCACGTGGGAACCATTCCTATATGATCCCAAGTAGAATTGGCACCATCATAATTTACCGTGACACTCGACCTCTAAGTCATGTTCATGAGCTAAACTGCGCTCGGGATACCCATCCATGTAGATCATGTGGACAACTAACACATTACTCATTTTAGTGCCCCATCATGTGCGTCAAGCGGACCGTCCATCTCAAACAGATGAGGCTCGAAGATCATCCCCTTCCCTTAAGGGTGTATCGACCTAGGATACCCATTGTGGAAGTCCTCCTCCCAGGTCCTTAGATTAGCAATCAAGGTGACATTATCAACATGTCATCATTAGCCAACCTACTCACAACCAATGATACATCATCATCGACATCGGATGAAGACCAATCACCACCGATCGTGGAAGATAACCACGATCCACTAAACAATCCTTAGACACCAAGAGAGCCTTCTACCATGTGTTGGGTATCCTTGGGAGATGTAGCATGCGACCTTGCCACCGAGTTGCATCCCATCCCAAACTAATGCCCACATTTTTTTTGCCATCCCATGTGTGTGCTAAAAATTCTTGTTAATTATTCTACATTGTCAATACTCTTGTTATAATCAATGTTATTCTAGGGTATGCGTGCCATGTGTGCAGGATCAGTAGTAAGAAAGTGCATCATCATTTTACCACAATGGTGCAAGGACTCCAACCAAAGGTATATCATCCATGACCTGGAATATAGACAACATCCTCCCTCTGATTATCTTGCATTTAACCAGTATTCTCATTGATAACCATAGGATACTCTACCATGATTACAATGTACCATCAATGTAATTAATCAGGAATAGCATGTTCCCCCATGGGTGTGCTCACCATTATAACCCTCCTCATATTTTGGCACCCATGATGTCGAACCCCCCACAAGTCTGAGGAATCTAGTCACCCAACCCAATTGGTCAAAAAGAAACCGCATGTCATCACATTGCATTTTGTTACCAATAACCCTCAAGTTCCTCGGCACATGTTACAATCGTGATTCACAAATAACCTCTCATCCCCTTCATGAAAAATGTATCATTTGTGTTTATGTTCATATCATCAACCCTCGAGAAGACACCAATGGGGTCCCCACCCTTTGAAGACATCACTCCCACTCAGTTATTCACGTAGGGACATTCTGCATTGCATTGATTCATGGGGCACCCATCTTCTCATCTACAAAAAACACATCATCATAAAAATGATTCCCCGATCCACTCAAAACCGTGGGAATCCCACCCATATACATTGGTTCCCTGATCCACTCAAAACCGTGGGAATCCCACCCATATACATTGGTTGCCCGACCCACTCAAAACTATGGGAACCACCCCAATCATTCTTTTGGTACAATTGATTCCTTGATTCAAATAAAACCATGGGAACCCCATCACATTATTCTTTTGGAAGCATCCCTTGGTTGCACTTGATCGATGTATTTTGAGTCCACCTAACCTCAACATTATCAGTTTTTCCATTCACTGTACCTCATCACTATTGTGTCTAAGATAAATCCCTTCATCTACAACCTATTCCCTCCATCACACCTTGCACCATCACTAAAAGAAATTTGTCATCAATTACTCACCCCTACTTATATCAATCAAGGGATTCATGAGCCCCATGCTTATCAACCAGTCTTGTGTCAGGTCTGTCAATCTCTCATTTGGTTACAAATTGATCTTGGTTCTTGAGATAAGGCCCCCACCTTATCATATGCTTTAGCTCTCATCGACATCAAAACATCATATTCTGAGAGTTGCAGTAGTCGAAGGTGTACCTTGGGGTCCCTTCCCATCAATATAAGGGATCACCTGAAACGAAGTAAGGAGAGTCATCAATGCTCCTTAACTTAGTGGTATCCCCTATGCTTGACGTCAACACATCTATCTCATCAGGGGAGTCATGTGTTCAAATGGTAGCAGTGTTCACATTTATTATTCATTGTATCAACACATCCAGTTCTGTGAAGTTCTTCCAACAACTTCACCAATATTAAGGACCCCCACCCTCATGGGATACTCATGAGCATCAGGAGTTTCGCTTCTTCGGCACCAACCACAGCACTTCCAGGAGCTATTTACTCATACAGGGATCGAAACCACCTTCATCCCTGCTGTAGCAGTAGCAAGAGTTGACCCCTCGATCCCCTCTTCTTTGTAATCTATTTTAACAAATTTTCACAAGCATAGCTATAGCTATCTCATTTGTATAAAACACCAATATTCTTTACAGTTTCGACAGTCATCACCAACAAATTTCCCCCACAAGTGAGTTCTTTTACCCACAAATGCTTGAGAGATTATGAGAACATGGAAAGTTAAAAGAAGCAATGATGTATTATTGGCCCTACAGTAACCTTCGAACCATATACATCAGGGGGCATCTGTTAACACTTAAATCTCGCATACATGCGACATTTAGGCTAATCTTGCATAAAGGTGTAATCAACATACAAGATGTAGCTCACAAAGACATTCTCATCACATCGAGAAAACAATCTCAGGCTTATAATGCCAAAAATAGTCTAAAAGGACAGTAGCGCGATTATAAGCACTGGAATCCCACGCTATGTTGTACGATTTATCTGTACAGTCATGTTGATGCCTAGAAAATCCTAGCATCGACGGTAGGGATTCTCCCCAATGAATAATCTCAATTAGATCATTCATTGTTTGGAATAGGGAATCCATCTGGTTAACGGTCTGGCTACCGTAAATGTGTTTGTTGAATTTACCGGTTTCGGCCCGGCCCACCGTTTATATTTTATGTTTAATTATGAGTATGCAAGTGCCCTAATCTAACTGATGCATAACCTATAATTGACAAGCAGAAGCCTCACAAGTGATGTGCGGGTTCTTACCTCTCGTCTTACCACTTCTACCTTATCAATCATCTACACTATTCTAACCTAACTAATCTATCCTTGCAAGGAGCGAGTTTTAATAAGAGTAATATCTGAGAACGTTTATACAAATCCAACAAATAACTATTTAGATAAAGTACTTACATTCACAGCAGAAATATACAAATATAGCTTTAATGAACTTTATATTCATTTATTACTCTTGAATTACACAGACATTTGCACAAGCAAGTGGAATCATTCATTATCATTAAAATAATTCAATAAAGTAAGAAAGATCTCACAACATGAAGTTGAACATAGGAAGAAATAATTATGATCTGTTATCCAAGACAGTCCACATAAAATCCATGTAAGCTTTACCTAGCAAATAGGCCCTTCTCATTAGCAGAAAAATAGTTTTCTTACAAAATGTCTCCAACTTCTATTACCAGAAAAATCCCATTCTAATCCCTTCTCCACTTTATTTTTCTTACAAGAGAATTCGTCCTTACATGACCAATCGTTTAACCTACCCTTTGACTCTTGGATTGCTAAAATTTTGTCTTTTGTGCTTGCTCAACCAAAAAATATATATTTTTTTATAAATTACATTATTTTGTCAATGGGGCCTCTAAACTAGAAATATAACTGTTAGTGCCAGAAATTGTTCCTAGACTACAGAGGGACAAGCCAGCACTACAATAATTTCAAGATAAAAATATGAAGTAGGTCTTTGTTGGTTTTAGGTTTAATGGTTTGAAGGTTTCAATATTTAAGAAAGAAAGAGGAAATCAACATCAACAAATTATTAAAACATGTAGCATTAAAGAGCTGAAATCATGATCTTAATAAAAAGGCATAAACCATTACATTCGAACTCACATATTATGGTTTCTATCTACAGTACATAAGCATTCACTGAATCAGAAAACATCAAAACAGGAACGAAATCATGTATTGTATGATCACACTGATCAGGAATAAAAACACATTCAAAAATAGTATAAAAATGGCTTATAACATATATGTATTGATCTCAGTCTTCAAACTTACATGACAAATTTGCAAACAGCATAAACAGCACTGTATTGCTTCTTCAAACCAAAAACATCGAACCCCCATTCATCCTCATTTACTTCCTTTTAAACCTTTTCCAAAAAGAGTAGTTTGTAACTACTTTTATATTTTAGGTCTCAAAGCAGTTATCTAATCGAGTCTTTAGACTAGTTCTTTAACTGAAAATTTAACTATTAATAATTACATACTTGATACAAAAATGGAAATGAAACTAGGCATTAAGTAGCCTTTCTAGTAGCCTCGACTAACATAGCAATCCCTTCTAGCGCATGAGCCCTTTTGTTGTGTTGTGGTTGCTCAACCTCCAAAGCTTTGATCTTTTCTACCAGCAGCTTGTTCTTTTCCTTCAGTTTCTACACTTGCTTGTTTAAGTCATCAACTTGAGCCTCTGCTTCCCTTTTCCTCTTCAAAGCTTTCCTGGCAAGAACCATTAGTTCTTGATAATTAACATTAACTTCTCTCAAGTCTTCCTTTAAACACTTATTAGTATTTGTAAGCCTGTCATTTGACTCATTGAGGAACAATATCTCTGCTTGATGTTGTTTCTGAACCCTTCTAAGAGTTTCAATTTCTGAGCATATGTTTACATCTCCTGGTAAGGTATAATCTTGGGATATGGAAGGTGGAGTATCCAACTTTCTGAAGATTAAATTATCTTCGTATTTATCTTTTGCCAATTTCTCTGCAACTGCAAGCTCATCTTGCTCCAATTTAAAAATAAGTTGCTCCTCTTCAACTTTGTTTACTTCTAGATTTGGTTCTCTTGCTTCTGTATCATCATAATGTATGCTCATCTGATGAGAACTTGATTTATTTTCCTGTTCTTCACCTTCATCAGTTGAAGAACTTAAGGTTATCTCTTCTATCTTCTGATTAAAGTTGGAACCTTTTTCCATGTTATTCTTCATAGCTGATCTTGTTCTATATTTCCAAGTTGATTCTCTTAACTGCATGAGAAGGCTTGCATCTGCTTCTAAATCCATAACTTGTAAACTTTCATTTTTTGTTTCTTCTGCAGAAGGCTGTAAAACTAAGTTCTCATTCATACTCTATTTTGGTTTGTTTGGAAATTGAACTTGTTCAGCAGTAAGATCAATTGTTTTTTCTATTTCCTGAATTCCTTGACAATGTTTTTGCTCTTCTTCGAGTGCATTAACTTGTTTCTCTTCTATGAGACTTTCAGACTTTTCTACTTCCAATACATTAACCTGTTCTTCTTTTTCTAGGCTTTTAAGTTTGTCCTGTAACAGAGGATTTTCAGAAGTCGTCCCCTTACCCTTTTTACCTTTCTTTTTAGACCTATTTTTATCTGTACACTCCTTCTTTTCAGCTATAAACCCGGACCAAAATATGAAATGTTCCCAAGTTTTCTTTTCCTTCTGCAACACTGTTTGAATGATTAGACTTATAAGCCCATGATGAAATACCGATCGCCTTATATGCTCAGGATTTTCTTTCACCTTATTTGACATTTTTTGGATGCTCTTATACAAGAAATAGGGTAAATTTACTTTAGAGTTCAATTTAAGATGCATCAAAAACCTAACGTGGTATTTAAAGACCATTGAAAACTTGCCCTCACATTTAATGTAGGCTTGTATGATGCCAAGTACCTCCCTCCATTCTGGTTGAAAACTGGTTATATGAACTCGATTACTCCAATTCAAGCTTTCATTACCTGGTAATAAGAAAGGATTTGCGTCAAATTTGAAAGGAACTTTTTTGAACCACTATTCTCCGTCCATAGCGAGACCAGTAGCTTCAGCAATTAAGGCTTGCGTGAGCTGAAATATTAGGGTTTTAAACTTAATAATCTTCAGCCAATTTCTTTGCAAAGTAAATCGAAACTTCTTCATTGAACCCATTAATTTTCTCAAAGAAATTGAACCATCCAGCTTCTTTAAATAGATCTGCGCATTTCGGGAATTTCGCAACCCACTGTGTGTCCAACGGTTCTACCCTGATCACTTCACCACTTCTTCCCATCTCACAACTGTAAAATTCTTAATCGAGCTTCTGAGAAAGGCGCGGATGACAAATGTTCAAAAATCAAAACACTAACCACTTTCAGCAACAGGTGTCTTCAGCTTTGCAATCCCCAAATTAACTCGTGGCCTCAAACCCCGATTATTTCTCCTGATGATGAAACGTTATGGAACTTACAACTATCATAACTCTTTGACATGTGTTCTAGCATTTCAAATAATTATAACAAAGTGTCTCTAGTCATCACAATTTGAGCGAACCATTACTCAGCATGAATAACCACGTTTTTCCATAATATGGGATTCTTGTAGCGCATTAGGGGTCTATTTTGCAGTTTGCGCTACCAGAATCTCCAACATAGCATATTTGATAAATACCCTTGACAGGAAGTTTGAAAGTTGGTTAAAAACTTTATAATAAAGCTGAATAAGTGTAAGTGAAAATTTTGAGATTAATACCATGTTGATAAGCCATTTGAAGATTTTCAATTAAAGTAAAATAAAATCAACCAAAATTTAATAAAAATAAATTAAAAACAAAATAATACAAACTATGGATAAATAAAAGAAAATAAATTTCAAACCAACATAAAGAAAACACACAAAAACAAAAGGGAACAATTTTAGCATTAACAATAACCATCCCACGAATCAGTTTCATGAAATATTACATTACATTGTTGAGGTTCTAATAATTTTAAAGAGACCTCATGAATAGATAATTATTTCCCCACATTTACTAATCCTTTAGTAGCTGCTTTATAGCTTTCTTCCAGAAAATAAGCATTCGCAAATGCTCATCCTATATGTTGTTTGAGATCTTCTTCATTAAGCGCGTCCAATTTCCTGATGTATTCCAGGTCTTCCTTTAAGTTGTCTTTTAATTATGTTAGACATTGGTCTTTGGTAGGAAACTCGTACATATCTTGAGGAATTGAGATATGACATTTCTCGTCCACTTGAAAAATATCTTTGTAAATTCCTTCACACTTCGAGATAGTCTTTGGTACTTCTGCAGCTGTCTTATTCGGCAAGTGATCGGGAAATTTTGGATTTTCTCCTTTCCAAGCGATCAACTTCTTTACTTTGTTAAGTGTACTGATTAATTTATGTTTTACAATGAGAGAACCTGCAAAAATTTTCTTCATTCTATCTATCATCTTTCTCATTTTATAGATTTCCTCAGCCAACAATTCTTGTGAATGGAAAAGTTGTTCCTATACTTTACAAGCATGTTCATAGAAAGGTGTCATGTCTTGCTTCTAATTTTGAGCAAATTTGACCTACTCCATTAGAGATTCCTTTTCATTCATTAACTCACCAACTTGGGACATGTAAAACTCCCTTCTCAATCATCATTTCATTTACCTGCAATTGAAAAGATCTCTTTTCGATGTTCAAGTATTCCACCTGCTGATTTAATTTCATTGCATTCTCTTCCAACTCATCAATTCGAGCATGGAAATCACTTCGTTCTTCTTCCATGATCACAAGTTGCACATTTAAGGAATCCTTTTCATTCTCCAATTCCTAATAATCTAGTAGTAACTTTTCCTTCTCAGATTCCACAGTATCTCATTTCCTCTTAATTTCAATTCTTTCACTCCTAACTTGCACCAAATAATCCTTTAATTTCAACATTTTCACTTTTCTTCGCTCCATATCATTCATCAACTTGTTTACATTATCGGCATTTTCCTGGGCAGTTGTTATATTCACTGAAGCTGTGAACTTGGGATCTTTGTGGGTACCTTCTACTAAGGTATTTTCTTGGATAGTTACTATATTTGGCTGAGTACCCATTTTCAACCTCTTCTCGGTTCTTCTCAAGATTGTCTTCTGCTTCCGGTCAAAAACTATAGTGTCCAATTTCGCTACAGAGTGCTGCTTAGAAGGAGTGAAAGGTGTGAGCCCGAGCTCATCGAATGGAAGATGTCCTCTTGTAAGTGGGATTTTGAAGTCATCAGGTGGATCTATGTCCATGTCTTGTAAACTGTGATCTTCTTCTTTGATCCTTTTATCTTCCACAGCTTTCTTGATCCTAGCTTCTTCCTCCTTTTGTTTCTCTAATTCAGCTGCTTTATATGTTGCTTCTTGTTCTTATTTTCTTTTCTTTTCCTGGTTGGCTTCCTCTTTTGCCTTCTTTTGTTCTTCTCCTTTCTTTCGTGCTTCCTCTTCTGCCTTCTTTTGTTCTTATTCTTTCTTTCGTGCTTCCTCTTTTGCTACTTTTGCTTCTTCTTCTTTATTTTGAGCTTCTTCCTCTTTCTGCTTTGTTTTTGCTTCCTGTTTTTGTTTTGTTTCTTCCTCTTGTTTTCTTCTTGGTTCTTCTTTTGTTGCAGCCTCTTCTCTGGCATTGAGTTGATCCGTTTATTTTGCAGTATCTTTAGCTTGACTAGAACCTGCTCCATCTTTTCGGACAAATCTTTTGTTTAAATATGCCATATTATTTTCCCTTCAATATACTTCTTCATCCTTTAAGAAGGGGTATGTGTATTCAAAATGAATCTTACATGATGCGCAATGTTTGGTGGCTTTCTGTAATTTGTCATTTCTGATGAAAACCTTCTCTCCAAAATGGAATGCCTCCAAGTCCTTTATGAAAACCTATGCTCCTTTAACCTTAGTGAATTTATATGCTTCGATGGTGAAGGGGAGCAGAGGGTAAGAATCCTTCTTATTCTCGTTCAGAAAGTGCCCAACTCCATTGACAAAAACTTTTCTCACAGCCTCCTTATGCACTACATAATCTGCGGTGTACTTTGGCATCAGAGAAGGAGCTTTATTTCCCCCATACATTTCGATATATGTGCCTTCTAGGTTAAAGTAGTAATCCCCGTATTCATTGATTACGGTCATTGCATTGTCCGAAAAATAATTAGGTTCCTTGTTAAATATTAACATATATAGAGGAATTACGAACTCCTCGCATAGAAGATTATAGAAGCTTGTATATTTGTGAGCCCACATTATTTTATAGGCCACATAGAGAGGGGTTTCAGCTGGGACCCAATAACACCCCAACTTATGCAATGGGTTCCTTATCAAGATACAGTCAGTGAGATAAGAAGACATAAATAATTCTACCATTTTCTGTGTCATGCCTCCTTGGGCGGCTGCTACTGTTGATGCCATACTATTCGAAATAATGTCTGTCCAATTGAAGACAGTACCATGGGAGGCGACATGATACAAAAGAGGCACCCAGCTAAGTTTGTAGATATTTTCGTTCTCCCTTCCAAATATTCTACTTAACATCATTGCTATAACTCTAAAGGGTGTTTTCAGATTATGTGCATCGTGCTCTCCTCTTGCCCTCTTCCTTAACTATTTTCTGAGGATCAACATCTTCTTAGCATATTCAGAATGGTCTATGTTGACCCCTTTTATCCAATCTTCTTTCATCATGACCTTTGGAGGTGGTAACTTATAGGTTGTGCTAATATGAGTTGGCTGAAATGAAGTGAATCCTTCTCCATTTTCCCCAACTATGATTCTTGAGCTAACATCTACATGGGGTAAAATACACCCAATGACTTTGAAACATGGGAAAATATCCTGACGGGTGGTGACCTTATGAAGACCTAATTTCTTAATGTTCTGGTATATCATCATCTCTTCAATGGAGGCCTCTGGCACGTTTTGGTCTCGGATAAGGTGGTATAATTCACCCCATTTATATTCAGGAACTACTCTTGTTGCAGCTTTGGTGTCCTCATATTGGGTTTCCATCATAGTTTCTAGGAAAATTTCAATATCAAAATCGGATTCTGTGACCTTGGATTTGTGCTTAGAAGCTCTCATTTGCATTTCTGAATCCTAAGGGTGAAAACAAATTTAATGTATAAACAAACAATCCAATGTTAAGGGAACAAATTTCAAGCAAGAATGATATTGGAGATACAATATTTTAACCAAACTAATTCAAACAATAAATTGCAGATGTGTGACTTGTCAATATGTATTATTTTACAAGAAAAGAAATACAAACAAGCAGATTCATACTTCCATAATATCAAGTTTTGGAGTCTGAGTGTTTGTCTTGATGAACACTAAATAAGGGCGCTAAAATAATGCTTAATTATTACTTTTATATTCAAAAATACGCCATTTGCTTAAAAACACATGTAATAATATGAATGGCCAAAAAGACCTAACTTGCGGTGCACAAAATGGTATAGAGGTTGTGCTCAAACGGAGTTAGGCAATTTTTCGTCCAGGGATTGCTCCAACTTGTCAAACGACATTTGCAAATAAAGAAAATGTTGAATCCCATCTTATATAAATCACAAATAAAAACCCTAGCAATAAATGCACTTGGGTACTCGTGCAAACGGGGTTCAAAACTAAGTTTAAATTATTTTATCAAAAATTGTTTTGAATCAAAACGCCTTTTACCGCCGACACTGTTTCAGATCAAAACGCCTTTTAACACCGATTCACTTCGGATCTAAACTAGTTTGGTGTCGAGCTATCAATTATATCAATTCTCAGAGAGTGAAGAAATTGGGTTGTTTCAGGCCACTTTCAAAAAAAATCCATTCCTTTTACCTTCTTTCGGGTGCAACTTTCTATCGCAAGATCGGCGGGAGAAACATCGGCGCAAAATGACGTTATACACCGAAACGTTTCAGCGTCAGAATTAGTTTTGTTCCGATTGTATCAGTGTAAAAGTTCATTTTGAGCCGATACACGAACTTGCTCTTTTGATCTCTTCGATTTAAAACCCAACTTCCGACTTTCGATGCAGGATAACTTCGGTGGAAAAACATAAATGCTCTGACCGTTTTGGCGCAAAATCCACTTTTGCTCCGATCGGGTCTAAACTCACTTTTCCCCGGCCCTTTCTGCACAAAACATGATTTTGCTCTGAAACGCATTTTGTTTTCAAAGATTCGTGCAAAAACATAAATGTTCCCCCATCGTTTCGGCGCAAAACTTGATTATGCTCCAATACAAAAAAGCTCATTTTTTCTCCAAAAAAAAAATTATAAGTGTCAAAAGGTTTGTAATCAAAGAAAGATGAAACAAAAGACCTTAGCTAATCAAAAATTAAAGGAGGGGCCCTACAATTTTAAAAAAAAATGGGGAAAATGTTGCAGCTGCAACAAGTCACCTGCACGACCCCGCACTGTGAGGCACCTGCAACAATTAATTAACAAGAATATGCGAAATAGCAGAAATGACAGAACTCAGAATCACTTTTGTATTGATCACAGGCCACTTCGAGGGGGCAACCTCCTTTGAGCAAGCTCAATACAAATAACTTCACGGTGCCTTCATAGGTCTCAACACACACTTATATACTAATTCTAGGCGCCAATACTATGGGTCGAAACCATGGGCCGTTACAAACTATGGATCAACAATACTACGGGCGACTTACAAAGCATATGCGCCAACAACAATAACACAAACTATTGATCAACAAATACTACGGGACGACTTACAAAGCATATGCGTCCAATAACAACATACTAACAAAGTAAAGACATGGGTTCCTAACACGCACGGATTTCTCCTCGATACCCATGCAACTAATAAAATGGTGGGACCACAAATTTTTGCGGCACATTAAAGGCTTAGAACAGCGCTCTTAGCTCCAAAATTCGAACTGGTACCTCTCATGTACTTGGGAACAAGTTCAAAGGAGGAGAGAGTTCACATTTGGATCTATATGTTTATTGGTCACCCCTTGGCCTATAAAAGGAAGTCATGGGCATGCATTCTAGAGGAATAAATCATAGAAAATTTATGCCATTGGAATGACATTGAGTGCTCTTATTTCAATCTCATTCCTACCTCATATTGGCATACACAAGGCTCCCTTTCCCTCTTTCCCTAAGAGGCAAGAGTTTCTCCATTGTTCTCTCCTAGCTATCTTGCAATTGTGCGGACAAAAAGGACCTCCCTAAGGGAGATTATTGGATTCCCTTGAAGCTTGCACCTCCTAGGTGTTACTCTTGTATTTAGTTGGACCATTGGGCAATACAAATTTGGTTTGGCATACTCTTATTCAAGCTTGTTTAGTTTATCTCTCACCCATATTTTTACTTCAATTTTGTTTTTGTTTTTCCTTTAATTTTGGTTAATAATCAAGAGCTTACCTAACCATTTGGGGTTTGTTTCTTTTAATTCTCAATCATAACACTAGGTCCTTGCATCAACCTCAAGGATTCTCTCACTGTGGGAAGGTTGTCCACCCTTGTGGCAATTTTTCCCACAACATCTTATTGATATGGTGAGGAGTCCCTATAATGTCAACAAGCAACTAAAACTCCTCATTGAATTATGCTCAAGTACATGTATGACTATTAACACTGACAAAAAGAAGGTTATGATAATCAAATCCTGAAATATCACTTATGCTAGTTTCATGTATGACAACAACAACTTCGAGGAAGTGACTTCATGTATGTCTCTTGCCTTGGGTTATGTTAGTTTTCCCCAATTCTCTCTGGAAATTTTGTTGTTATTGTTGTGCTTGTGGTTTCTCCCTTGGTTTCACCCCTGTTTGTTCTTGTTGTGCTTGCAGTTTCACCCCTGTTTGTTCTTGTTGTGCTTGTAATTTAACCCCTTTCCCTTGCGGTGGCTCTCTCCTTCTCCTCCTTCTGCAGGATTGATGTAGAACGGTCACCTGTGCAAGTGTGCTCGTAGGAGAAACATAATAACATGTGCACTATTCAAAGAGGACATGAAGGCGATGGAAATGATATTCTAGAAAGAAACTCCACCAGGCAATAAGGAAGAAATTTTGTTGGTGTAAAAATAAATCAGAACATAAAAAGAATGTCTTGGCAATGAGGAAGTTGAGGGCATCATGGGTAATTGGATATGTGTGCCTCTACAGCCCAGGAAACCAAATATTTCAAAACAATTTCCCTATACTGGCAAGTAAAATTTTTGTTGGGAAATTTTTTAATGGAAAAACAAGTGTCTCGCAATAAATCCCTACTCCAAATGGACGAGATTTAAGCACAACTAATGAAGCGGGGTGAGAAGTTAAACATCATTGCTCAGATTGCTTGTGGAATATGCTTTGTGGAGAACCTCAGGATGGGACCTCTTGTTCCAAGGTGTCAACAATTCCCTTATCAAAAGATGACTAGTTATCTTTGGTTTTCATATACTAGATTTTTTAGGCATGGAAATTTTAGATATCATACTATCTATGATTGATTATTTAGTTCCAGCATACATCGTACTGGAAATTGTTTTATATATGTTTCTATTATTGTTTTAGTCATGTTCAAGCTAATAATCTTAGGTATTGTAGTTGGTTTGGTTTCCAATCATGTAGGCCATCAGTATGACATTATAATCTTATTTTTGATATAATATAGATATTGCTAGCTTGCAAAAAAAATTAAGAATTGTTTTTTTTTATATAAAAAAAATAACAAATAATTTTTTCCTCGCAAAAGATTGATAAAAACACATTTACTTTCATCATTTTCATCCTCCATAATCTTATCATAAAACATAATATCCATTCCAATTACTTAAAGATTGAACATTCAAAATGTGTATTTTTAACACAACAAGATACATACACTAAGAAAGAAAAAACTATAATAAATTAATTTTACATTAATAAATTTATAGCTATAAATTCATCGGAAAATAAATCAATAGCTATTAACAAAATATATAATTAAATATGTAATTATGTTTTACAAAACCTCATAAACATGCTATTAAACAAAACAAAGATTAAATAAAGAATTAAATAATCCTAAGTGCTCTGATAAATACATTTTGTTTTTTAAATAATAATACCTCATAAACATGTTATTAAACAAAACAAAGATTAAATAAAGAATTAAATAATCCTAAGTGCTCTGATAAATACATTTTGTTTTTGTAAATAATAATATACATTAAAGTATTTTTTTAAAATCCCATTATATAACCTAACAAATATATTTCATCGTAGTTTTGTATTAAAGTTATTGATTAAAAATATTATTAAATTATAATTAAAACGATCATTTATGGAATATTCTACTAACCCATAAAATTAATAAAAATTTGAAATTTTCATTTTAGAAAAATAATTATAATAATTTATGTGTGTAACAGCAAATTTAAATTCACTTTGTAATTTAATACAGCATATTATTTGCATATTATTTGTAAGTATAAATAAAAATAATATATACATTAAAATTATAAACAATATTTGTCATTAAAATTATATATAACAAGTACAATAGCTGCAGCGAATCTCTACTTTGGAATTATGTTTTTTTGGTTTTATTGACCTATGAATAAAAATAATTAATGTACAATATAATCAAATGTTTATAAAATAATAAAACATTATAATGTTAATTTTATTTTCACATATAAAAGTAGTTTAAAAATTGTATTTAGCATATGTAAATGTTAAATCATTCATTGCATCAAAAAGTTGGGTATGTTCTTCAATCTTAGATTTGACCCTTAGTTGGCTTGTAAGAATTAACAACTAGTGTACTCATGATGAGGTATTAAGTAGCTTGGTGAGTGGTAGCCTAGATTAATGATAAAGCCTATTTGAATTAAAATATTCAAAGTACATTCATATGGGAAATGAGAATAATTTGATTACTTATGAGATAAATAGTTTTCTTTTCTTTTTATTAAATTTTAATTATACAATTTTATTTTGAATAATTTATTTCTACTAGCTTTGATAATATATTTTTATTTCAATAACTTTAACCATACAATATAGATGCTCGTCTCTAAAATCCAAATCAATAATTACGCCGTAGGCGTTTCACCATGGAGGTGTATAACCTCCACGTCAATTAGATTCCTCGCTCATGGAGCGAATGGAATCCTGACACGTGGATGGTTATGCTTCTCCGTGCCGAGCTACCTGTTGTTGCCTGCCTCCTCCTGCCACTGACCTCCTCTCTGAGCTTCCGTTTAGTATAACTAATCTGGCATGCCGAGAATTCACGTCCGGGAGCTTGCTAAGGTTTGGAGAAATCAGATGAATAGGAAATGTGCATTGGATAGCCAGGCCTTCTTGCAGCTCTTAATATCGTTTAGGATTGCGGTGGACTATGAGAAGGATGAGCTTTTGGAGATACTGATTCCTGTTTCGAGACACAAGCGACACCTAACATAGATTGTGAGCGGTTTTTTAAGATGGCCGGCAGGATTAACATATCTCAAAAATTACAATCTTATTACAATGGCGCCTTCCACAAAATGAATCTATTGCTTGTTACGAGGATTACAAAAATATATGGATACCTTATACCTTCAAGGGAAAAATTAGGGTTTGAACTTCTTCCTTGGTGGACAAAGTCGCAGCTCTACGAAATTGAGGCAGCTCCAGGTAGTGTCTTCACAAGCAGTAAAATGTGATCCACAACTCGGTTTGCACAATCTTCAAGCAATGATCTCAAGTTCGCATGTCGCAGGTCTTCAAAAACTTGAATGTGTCTCCACACAACCTCCTTTCAGTGTGCAAATCGCAACAGTTCACCGTGGGCTTTAAAAAAAATGTCAGGTAGAACAACTAGCAGCTCACGGGCGTAGTTCTTCTCCACAGCTCATTGGAATGAATATTGATCATTCTCCATGCATACGGGGGAAATTCCAGTCTTGGACAAGAGCGCAACTCTCTACAGCTCATCACATCCAAGTCGCAGCCTCACTCTGATGTATCACGCATAATGTATCTCTCAGAATATTGAGAGTATAGCTCAAACAAAGCACAGCCTTCACATACAATGTTTCTCCACACATGGATCTCCACACATCTTCTTCAACACAGATACAATACATCACACCAAATGAACAGCTCCATGATCGCATCAGTATTCTTTAATGCAAAAAAGAGAAAGAGAATTGGGTCTGTAGATCATGCACTAGCAATCACAGGTCTCATGTAGCTGGAATCTCAAGATTTCAAACTCAGACTTCAAGTTTCAACGCTCTGAGAGAGCATTCCATTGCATCGGTCTGCACGCAAGTTGCCACTCTGTAGCCTTCAAAGGGGACGTTATCGAGCTATGGCACACTCAATCTTCACATGAGGTGGTCTTTAACCACGAGAACTCTATTGGATAGCTCATGCGGTATAGTGTACACAAAAAAATTGGACATGTCTCTCCATAACCAAGCATCCCACAGAGATCAGAAGTAGGGGGCGTTACATTCTCAAGAAGAAAGGGACCAGTCCTGACTGAGTACGAGACTAAGAAAGGATCATATGAGGAGAAACGTCTGGCAGATAAATATTGCACATAGCGCAGGTAGCAAAAAACGCTCGAGGACAGAGAGACGCTGGTCTGCAACTCACAGAGAGAAGGGTGCACAGTGGGCTTGGAGGCTCAAGGAGGAAAGATTCATACATGTTGCATTCAGCGATGATGTTGTAGATGACGTTAGGGCTCTTCTCAAGAGATACAAGGAAGGATGGGGTCACTGTAGCAATTTAGATGGGCTTTTCTTAACATAGTTACAAAGTAAAACTCAAGGATCTGAGCCGCAACGGCGGAAGGTTTAAGACATTATGTCCGCTTTGTCGGAGGAAATAGATTAAATGTCTCCGAAATCACGGAAGAACATAATTAAAAGTAAAACTCAAGGATCTGAGCCACAACGGCGGAAGGTTTAAGACATTCTGTCCGCTTTGTCGGAGGAAATAGATTAAATGTCTCCGAAATCGCGGAAGGTTTTAATTAAAGTCCTCCGCAATGGCGGAGAAACTTGCATAAGTCTACCGCAATGGCCTTTTTGGCGAACAAGTCTGGCCCGATGGAAGAGTTAAGGTTCTTTTTCCGAAACCGCGGAGGAACTCGGCTATTTTTACCCCAACGGCGGAGGAACTCGGCTATTTTTACCGCAACGGTGGACATTTCCGATCAACTCTTCCGCAATAGTTAAGGTTAAGGTGGAAGCAGGACGAAGAGATGGAAGGTTTTAATTAAATTCCTCCGCAATCGCGGAAGGTTTTAATTAAATTCCTCTGCAACGCCGGAGAAACTCGCGTAACTCTACCGTATAAAAAATTAAGTTTAATTTTTTTTTTTAAATATGTTAAAAATTTTAAAAACAAAATTTTATAATTAAAATTTACATCAATAAAATGAAATTATAATTTAAATAAAAATTTAATTGAATTTGAATTATGAAAAAGTTGAATTCGTTTGAATTTTTTATTTATTAATTTACTCTCACATACATCGAGATGTAAAAGTAAATAACTAAAATATTGATTTTATATTTAAACTATATTTGATTTTTAATGATTCAAAAGTGTTTTGAGTTAACACTTCACTCGTCAACATGTAATTAGTGATAATTTTAGTTATTATCATAATCTTATAATTAATTCTTAATATTAAATAATTAATCAAATCTATATTAAATAATTAACTACAATTTTAATGTAGGTTGTATTAAAATTCATGAAAGTGAATAGCAAGCAACTATTTAAAATCAATTTGAAAGAAGAAAAAAAAAATTTATTTGGAAAACAACTGAAATGTACTTGTTGACTTTGATTCATTACTTATGAATCTGTCTTTTTTTCTTGTTGAAAAAAAAAATTTCTTCATAGTGACATTCTTTTAGAGTATGAAGATTAAAAATATTTTTGTAAAAATAAATAAACAAATAAATTAGTTATTTTTTTCACATAGAAAAAGATAATGGAAAATGACTATACTTTATAAGAAATAAATTAGTTATTTTATATTAAGGTTATGTTCGATTTTTTGTGTTATTATAGAATTTTGTAATCAAAGATCGAGGCCAAAATTGATTTGTCATGTTCCTTGTTGTTTTTGAGGTTGAAAATTGAAACCAAGATTGATTCTGAGTGGGACTATGGATTTTGAAATTGAAGAGTCAAGGAAGAGTTAAGGTTCTTTTTCCGAAACGGCGGAGGAACTCGCCTATTTTTACCGCAACGGCGGACATTTCCGATCAACTCTTCCGCGACGGATCCAATTTATTGTGATGTAATTTTTTATTTATTTTAGAACCCAGACGGATCCAATTTATTGTGATGTAATTTTTTATTTATTTTAAATCTTTTATACATTTAAAAAAAATAACACTTCTACAAATTTGATCCCTCTTTGTGCTCTATAGATTGGGATTTAAGATTGATCTATGTTGGTTTTAATTTTTATGTTTTATGAGTTTACATGGATTTTTTTAATTACTTTTCATTGGTTTTAATTTTTTTATTACTTTATACTTTGTTATGTGACAACATCTCCTCCATACTGGATTGTAGAGCATGTTGCTCCTCTAGATACAATAACATTCAAAATATTTTTTATTATTAATTATAATCTTTATATTAAGAGTATTTAGACTTATTTATTTATATATATATGTTTATATTAGATGGTTAGGAGGATTGATTGTTATGGAAAAATACTATTTTATATGGACAAAAATCTTTTATATATCTTTAAATAATCATAGGTTTCAAACTCTTCTTTTTTAGTTCAAAGAAAAAATTATATAACAATTTATTTATCATTTTTAATTATAAAAATATTCCTATCTATTATTATTTTAGTATATTAGTTTAAAATGTTTAAAATCATATATATTATAATTCATTTATTACAAAAAAAAATAACAAAATACTTTGCAAGTGGAAAGAAGTTAAATATTCAAACATTGGATTTTAGTGGAGAAGGGGATTGCTTAAACTTGAGTGATGTATCCTATATTGTAAAATGTTATACGCAAAAATATATAGTAAACAAAATGTTTATAATATGTGGTTGTAAAGCTTGGGTAAAGATTAACTTTTTTCAAATAAAAGAAAAAAGAATTTTACTTAATTTTATGGTTTATGGTATTTTTTTTTTTAATTTTTCTCAAATAAAAGGAAAAGAAAAAATTAAGTAACAATTTTTTTAGTAATTTTTCTCAAACTCTTCTTTTTTAATTCAAAGAAAAAATTATATAACAATTTATTTATCATTTTTAATTATAAAAATATTCTTATCTATTATTATTTTAATATATATTAGTTTAAAGAAAAGGATTATCTGTCGATCCATGATATGGATCTCGAAGGTTAACGAACATGGTCGAACCCTTGCCATCAGAGGGCCGTCGGCGGCCTGCTGCTGTCAGGCTTTGGCGACTGTAGCTCTGACGGATGGTGCAACGACGTGGCAGTTCACCTGTCTCGATCACTGTGCCCTTAGCGTTGGATTATGTGTTTTATTTCTTGCATAATGTTTAAACCCTAGTTTTTACTATTGTTTACTGCACCTGTTACCTGCTTCATCTTACTGTGCTTTCGTTTTACATGCAATGGCTAACTATGATGATCAGCTGGATTATTCATTTGACCCGTCAGATTAAATGCCTATCTGGACCCAGCCATCTGGTGCCGGGTGGCATGATGTGGCTTACAATGCAGGGTGCGGTGTGGACGGTCTCTCAGCTAGTGAGAATCGGTTGGATTTGGGGTTTTCACCATCAAATTACCTTGCGCTTTCACCAAGCTCTTTGCCTTTGAATGCTCCAATACCTAGTATTCCATTGGTTTCTCCCTTGAAGGAAGATGTGACATCTCTTTGGTCCTCTGACCAGGTCATAAAGGCCATCAAGAGTTCGGTGCCCAATGGAAAAGGCTCTATTTCTGCAATCGGTGGTTCGTATGGGAAAGATAGTATTAACATCCCCTCTTTGGACTCACTCCCTGGCTTGAACTCTACAGAGACTCGGGAATGCACGAGATTGGGGTTATTGGAGATTCATGAACAATGAGGTTTTTCTAGCCCTTGTGTGGGCTCTGGTACCAGTTCTGAAGATTGGGGAGGACGTTCTTCGGATGATACAACACAAACGGCGAAGCGCGATAGGAGACATTGGCTGAAACTGAGCAGAACCAAATATAACTATGCACTTGGGGAAGATATTGAGTGGCATCAATTGGTCAAGATGACTAGTATCACCCTGGTTGGTAAGGCGTTGGGCAGATCCTTCTCTCTGCGTACCATTGAGGCTTGGGTGGCAGAACATTGGGTTGCAGAATTTGGCTATCCCCCTGAGGTTGTTGAATTAACCTGAAACTAGTTTGCTTTCAACTTTCATAATGAGGAACATGCTAAGTGGGTTCTAAATTCCAACTGGAGATGGGACCATTGCCCGGTTATGATTAATCCCTGGCATCCAATGTTTGATTCTAGCCGTGAACGCTTGGATTTAGTCCCACTTTGGGTTCGGCTACCCGGCTTACCTCTCCATTACTGGTCGGAGCGGCATTTCAGAGGTATTGGTAACATGATTGGTACTTATTTGGATGGTGACTATAGTTTCCTACAAACCCGTCAGAGGAAGATTGCTCACATTTTGGTCAATTTAAATATCAGGGATGGGTTGGCACCAGATGTTACTCTCAGCTGGGGACCCTATGTATATGTGCAGAAACTGGACTATGAAAATGTTCCTTTTAGATGCTGTCGTTGCCATTCCTATGGCCATCCGGTTGCTGAGTGCAAACTACCTTTACGGAGGAAAAATGGTGGTAGTCACAAATCTTCTATTGCTGTGGAGACTCCTCCTCATGTTGAAACTTCATCATCATAACCCTCCCATACTGTGGGATTGGATGTTGTCGTGGAGCATGGAAATCTTCGGGCCTTGGAAGTTCCTCATTCTACAGGCCTTGCTTTATCGGAACCCTATACTAATGCGGAAGTGACTGGAGGCTTACATCTGGATCCGGTTAAGGATGCGTCACAAGGAGATAAATCGGTACCTGTACCAGCACCTATTGAGTTACCTCAACCAGCTTCCTTCTAGGGCCCAAGGACTTTGACTGCGGGTATTCCTCCTTCCATAAATCCCCTTTCCTTTCATTTTGTTATTAAAAACTTTTCTTTGGAAAATCCAGACTGGTTAGAGGCCTTAAAAAACTTGAATATCTCCCCTGCTATGGAATTGGTGGAACCTTCATGTATCGCTCCTGATCCCCCATCTTCTCTACAAACCCCTCCGAATCATGGTGTGATGTTGATTGACCTACCCCCTGAACCTGATCCCGCCCCTTTTGAAGCCCCTTCTTCCTCTTCCCCTGCCACCTCCTCGGACTCTAGTTATTTTTTACGATCCCTTACTAAAGTTTCCCTGGGAGGGTTGGGTGTTGGGGTCTGTAAAAGTAGAGGCAGGAAGTCTCATCTATCTAAAGCTCAATCCAAGGCCAAGATGGACCTGCTAGAAGGAAAACAGGTGACTATTGATCGGGCGCTTAGAGCGGTGCGTGCCCAGAAGAGGGGGCGTTAATGAAAGTTATGTCTTTTAACTGCGGACGTCTGGCTGGTCCCCATAAAAGATCAAGACTCCGTAGAGTGGTATCTCTTGAACACCCGGATATCATTCTACTTCAAGAAACTTTGGGTGTTGGTGAGGTTATTAAATCATTGTTAGAAAGTTGGTTTGGTGGATGGTCCTTTTCTACCTTGGATGCTCGTGGTCGATCTGGCAGTCAGGCTATTGGTTGGAATACAAGAACGATGTTGTGTCATAACCTGTGGGGGATGGAATCTGCTTTGGGAATGTCCTACTCGTCTCTTGATTTTGGTGAACTTTTCACTGTGGTAAATTTTTATGGTCCATATTTGAACTCGATCCCTTTCTGGGATTCTCTTCTCTCACATCCTTTGTTACAGGAAGGAAACCTTATTCTCGGAGGTGATTTGAATTTTTCACTTGGCCTGGAAGAAGTTTGGGGCAGCAGAGCTCGGTCAGACCTCTTGGCTGATTATTTCACTCACAAGTTGGTCACAAATAATCTGCTGGACATTGATCCCTCTCTACTTAAGCCTACTTGGAGGAATAACAGAACTGGAGAAAACAGAGTTGAGAAATGCTTGGATCGTTTTTTGGTGTCTGACTCTTTGGTGGATAGAAACTACCTCTTGAGGCAGTGGGTAGGCTCTGGGGGATCATCTGACCACTTCCCTATTTTTCTGGAAATCCGTAATGGACCTTCTAAACCAGCCGGGCCGCTTAAGTTCAATAAAATTTGGTTAAAAGATGAGACCTTCATTGACCTTGTTGGCTCTCTTTGGGTACCTTTTAATCGTAGAGATTCCCTCTCCGCCTCACATCAGTTTTCTGCTAATATCAAAAGAATTAAAGGGTCGGTTAAGGTATGGGCTTATGAAAAGAATAGAAGAGATTACAGATATTTGAAGTCGATTGAACTGGAGTTGCGGTCCTTATATGATTCTGGATCCGGGGGCCTGGGATCTGTGGAAGAAAAAGCACATCTGGTATCACTGGAAGGTAGGAGGAACATGCTGTTACTGGAAAAAGAGGAAACATGGCGTTTGAAAAGCAGGGCGGTATGGCTAACAGATGGCGATGAGAACACAAAATTCTTTCATGCATATGCAAAAGGAAGAAAGGTGTCTAATACCATTTGGAGCCTAGAGGACTTAATGGGGCATTCCCAGACCTCTTTTGATAGTATGGCTGGTGTGGGGGTAAATCATTTCCATACACTTTTTAAAGCCCCTGCACAGGCTAACATTGTGGAAATAGTCAGAATGGCACAACTTTTTCCCCGATTTGTGGAAGAGGAAGATAATCACTCCTTGATGGCAATTGTCACAGAAGAAGAGCTGAAGGGAGTCCTACAGAACTTTCAGAAAGACAAAAGTCCGGGACCGGATGGATGGACCGTTGAATTTATTTTGGCACTTTTTGAGCTTATTGGGAATGATCTCTTACAGATGGTTGAAGATACAAGAATCTCTGGGCGGATTCCAGCTGCCCTAAACTCTACCTTTATTGCCCTAATCCCTAAAACTGATAACTCTTCCTCTTTAAGTGATTTCAGACCCATCTCTTTGTGCAACTGTATATATAAGGTGGTGTCCAAAATTATTGCCAAGCGGCTAAAAATTATTCTGTCCAAGCATATCTCTGCGGAACAATTTGGGTTTCTGGAAGGGCGACAAATCCATGAGGCTATTGGAGTAGCACAAGAGGGCATTCATAGTATGAAATCAAGGAAAAATCAAAGGAGCTATAATCAAGATTGATTTGTCAAAAGCATATGACAAGGCGAGTTGGTTGTATATTCATTTACTTCTTACTCATCTGGGCTTTGCTATGGACTTTATAAGGTGGATTATGAGCTGTATTTCTACGGTCTCATTTGCGGTTCTCATTAATGGAGCAGCCTCTCCTTTCTTTCGTTCGGAAAGAGGCCTGTGTCAGGGTTGTCCATTATCACCTTTACTTTTCCTGTTGGTAGCAGAAGGTGAAGTAAGGCACTGAAAAAAGCTTGTAGGGATGGCACCCTCCAGGGTATTCAAGTGGCTCCGGACTTATTTATATCACATCTACTTTTCGTGGATGATATTCTCATTTTCTGTTCTGGCTCGATTGGGAACATTGAAACACTCCATGGCATCTTCCAACTCTTCTCTCAAGCTACTGGTATGGAGATAAATGACAGGAAATCCACCTTATTGACTCACTTGCTTAGTGAATATGAGATCATGGCTATACGAAGGATTTTTTCTTATACATTATTATGCCTTGATGCTGGTTTCTGCTACCTTGGGTTCCAATTAAAACCAAATGCATATACAAAATGGGATTGGAACTGGCTTATTGAGAAAATTCACAAGCGGTTGAAGGTATGGAGCCACAAGTGGCTTTCGAGAGCAGGAAGACTGGTCCTGGTGAAATCAGTTTTAGAGGCCATTCCGGTGTATTGGATGTCCCTCTCTTGGATCCCCAAAGGGACGTTGGAAAAAGCTCAGAAATTATGCTTTCATTTTCTTTGGAGTGGTAAAAGAGACTTTGTTTCCCCATGGGTTCGTTGGCAGAGAATTGCTATCCCTAAAGCTCTAGGGGGTTGGGGTCTGAAAAACATTCATCTTTTCTCAAAAGCCCTGGAAGCTAAAGGGGTTTGGAGAATGTTAAAATCCGATAGCCTATGGACAAGAGTTGTCATCCAGAAATACATTGCCCCTGCATTAGTTATAGATTGGGTTCGGAATCCAATTAAGTCTCACCGTGGTGGTTCTGTTATCTGGAAAGCTATAACAAAATATTTTTTTGTGGTAGGAGACCTTCTAGCTTGGAATATTGGGAATGGACAGGCTCTTCGGGTTGGGGAAGATCCCTGGTTTGGGAGCGAAGGTAGACACATTTTATCAGATGGATTGATTGCATCTCTCCGGGAGATAGGTATAACTTACCTATCCCAACTTGCTTTTCAAGATATGGTCCACCCATGGAATCAATCGTGGATAGATGCAGACACTTTGGAGCTTTCTGTGGAGGAACAGGATGAATTGAGAATTTATTACAGAGCACTCATACTTTCTCAAATTCACATTCGCGATAGGGAGGACTATTTGGTATGGGAAGGGGCTCCAAATGGGGTGTTTTCACCAAAGAATGGATACATCAGCTTGAGTCATTTCATAAATCCACGTGAATTGGTTTGGTGGTGGAATCCAATCTGGAAGTTAAATTGCCCTATGAAACACCGATTATTCATGTGGAATGTCCTCGAAAATTCCATTCCTACCTGGGATTTTTTACAAAGAACGAACAGGATTGGGCCGGGGTGGTGCATATTGTGTAAAGCAAATGAGGAAACCTATCTTCACTTATTTCTCCATTGTCCATACACGGCGCAGGTCTGGGCAGAATGCTCCAGAATTTCAAATGTTCAATTTAACTGGGAAGGGAATACGTTGCTACTGGCTTGGTCACAGTGGTGTAAGGATCCAATCGGCATCTCCTTCAGAGCCCTTCCTCTAATGGTGGCCTGGGGGATTTGGTTGGCACGGAATGGAATGATATTCAATGATAAACCCTGTAAACCGGCGGTCTCGGCCATACTAATTTGTGGCTTCATAACGGCCTATCCTCAACATATCAAAGTTGCGAACCAAAGAATTGTTCTTGATCTTGACATCGACCACTCGATTCCATGGGGTTTCTACGATGGCTCTGCTCAGGAGAACATTTGTGGGGGTGGGGCTGTTCTACATCTTTCTTTAACCCACTCTTATCATCTTTTTGGGGGTCTGGGGGAGGGTGGGAACAATTTTGCTGATATCATGAGCCTCAAGCTTCCTCATTTTCGCCATTGAGACTGGTTGTCAAAATTTAAATGTGTATGGAGACTCTATGAATGCCACAAATTGGACACTTGGCACTCAACAATGCAGAGACCTTAGACTTGCAAACATCCTTCAAGACATTCTAGAACTAAAGCTTTCATTTTTACACTTTTCTTGCAGACATGTTTTTAGGGAGAATAACAAGGAGGCGGACAAGGCTTCTAAGATTGGCAGGGACCTAGCAATGGGGATGTGGAAAGTAAAAGAATACCATGATGGGACTCTATATGAGTACTATCATAGACCTTTTGTTGATGAATTGGCATTCCAAGAACAGTAGCGATGATACTACAAAATTTTGGAATAGATTATCAGTTTTTTTTGTGACAACAGGTTGAAGACTTATTATTACTCTTTAAAAGTTTCTTTTTGGTAAATCAGGAGGCTCGGGGAACCCCCAGACATAAATTTTTCTGTTTTTCTTTTGTGGCCTTATATTTGGTGATGATGAACACACCTGACTGATGTACTGAAGATCCTACTCTTTATCGTACTGACTGTCCTTAAATGGATACCCGCATGCATATTTGCATATACAAAATGTAATTTTGTTCACCTCTGCTGAAATAAAATTACGCTTTTTTTCTTGGAAAAAATAAAAATAAAAATAAAAAAAAAAATATATATATATATATATATATATATATATATATATTAGTTTAAAATGTTTAAAATCATATATATTATAATTCATTTATTACAAAAAAAATAACAAAATACTTTGCAAGTGGAAAGAAGTTAAAACTTCAAACATTGGATTTTAGTGGAGAAGGGGATTGCTTAAACTTGAGTGATGTATCCTATATTGTAAAATGTTATATGCAAAAATATATAGTAAACAAAATGTCTATAATATGTGGTTGTAAAGCTTGGGTAAAGATAGGCTGTCTTTTAGCCCCTGCAGATTTCATTCAAAATGATGGAAATCCTAAATGGTCTCCCATTCCGTAAGATGGTAGTTTCCGGTCTTTTTGTAATATGTAGAAGTGGGACATCTTTGAAAATTGAGTTTATTGGAACTGTTTGATGGGTTGTTTAGGCGTAATCCCAACCTCATATCTTTCAAATAAAAAATCTAACTGTTCTTGTGAAAAGAAAAAAAAAAGCTTGGGTAAAGATTAACTTTTTTTCAAATAAAAGAAAAAGAATTTTACTTAATTTTATGGTTTATGGTATTTTTTTAGTAATTTTTCTCAAATAAAAGGAAAAGAATTTTACTCAATTTTATAATTTATGATATTCTTTTAGTAATATAGTAAAATTTGGAAAGTCAAAATTCTTCTTTTAATTTTTTTTACATAGAAAAATTTTAAATGTAAATTTTTAAGCATTTCCATACTTTTGGGGGCTTAGTAGGTATATACAATTTAGAGTTTGTTGCCATTGATTTATTGAAAAAATATTGTTAATTGATCCTCACATTAATATAATTTAGTCATCTTTCTATTCTAAATTATTTTTAAACAAAATAAATTGTAATTCTTATTGTTTTTTAAATATTATGAAAATTATCATTTTAATAAATAGTTGAGTATGTATTTCATTTGCATCCAAATAATATGGGAAATTTTCATTTTAATAAATAGTTTAGTATGCATTGCATTTACATCCAAATAATATGGAAATTACGGCATAGGTACAAAACACTACCTAAGGCCTTCTTCTCGTTGAAGGGAAGGTTAAGCTCACCTCAGACCTCAGTAAGAAATGGAATACAGGTCAATAGTTGGAAGAATCTTGATTTCTGATCAAGTTAAAGTTGCCATATCTTTTGAATTTTAGCATTTTTGGATAAGTATTAATTATTGTTTTACGCAATTATCATATTTCTGATTAAGTTGAATAATGAATCATTTTGTGATGCAAAACCTATTTTGGGGCATAAGTTCATCCTTTATATATCGTGCAGGAGTACGATTTTTTCTTTGGAAAAAAAAGTGCAAAACACTACATTATTAACCAGCTTTGGAAAATGTATAATATATATAAAAACAATCATTAAAGAGGTGATTTGTTTTCAAATAACATGAAAAAAAAATTAATAATGCCTTGCATTTGACATATGGACATAGCTTAATATTATTATCAGTTGATAAATATAGAATAAAAAACCACATTAAAAAAATAAATAACATTACTTTATAAGACCATTCAACTGATATTTTTTAACACAACAATTCCAAAACTAAAGTCCTTTTACCGTATAAAGATAAAGACTCCAAATGCTATCAATTGTTATTGAAAACTCACCAACTCCCTATACTTTTTTATGAATATGATTAATAAAGCCTACATTAAGGAAAGGGTAGTAAAATAACATTACTACTCATACTTATTAATCCCTCCTAAATATGATACACACTTAAATACATTACTATCTCTATCTTCCTCTTATACATTAACCTCAAACACATCTTAGTCCATCCCTATGATACATTAACCTCAAACACATCTTAGTCCATCCCTATGAGGTAGTTAGAAAGTTAGGGTAATAAAATAACATTGTCACTAATACTTATTAATAGATGTGATCCACTCAAATACATTAGTATCTCTATCTTCCTCTTATGCATTAACCTCAAACATATCTTAATACATCGTTTGAGGAAGTTATTAACTTGTTATTAGTATAATTATTAAAAGTTCTGATTCAATTTTATAATATTTATTTTTTAATATATAAATAATTTAAAAATATTATAAAATTAATATTAATTTAATATTTATTAATATATTTATTTAAAATTTTAATATTATAATTAATAACTTTATTTACATTAATATTAATTTAATATTTTTCAATATAATCTCCTCTTAAATCTTAATATTATATTAATTAATATAATGTCCTTTTAATCTTAACATTATAATTTATGACAATTTCTTATAATAAAATTCCATGTCGTTGGTTGACCAAGTCAACCCATTGCAAGGCTATGAGAAAATTGAGTTGGAAGTTTTGGTAAATGTGTTTGTCTCTTTGATTGTGAAATATGTTGATAATATCGATTAATTGTTTTTTAATAGCACTAATTTTGGAAAGGGTGAATGGAGGTATGAGTTGGATGGTTACCAAATGGCCTCTTCCCCTATTTGACATCAGGATCTTTATTCACATGGGAGTATTCGTATGATAAAACCATTTATCTATCTTTATTGTACAATTTAATTGTAAAACAAATCAACTTAAAATTTTGATAGGGTTTATATAGTTTTTAAGAAACAATTTCATCATAAAAGATAATAAAATTATAACCATGTTTAAAATTATTTATTTAAATTATTGAATTCATTCTCACTTAAATTTGTTAGTTTAAAATGTTCAATTAGTGGTTACTTAAATTGTTTAATATTATAATGAATATGGTTTAAATTGTTTATATATATATATAGATATATAATTTTATATAAAATTTATATATATATATAACTTTTGGAGACCAGCGATGGAGACATTCTCTCGGCACAGTTTTGACTGGTGATGGACATCTCTCAGCGATGGAGCAATCGCAGCTATAGTTGATCATACGATGGACAGAATATTTTTATATGTAACTGGATATATGTGGGTTGTAGGGACAGCCGAGTACACGATATTGTTGATCAGCGATTCACGCAGTCTTCTGTTGACAGTATTTGTATATATGTAATTGGATATATGCGGGTTGTATGGACAGCCGAATACTTGCTTTATGTTTGGGACATCAGATATGATGTTAATATGGGACAGTAACCTGTGACAATGTAGGGATCTTAGTGATTCTATTACATGTGCAGAATGTAATTTTGTTCATTTTTTATGAAATAAAATTACGACTTTTTCCAAGGAAAAAAAAAATAACTTATATATATATATATATATATATATATATATATTATTGAGAGTTTTTAAAATTCAAGTTTATTTTCAATATAATGACGATTAATATAACATAATTAAAAATACTAATTATTATTTTAAATGTAAATTTAAATTTTGATTTGATTTTTATAGGGTGTTTAAATATAAACTTAAACATTGATTTAATTTTTATATGATGTATTAAAGTTAAAAAATAATTAATTATCTAATTAAAAACATAAGATTAATAAATTATATTTCCTACCTTTAATTAAAATACAAATATGTGGGAGAATTTTGAATATTATTATTATTATTTACAATAACATTAGTATTAATATTAATTAAAATATTATTAACCTTTAATATTAGGAACCATTGCTATCAACATCAAACCTATTATAAGTTTATAAAATGATTACTTTCTTATTTTAATTTTAATTTAATTTTTATATGGTGTTTAAATGTAAACTTGAACTTTCATTTAATTTTTATATGATATATTAAAGTTAAGAAAGATAGCTCAATAAAAATGAGAACATCATTAATTATCTAATTAAAGCACAATGTTAATAAATTATGTTTATTTCTTCAATAGAAACCTACCTGTAATAATAATCGAAACTATTGATATCAACATCAAACATATTATAATTTTATAAAATGATTACTCTATCACTTTAATTTTATTTTTATTTTTAATGTTAATAAATTATGTTTATTTCTTCAATAGAAACCTACCTCTAATAATAATCCGAACTATTGATATCAACATCAAACATATTATAAGTTTATAAAATGATTACTCTATCACTTTAATTTTATTTTTATTTTTATATAGCATTTAAATGTAAATTTGAACTTTGATTTAATTTTTATATAATTTTCTAAAGTTGAGAAATATAAGTCTTATTCAAAATTGAGAACATAATTAATTATTTTTAATTATTTAAATAAAAACACAATGTTAATAAATTATATATTTTTTTTTAAATATAAACTTACCTTTAATTAAAACATATTTATATGTGAATTTTAAATGATAATAATAATATTTTTGTTAACAATGCTAATAATATTAATATTAATATTATTAATCATTAATTAATATACATATTAATATTAAAAATCATAGATATTAACATCAAATATATTATAAATTTATAAAAATTATTTTTTCTTATTTTCATAATTTAATATATAAAAAAAAAAAAAAAAAAAAAAAAAAAAAAAAAAAAAAATCACTTTCATAATTTAGTATAAAAAATATTTTTTTATATTTTTACTAACTATATGATCATATTTATGTAACTACATTATACCTAAATATTAATATTTAAAATAATCATAGCTTTATTATCAAATTTTATTATTTAATTTGACATAATAAATATTAAAAAATATTTTTTATATTTTTACTAGGTATATGATAATATTTATGTGACTACACCATACCTAAATATTAATATTTAAAATAATCATAGTTTTATTATTATATGAATGTTAAAATTAATATTATTAATATTAACATTAACTTTAACATTAGTATTAATACCAACAATAATATCAATATTAATATTAGAAGGAACGTGGAAAGCCAAAAATAATAATTTAATAATTCAACTAAACATTTATGATAAATTGTTACTGTGACACTGATAATGGATAAGTGATTTTGCAACAATAGCTATCCTCTCTCTTAGTCTCTTGGTACCATCATTAGAAAAATGGCCACGTCTGTACTTCTTAATATTCAAATCCAAATTGGGTTCCTCCATGACTTCGTAATAATATACGGGTCAACTATAATATATTTTGGTGTGAAAATCAATAGTTTAATGATTTCACTATCAATAAAAAATAATACATTAATTTTTTTAATTTCAAAATCAAAAATATAAACACATGTCTAATAATTTTTTTAATTTCAAAATAAATAATATAAACACGTGTCTAATAAGTAAGTATGATCCCCAACATAAATTCTTTATGCACTCTATTCTTATCTGCATAATTTTTCTATCTATCTTGGACCACCTTTACATTCTACCTAATTTTTGCAATCTCTTTCTCCACTTTCTCAAGTATTTACGACCCAAACATACTTTTTTCACTACATTATCTCAACTCACTAGTGTCTTTCATTTTATGCCATATATAGCCTCAAATGGACTCATTTTCAAAGATGCTTGATGCCCATTATTATATGCAACCTCTACAAAGTGTAGATAATCCTCCCACTTGGATGGTTTATCCATTGAATACATGCGAAGCATGTCCTCAATCACTTGATTTACTCTTCCCATTTTCCCAACTATTTGTGGATGGTATCCAGTACTAAAATTCAACCATGTACCCAAATATGCAAAAATATTTTTCCAAGAGTTAGCTATAAACTTGGTATCTCTATCAAATACAATTAATTTGGGTAAACCATGCAATTTGAATCTTTCTTTCATAAATATTTTTGTTAACTCATTAGCCTTGTGAGTGGATTTAACAAGAATAAAACATGTCACCTTAGATAATTTATCCACCAGAACCATGACAGAATCATGCTTTCTCAAAGTATTTGGTAACCGAGTAATAAAATCCTTAGTTACCACTTCTCATTTCCATTATGGGATTGGAAAATCCTGAAATAAACCTGTTGGGTGTTGATATTCAACCTTTACTTGATAGAATTTCATAAATTTGGAAATATACCCATCAACATCTTTCTTGATATCAATCTAAAGGTATTGTTTTCTTGTTGTAGCAATTATTTTATGGTAGCCTAGATGTTCATAATATGGCATCTTATGGATTTCATCCATAATAATTCTTCTTAAGAATTGGGAATATACACTCTATCCTTATAGATAAGAAGTCCATCATCCTCCAAATGATGACCTTCATACCTCTTTTCCTAATTATCTTATTGTAATGTGTCCTTCACTTGAACATGGTGTTCACCTTCAACAAGGGAATTTATCCTTCGTCTTAAATCTATTTGTCAAGTGTTAATGGATGCCACATGAATTTTTCTACTAAGTGCATCATGCATTTTATTTTGTTTCCCATTTATGTGTTTCAAAATCAAACTGACATAAAATTTCTATCCATCTAGCTTGTACTGCATTTAATGTTGGTTTGACATAGGTCAATTTTAATCATGAAATAAATTCAATTATCCATTAAATTAAATCAAATTATTTATTACATGCATGGAAATCAACCTTGATCCTTACTGGCAGACAACTATCACCCACGTATACCTGCAACACTTGGACATCATATACCATCCATGGATGCATGTAAACACTTGGAAATCCATGGACCACGTGTCAACACCATCAAAATGAAAAAAGGTGTTTTCTGCTCAATCATTACGAGGAAGAAGTAGGAGACATTAGCCGAAATGTGACAGAAATCAACTGGAGATATATATGGACATGCAACACCTTCCAAATGAAATAGCAATTTTTTGTGCATTACAAGCAAGAAGTAGGAGATGGTATAGTCAACATATCAAATGAATCTGAGAGATATCCTCAAGTTAAGTGAAATAAAGTCCTTGGTCCATACGGTAAGAATCAGTTTATGAGAGAATCAGTTTTTTGCATGATATGCTTATTTTCTGTTTAACTATTATGCAGCCTCTGTTATTGGTAGCAACAAAATTCATAGCTCATCTAGCGAACCAACAAGTTGCACATGAGATCATTAATTTGTATGAGCTAAAAACTCGAGTCTATTTTATTGTGATTGGAGCAACAAACCACCAAATAGTATTGACCCATCCCTTAGAAGGTTTGGAAGGTTTATGTTGTGTATATAAACACTATGGTGCAATGTTGTCTTTCTATCTTTATTTGTTTATTTATAGTAAATAGTGTATAAATAACAACATTTTAAGAATTGTTCGATAGTTTGTTGAGGTGCCCAATGTTTGGAAAATGTCAAGAGGAACCTTCAAACAGTAAATCACCAAATATTCAATATTGTTTTGTAGGCTGTTGATTTATTGATCACCTCATTCAAGGAAGACTCTACTTGCAAAAGCAACTGCTAATGAGTGTCAAGCTGATTTCATTAGTGCAAAAGGCCTAAAATTCTTAACAATGTGGTTTGGATAAACTTAGGTTAATGTACAACCGATTTTTAACAAATCTCGACAATCCGCACTATGTATCGTGTTCTTTAATGAGCTTGATTCTATTGCCGCACAGGTCAATGTCGTATCTTTGATTGGCGTGATACTTGAGCATAGATTTACCCCTATCTTAGTTTCTTCTACCGTTCCTCTTTTCCTACCGGCGTTCACTTTTCCCCTCCAAGGGAAAATGCTAGTTTACTAGTTTTAATAATATAGAAAATTGAATCCTTTTAAAAGACAGTTGTCATTATCACGGTTGCATGTTTCGAAAGATCATGGATATTTTATAAAAACCTATTTATATTGTACTCATGAAAATTTTACTATGTCCCCGACATTATGTTTTCGGTCGGGGGCATTAGTTCAGGCCAAATAAAAAAAAAATTGTAGGTTTTACAAAGTTCTTCTATAGTCTATATTATTTATAGTTTTATTATTATTATTTTTATGTTGCATTTTTGGCAATCACCGGCTGGCTCTGTCCATATGATGTCTTCCTCATGTGCTATGCCCCAGGAACCGGCGGTGGGATGTCGTCACCGGGCCTGGGCAGGTGTTGTGCGAATATCAATTTTCTGATTGGTTGTTTGAGGCTAGCGCCAGCCTCTTTAAATCCTTTGGCATTCGCATGAGTTTGCACTTTGCAGCGTTTTAATGTTGGTGTAAGCTCTCAAGGTAAGTGTTGGCCACCTGTGTTATCTCGAGGTAAGTGTTGGCCACCTGTGTTATGGAGTACAGTGCGCCTCGGCCGCGACCTTCATGTTATGGAGAACAGCGCGCCTAGCCTCGACCTTTGTGTTAGGCTTGGACATCTAGCTTATTTTCAGCTGTTTAGACACGCCTCGGCCTCGACCTTGGTGTTAGGCTTGCACATCACTTCATCTGTTTAGACCTACATCGGTGAACTAGCAGGCCGTCGCAGAGAAGGTGCCAGAGATATCAACACCAACTCAGGCATATGTGCAGTTCATTTTGTCAGTATGGTTACTACAGTGAGGAAGGCTTGACCCCTTAATCCGCCAGTTAGTTAAGTTGTTCTCTCTTTTCACATTCCTTTTCGGTTCGTTTGCAGAGTGACACAGAAGTGCGAATTCAAGAGTCTCGGGGTTCGTTTTCAGAGTGACACAGAAGGTGCAAATTCAAGAGTCTCGGGGCTTGGAAACCATCAATGTTCGGGCATTTGTTTCATGCCTTCAGCTTTGGAGGGCAGAAAGTCAAAAATCCGTGTGTCTTGGAGGTACGGATGACATGTGAAAGGAAAAATTTGGTGCAGATTGTTACAACATATTATTAATAGGCTTATTTGGTGGTAATTTTGATGGAGGTGTATCATGTTTCACTACAACACATTTCCTTACTAGGCAGCCTAACCTACTGGCCAAATCCATGTGCCTCGACAACGAGTGAAAACTAGATACTGCCATGACACAGAGTCAGATTTTCCAACCGGTCGACAATCAAGCAAATGTCTAGAACCCATTTTTAGAAATTGTGCGGGTATGCAGAAATAGCTGCAGAAGCTTCTCAGACATTGGCATTCACTTCTCCCGCTCTGCAAATCTCTCCTAATGCGTGAGGATGAAATCCTTGGATCCACGAACCAGTACTTATCTTATCTCTCTTCCCTACCGCAAACATCAGTGCCTTCATCTTTGCATTCATGCCATGTTGCTTTGTGTGCTCTATCTACCCACTAGCATTGCTCTGTCTTTTCGGGATGATTAAGAAGAATAATCCGGTTCTCGTGGGGGAGAAAGAGCCCGAGGCTGTAATAAAAACTTGTGCAGAGAATACAAAAAGGTGAAACCCCAGCGCAGTTGCACATATTTCCTATCGAAACAGAGATATCCGCTTTCTATTCCGGAAATAAAGATAAAGACCACATTGCTACGAATTTCAGGGAATTGTACCAAATGGTGGAAAGGCGTTTGAATCTTACATTAACATTTATTTCGTTGTTTTTCTCGTCTACAAGTCTTCTAAAAAATATAAGAATTGGGTCTAATAATTTCTTCCAGGCTTTCTATCCATGGCAAATGCTGGTCCAGACACTAATGGTTCTTAGTTTTTTATTACCACAGTAACAACCGACTGGTGAGTTTAGTTGAATGTAAACTTGGTTCTGCTTCTAATTGGTCCTGATTACTTTATGCTCAAGATTACTCTAAATCTGTTCCAATGGACATGGACTCTTGGATATGGACATCTCTGAAGGAGGACATGGACTTCGACCTTCCCAAATTCAAATGGTTGTTTGTTTTGCTTCTTCTTGTCTTGTTGGAGCTGCACAACAAAACAACAAAGTAAGATTTCAGCATTGTATGCTTTTGCCATTTTTGCTTTGGAAATTGAAACAAATAAATATGCATACTCAGAACTATTGAGCTAGAATTGCTTACTATTTTGTGTAATGATTTTCGGTAGCAACTATAAGGCTACAATCCTTAGCTTACCTGTGCAGTAGTAGAATTTTACTTCGACCTTTGCAATTTGTACATCTACATCTACATCTGGCGGAGCAACTAACGCACATCAGCCGCTAAAGGTACGAGTGCTTCTTCCATCTCGGAGCACTCAGTGACTAGTGGCCAACCTTTGGATTTTTCACCTCCTCCATGGCAGACAATGGGACCAGACTTCATGCAGGGAAGGCCATAGTCCTTTTGCCTTGCTAGAATCAAAGCAGATAGGAGCAATCATATTGCATTATGCTCTAGAGATTCATATAGAAGCACAAAAAATCTATAGGGATGGTAAAGTAACCTTGGTTATCTATCCAAAATTTAAGGCCTATTTCAAATTGTTTTTCAAAATTTTGGAAGATTGCGGAGAATAGAAGGCCATACATGGGCGTCAACAAGTCTGAAGCAGTGGAGACTCTTAATCACATTCAAGAGCTCGGAATTGCAAATACAACTATATAATCTGCCCTATTAAACCCAGTTTGCTGCCTTGAAGGAGAGATCCACTAGGCGTGTAGGAGATTATAAAGATTGATCATGGCTGCAAGATCACCTAACATGAACAGGTCGAAGCTGAGACCGGTTATTTGTTCCATCAATTACCATGGAGTCAAAGGATTGAGGACTATAAGACCATGACTACATTCACAATAATACGTGATATTGTTCACAATTTATTTTTCATCTAGGAAGAATGTCGTCAACCAATTCGTTAAGACGTGTTTTTGTGTTCAAAAACCGATCAAAACTCAATCAAAACTCATGACTTTTCTCATTATGTAGCCTGTAGAAAAAACACGTCCCAGGAATTTCTAAGCGTGTGTTTTGAACGCAGTTAGCAACTGTGCATAGATCCGAAGGAGGAGGCTGAATTAAATCATAATCCCGAATCCACAAAATCTTCAATAATTTCTATTAGTGCAAGAATGCCACAATCTATTACTAAGCCTTTAATATAGCTCAAGGGAGAGAGGATAAATCATGGTTGCGTTCTTGTCAATCTTGCATAGCATCTTGACTGTCTGAGCGTAGGAACATCTACTCCTCCAAATGACAGTTGTGTCATCCATGGTGTTAATGTAGTCATCCAACACCCTAGCCATGAAATTGTATAGCTGGTTAAGTGTTGAGTGATCCATAATGTAATCTACTGGTTTTTTATACTTGGGAACGCTTTCGGGATCAATAGGTTTTATCACCCATGTTCTTTCTGCTTCGAAGGACATGACATCTCTGTCGAGCTTCATGATAATGAAGCACCCAAGGTCTGCATGTTGTCGTCTTACCTGGCATGGACACTCGCGGCCACTTGTCTTTGTAATAGACAAGTGCTACACCTCATGTAAAAAGCCAAAAAAATACTCCATATCATATCAGAAGCAAAGAGCCTTTTGACAGCAAAGCTATGTCCAAAGATCGATGAACAAAAAATATCTTATGGAACAAAAAACTAGAAATGATCCTTTAAAGTAAAATGATTTGTTTTTTCACTTGCAAATATTACTGCTCAGTCTTCGTTATTCTGCTCAGTTCAGTTCATGTTATTATATGAGTTCGTCAAATATAATCTGGATTTCGTTGTAAAAGTCATGTGTATTCAGTTTTATGACTTGTTATTCTGCTCAGTTAAGTTCATGTTATTATATGAGTTCGTCAAATTTAATTTGGATTTCGTTGTAAAAGTCATGTGTATTCAGTTTTATGATTTGTTATTCTGCTCAGTTCAGTTCATGTTATTATATGAGTTCGTCAAATTTAATCTGGATTTCATTGTAAAAGTCATATGTATTCAGTTTTGCGAAGGTTCATAGAAGTTGCATTTCAATACATTTATTCTTTCAAATTTGATTTTCAACAGTGTGTTCTTCTTCCAACAATGCTTATAAATCGTAACCAAAGAGCCAGCCACATCTCTGTAATTAGTACAGTCTTCTTTTTTGGAAGCCCTTTCGCAACTGGTACAGTCTTCTTTTTTGGAAGCCCTTTCGCAACTGTCACACTAAACATAAAGCAATGGCAATGTCGAGGACTTTACCACCTGGTGGCTCTTGTTTTATTATATTTTCGAAACAAATATATATAAACCATGGATTACAGTACACAGAGGTTTATATAAAATATTATATTTTCCAAACAAATATATGTAAACCACGGATTGCAGTGCACAGAGGTTTATATAAAATATCCATGGTGTAGGTATATATATGTTTTCGAAACTTGCAATCGTGTTTGATAATGACAACTATTTGTCTTTTAAAAGGATTCGAACTAGTAAATTATTGATTTGGATTTTTAGTGACGAGCATTTATATCTATATAGTATGGATTCCAGCGAATTTATCAGACCGGACCGGTGGCCAAGCTTGTAAGTACAAGTGATAATTTATGGTGACTTAATTTTACTCAAAGAAATAATATACACAATTATCAAAACCATGTGGCAGTGTAATAGTTTTTTGGGATTTTTTTATAATTTTTTTAAATAAATGTCACCTCCCAGCAGGGCTATTTAATCTAATCAAAATTTTCCACCAATCAAAAATAAAAAATAAAGAATGAATTTTAAAAATTAAAATAATATTTTTTATTTTTTTAAAATTACAATTAATAATTATTTTTCCAAAACATTGAAAACTAACTTTAGATAAAAAAAATTTAAAAAAAAAAAGTTAACTAAATTTTGACAATGAACCCATTGCTATAATCCCTACCTTGGCAGGGACTAATAATATATCATTCAATTTGAAAAAATGGATTTTATTTTATATATTACATTTTTTTAAGTATAATTAAACAATAAATAACTCAAAAAAATAATCATATATTTGTTTTGGAGTATGATTTTTATATTACAAAATTATCAATATTATAAAAAACAAAATATAATTAAAACTAGTTAAAAAAACAAAACAAAAAAAATTATAAAAAACAAAATATAATTAAAACTAGTTAAAAAAACATAAAAAAATAATAATAGTAATAATTATTATTATTATTATATGAACTATATTTATGAAATTTTAATTATATATATTGATTTATGTTAATATTCCATAAAATAAATAACCAATCAAGTAAAACTCAAAACTTAATAATATAAATATTTATATGAATACACAAATTCAAACTCAAAATTTTGTATTATAAGTATACACATTCAAAAGTTAAGTTTTAAAATTTTATATAAAATATATATATATATAAGAGTTAAATTATTTTTTTCTTTTTCAAAAAAAAAAAAATTATAAACTTAATATTCATCGAAAGAAAATCAAAGTTTACAATTACTTTTTAGAACATCCCAAAATTATTTATCATCTCTATCCTTTCTCCTCTTCAAATTCAAACTTCCGTACTACATTGCAATTCGAAAAATTCTTCTATCCATCTTATCAGTGAAGCCTTAGCTAGATACGGTTGTCTCCCAAGAAGAGATTACAATATCACCACTAAGAAGTAGATATCAAAAATATCCAGTAGAGGATAAGATACAAACTTAAAAAAATGATCTGGTACCACTATCAAAAAAATTACCATCAACTAAATCCTCATATAATATGAGGACATTCATATCACTGATAGCCTTTTTAGAGAGTCTATATGCCAGTTGATTGAACTTCCTGTAGCTTTGAACAAAGGAAAGATCATATAAACCGTTCATTAGCTCCATGACCATGTTGCTCCATTGCTCCAACTATAGTACCTGAAGATTTGAGATACCAGTCGCCCAATTTATAAGCACCATAGAATCACCTGTCACCTGTAAGTGAAAAAATCCCCTTTGTTTCGCAAACCATACAAGACCCCATAAAGAAATAAGCTTAGCTTTGGTGTTTTTTCCTCTACCATAGCCCATCCAAAGGTGAGTGTAATGCTTTTGGTGCACTTGAATCACCATACCAGCTCCACACCATCCATTATTTTTCTGCAACATCAAAATAACCTATAGACATAGATTCATCAAAATGTGGTCTATTTTGAATTTTTATAGGCTTTTGCAGGTTCCTCTTAACAAATTCAAAATAGAAACCAATATAAGAAGCACTAACAAAGAATATGGATGCCATCTTATCCTCAAAAATAGACTTATTATGAGCTTTCTGGGTGAACCAAATGACCAAAAGAGGGATTTCTCTAAACTTCACTGCCTTGTTGAACCATGCATACATACTGCTTCAAAAATATGAACCTTTCCAATCATAATTAAAACTCATCATTCTACAAACTTCAGGTCGTACCTTCTAGATAAAGGAACACCGAATAAATAGATGTGTTATTGTTTCTTCTGCTTCTTTGCATAAGGAGCACATGCCAAGACCACTAAATCCCCTTCTGCTGAGATCATCCCAAGTCAATATTTTACTTTGGAATCATAACCAAAGAAAACATTTGAATTTTAAAGGAATGCTTCTTTCCATAACTGCCTAAACCACCAATCACTCTCACATATCATATGTTCTTCAGTAAAATCCCTAGATGCATAATTAGCAGTGATGATGCTATTTGCTCCCTTCCAGTCCCAAAAAAGAACATCCTCACTTTTAGATAGACTAATTCCAACTCTATTTAAAGAAATTATAAAGGAATTCCATTCTTCAACTAGAGTACCTATCAACCCCAAATCCCAAGCCTTGTACTAGTATGACTGATAAAAATCAGAACCTTGTAGAATATTCCTAGCCTGGGCCTGAAAGTCAATATTTAATAAACCATTAATGTGAGCTAACAGAGGAGCAAAAAACTTATAGTTATTCTTGCATCCCACAAAAGGATCAATACCAATAATCATTCGACAGCCATTCCCAATCTTCCAATTTAGACATTCTCCCATCTTTGGGAAGGACTTAGCTAGTCCCCTCCAAACAATTGATGCATTTAAACAGGATTTAAGAGGCTTCCTCATCCAATCCAGAATAGAGTACTTCTTAATATATTTTTATTTTAGAACTTGACTCCATAGCCCATCCCCAAAGTGTCATCTCCAAAGACTCTTAAGGATCAATGTTGAATTGAACCAATCCAAGTTTTCAAGGCCCCAACCACCCAATTTTTTGGGGCAAGATAAGCTTTCCCAACTGGACAAATGATACTTATGACTAGAGGAATTACAAGCCCAAAGGAATTTAAACTTTCTTCCTCTAATTCCTTGAATGATAGTCCCAGGTAACCTAACCAAGGACATCCAATAAACAAGGATACTCTCTAGAACAAATTTAACAAGGATGTACCTTCCTCTAAGGGATAACCATTTGAATGACCAGTTGGATATCCATCTTTCAACTTTTTGAGCAGCCAGAACCAGTCTTATTTTTTATAACAATTCGGTTCAAGATGGTATCCTAGATACTTGAAGCCATCATCCAAGGTATCCATCTGATAAGGGAGTATCTGTTGGAGCTTATCACACATATTTTGGTTGATACAATTGTGTAGAAACATTGATTTCTAGCTGCTCACATCCATACCAAAGGCTTTACAAAAGAGGTTAATAACTATCTGATAATTTTCCCATTCATCCAAAGAACCGATCCCAAATACCTATGATTGTTTTTTTGCTTCATGGCATCACCAATAAGTCTACTTAAATCTTCAATTACCAATAGGAAAAAAAGAGGCGATAATGGGCACCTTGCCTAAGCCCTATGTGACTAAATAATAATAGTAGTTAAAAAAAGAGTGTGAGGGAAACTTGAAAGAAAACATACCATCAAAAATATGTATCAAATATGGTTGCTTTTGATGGTATAAGAAGTGAACTTTTTTAATATTCGCTATTCAAAAAATAATATTTTTTATTAATCAAAAGTTTCAAGAGGAACTTCTAAAATATTTAAGGTTAAAGCACACATTATATGTCATTTTTGCATTTATATACATATAAGAGAACCAAGCATATGTTTTTTTGTTAAAAATTTGTTCACTTATCATAATTGATAATTGTTGAAAAATCTAAACATTATGTATATGCTACCATAGACTAGATTGCAAATTCATTAGCATTCAACATATTATTCACAATAGCAGCATAAGCGGGATCTCTGAAAGAAACACAATCACAAAGCACAAAACAATATACCCTGGGAAACCCTCTAGGGGAAGAAAACCCAGCAAGAACTTCCTCAATATAGATGATCAAGTACAATGCCCCAAAAACATGTCTCACAAATAAGAGAGACAAGAAAGACCAAACTCTGGACACAAGCCACTCCTCCTTTTCCTTCACATATATATATATATCTCTCTACTAATGTGAATTGCACAAGTGAGTGAATGAATACATGAAGGAGTCTCTCCTTCTATTTATACATTACTTTTGACCTAATCTTTAACTCAGTTATGTTGCCCCAGTAATCCTAACTGGGCAGACTTCTATAGAGAGACTCAATTACCACTTATATTACACTTACTTGGGTGCTAACGACCTGACTTACAATGGAGGTTTAACCTCATGACCTTTACATGACCAAATGTAATAATGACATCCCCGATGGAGGTAAAACATCCCCGACAAAGTTACAAGTAGAATATACTTTGAAGTTACATTAATTTAACACTCCCCCTTAACAAGAAGGGTATTCTACTGACAACAACATCTGCATGTGTAACTCTACACAACATCATCGGAGGAAGGAGGGAATCATCATCAACATTGATACATCTATAAATCATTGGAAGTTCTTCAACGTCGTCATCTTCAATACTGGAGCATCCTCATCTTTAGCATTGGAACATCGCCTATAGCACTGGAGCATCCTCATATTTAGCACTAGAACATCATCTGCAGCACTGGAGCATCCTCATCTTCAGCACTAGAACATCATCTGCAGCACTAGAGCATCCTCATATTCAGCACTGGAACATCATCTACATCGTTGGAGAATCCTCATCTTCAGCACTGGAACATCACCTACAGCATTGGAGCATCCTCATATTCAGCACTGGAACATCACCTGCAGCATTGGAGCATCATCAGGAGCATCACCTGCAGTACACATATGATCCTTCCTTTCAAAACTAGGGATCAATTCCAACACAAGATCAACATTTAAGACTATCCTTCTTTTCGGAACTCAGGATCTCTATCTAAGGATGATCAATCCCACCACAATCATTTAATACACCTCTATCTAAGGATGATTGGACCCAACACAATCATTTAAGACGCCTTTGTCTAGGGATGATTGAACCCAACACAATTATTTAAGACACCTCTGTCTAGGGATAATCGAACCCAACACAATTATTTAAGACACCTCTGTCTAGGGATAATTGACCCCACACAATTATTTAAGATACCTCTGTCTAGGGTCAATCGAACCGAACACAATTATTTAAGACACCTATGTCTAGGGTCAATTGAATCCAACACAATTATTTAAGACATCTTTGTCTAGGTTCAATCGAACCCAACACAATTATTTAAGACACCTCTGTCTAGGTTCAATCAAATCCAACACAATTATTTAAGACATCTATGTCTAGGGTTAATCAAACCCAACACAATTATTTAAGACATATCTGTCTAGGGTCAATCAAACCCACCACAACTCATGATCAACATTTAAGAAAATCTCTATCTAGGGATGATCAATCCCACTGCAACTCGGGATCAACATTTAATACAATCTCTGTCTAGGGATGATAATTCCCACTGCAACTCAGGATCAACATTTAAGACAATTTCTATCTAGGGATGATCAATCCCACTGTAACTCAGTATCATTAGCACTATGCCCCCTTTCGAGGGAATTCCTTTCGGACTATACCAAGCTTTTCACAGAAGTGCTCAAACTTCACTCGAGACAGAGGCTTAGTCAACACATCTACAACCTGCTCATCCATGCTCACGTACTGGAGCTTTATAGCTCCCCTCTGCACCATATCACGGATGTAGAAATACTGTACTTCTATGTGTTTTGACCTCTCATGGAACACAAGGTTCTCTGTCATTTTTATACAACTCTGGTTATCACATAGAATCACTGTGGTATCAAACTCCAGATCAAACAGACTTGATAACAACTTCTGAATCCATATGGCTTCAGAACTCGCAGAACAAGATGCAATATACTCTGCCTCTGAAGTGTTGAGAGCCACACTGGACTGCTTCTTGCTTATCCATGAGATCATGGCTGACCCCAGACTGTAACATCCACCTGAAGTGCTCTTCCTATTTGAGACACTTCCAGCCCAATCGGAATTTGTATAACCATACAGTCTGAACTCATGATCTCTAGAATAATAGAGACCATAATCTATTGTGCCTTTTAGGTACCTCATCACATGCTTTGCAGCTACAATATGCACCTGTCTGGGCTCAACCAGATACCGACTCAAGGTGTTCAAAGCAAAGCATACATCTGGCCTCGTATTCGTCATATATATCAACGACCCAATAATATTCCTATAGAGAGTCACATCCACTAATTCTGACGAAGTATCAGATAATAACTTCAAGTTGGTATCCATGGGTGTGGCCATGGCTTTGCACTCCAACATATCAAATATTTTCAATATTTCCACTACATACTTCCTTTGATTAAGGAAGATTCCCTCTGGGCTTTGACATACCTCGAGACCTAGAAAATAATGCATTAAGTCAAGGTCTTTCATCTCAAATTCTGTAGCGAGCTTCTCTTTGCACTCTGAGATTCTCTTCTTATTACTTGTCAGGAACAAGTCATTCACATATAGCAATAATATGATTGGTCATCATCCATAACCTTGAAGTAAAAGTTAGGATCAGCTTTACTCTTGGTAAATCCCAAGCTAGTCAGAAAATTGTCAATCCTTCCATACCAATCTCTTGGAGCTTGCTTCAACCCATATAGAGCCTTCTTCAATTTGCATACATGCATCTCTTTGTTTTCAACCTCAAAACCTTGTGGTTGTTCTATGTACACTTCCTCCTCAATAACACCATTCAGGAAAGTTGTTTTCACATCCATCTGGTGTAACTTCCACTTCATCGTGGCTGCTAATGCCATGATGGTTCTGATAGAAGTGTACCTTGCTACAGGAGAAAATGTTTCCTCATAATCGATTCCTTCCTTTTGTGAGAATCCTCGAGCCACAAACCTAGCTTTGTATTTCTCAATACTTCCATTCGCAACATGTTTTATCTTGTATATCCATTTGGAAGATACCACACTTTTACCTTCTAGTTTGGGAACTATGTCTCACACATCATTCTTCATTATTGACTGATATTCTTCCGTCATAGCTTCTACCCAGTATTTCTTTTGAATGGCCTCTTCGAAGCAGGTAGGTTCTTTATCTACAAGATCACACATCAAAGCCACATGCTTTCTCTTGTGGATCCTTATGGTGCTCCATACTTCTCGGCATCCTGAATAATTTCTCGAGCCCAAGATGTTTTTCTCTTGCGAGATATAGCCATGGATGGTAGTTCTTGGGGTTCCAACATATCATGATCTTTCAGAGTCTCATCATCGGGAGAGGGTGCAACCTCTACAACTCTAGGAGGTACATCTTCTTCATATACTTCTTCATGCTGGCATTTTCTGGATCTCTTGAGAGTTGCATCTTCATAAAATGTCACATCCCTACTGATATCCATGTGATGATAGCCTAGTATATAGATCTGAAGGCCTTGGAGACCTCACAGTATCCAACAAAGATTCCTTTCTTTCCGGAAGGATCCAATTTGGTTCTTTTCTATTTTGGAATATGAACAAACACTAGACAACCAAATATCTCGAACTTTGTTGCAAGTTCTCTCTTGCACCCATCTATGAGTTTCTCATCTTCAACCTTGTAGCAAAGTTTGATGTCTCATCACTCTAGGTGATCCTTTGTCACGTCCCCGCAAATCGACCCAACGCAAGGAAGGGAACATGACTACACTTATGGGGATTTTTACCAAAACTCAACCCATTTCATCAAATTCATATAAATAAAAACACATGTGCAAGTGTATAATTCAAATAAACACAGCAAAATCAAGATCCACTTCATGCATATCTATCATGCATTGATTTTCATAAACATAATAGTCAATAATTAAATAACATTGCAAAGTTTAATACACATAAAGAATATACTTATCTTGATGTGAAATTGCCCCAAGCAACTAGCTATGTCGCTGCAATGTTCCACCCAGCCATATGCCAGTTGTGTTCATCAATCTCTCAACACGACTGCCACCCTCGAGCTGGGCATGATTTCTACAAGTAAAAGGGGACTCTCAAGCTCAACACAGCCCAAGCAAACATCACATCTAAGCCAATCCAGTCCATAGCTGGGTTTATAGGGCTAAATATGAACCCTCTTCATTTCGTGATGCTTGCACTCAAGCTCAAACCAAGATAATGGATACCCGTAACCCATACCCCAACATACTCTATCTACACGCAGCAAGCTCAATGGTTGGGCATGGATAAACAATTTCAGCAAAGGGATTGGCAAAATAGGGTTCCCATTGGCTCTCCCAATTTGTGGCTCACCCAAAACGAACTGTGGAAAGGGGAATTCGACCACATGGAGCAAAACCAATTTCTCCCACAAGTTATGAGCATTCCAAATGGGAAAAAAAGGCCTCAATGAAACCCCCAAATTGAGCTCCCTTCCTTCCATCAGCTCTGCAATAACAAAACACCCTCTTTCCAGCTAGAAAACCATGAAAAGCCAGAAAAACGTGGAGGGAAAACGCCGAGGTAGCTCCCAAAACGTGAGAGAGGAAAACTGATTGATAGATAATAGCATGGGAAGCAATTTCGTGGCTCATTTCTTACCCAAGAAGCAAAACGCGAATTTCCATGAAGGGTGGCTTGTTCATACTCGAATTTGGACAGCCATACCTTCCCTTTCCCCAAGGCATTAACTACCTCAAACAAATCTTGGAAGAATTAAATGATTGGGTACAAAAGTCAACATAGGTAGTTGAGAGTTCATGGGTTCTCTCATTGACACTTGGCTTTACTTGATTGGCTCCAAGGGTTTGAATATTTCCCTCCCAATTCCTTGTAAAGATCATGCCCCCATACTCTTCTTGCATTGCATAACTAGTTGTGGTTATTTTATTAAAATTCATATTTACATGATATTTTCAATTCCATTGTGCTTGGATAGCACGCAAACCATATGCATCACTAAATCGATGGCGTGGCCTTGGCCTTGAGCTCCTCACCACAATTTTATAACAATATTACATCATTTACATTTTTAATGCAATGGGGTCAAAATTGGTATATTACATCCTTGATCTCATCATTCCATCCCATAGAAAGTCTTCTTCAATCTGCACATATGATTTCTTGATATCTTGATCACACCATGAGTCTGGTTACTAAAGTAACATCTCGTCATGGTCGACTTCCTTATAAGCCTTGTTTATAGTCAACCATTGTCACTTGTTCTATGGAACAAGTCTCATCATTCTTCATTTGTAGGTGATCGTGTACGACACTTCCTACAAGTCAAATTCAATAACATGGTTAGAAACATTTCATAGTTTCCAAATATATGCATAAAAACATAAGTCACACTATCTTAGCCAATGCTACAAGATTCATCCATATCCCATATTCATATGGTAACTTTCTAGATGCCTTCCATCTCTACCATGACATTATTAAGAGCGTGCACTACTCCCAATATGTCAGCAAAGAGGTTTCACTCTAGATAAGTAGCAATGGAATGCTGTATAGAACCATAGGATACTTACCCATCACATGCATAACACTGCAAACATCCTAACACGTGTTATCACTCCAGGAGTCCTTCTAGGTTGTAGCTCGAAGAATCCTGGTAACTTAACTATAATATCAATGTTTCGTTCAATGGATCAAGTCAGATGACTAAATCAAAACCTCACTCACTCAAAACATGCATTAACACACTCAGATGGACAAGGCTTTCAACCACTACTGTTAGAGAGTTTATAAAAAGTGGATGTATGGAGAAAACTTATTATATCGGTAGAAACATGCACAAAAAGTATATATGAATGGCCAATTACAATAGTTAAGGAATACTTGCAATTCTAATTTATCAATGCAATGATAAGATGACAGTTGTCAAGCATTACACAAACATGAACAACGTGAACATAATATTCAAGTGCAAGTACAGAAAAATAGAAGATGGAAATCTGAACATCAATGGCAAAAGAAGCTTATATTACTGATATGTAATGAGAAGTCTGATATTACAAGTATGAGAAGTCTCCAAAGTTGAACCCCTCACTTCTCCTGAAGTCTTGGGCTTTATAGCCTTTACAAAACAGTTTCAAGATCCTATGAAAATGGATCTGATATACTAAATATAGAAAAGTCAAAACAGTTCACAAAACTAGGATAAAATCCTATCTGAAGGGTCAAACCCTTATCATGATGATCTTCATGGCCTTCATTGTCTTCAACAGCTGCAGTAGATATTCATAGGTTGAAAGCTAAGTCGAAATTGCCACCTTGACTGATAGGTCATCTCTTGCCACAAAAATTGGGCCAAACTGCTGAAAAATGAGGCTCAGAGATGGATTTGATTCTCCAAATCTATGACACCTGTGTATAAACCGAAAGAGGTTTTTGTGGATTGGTTTGTTGTGAGCAAAACCCTCTCTTAGTTTTTTGAAATTCGTTTTCATTTGCCCGAGATCTGTATTTCAAAAACATGTGTCAAACAGTAAATTTCGAGATCCGAAAATTATGGCTCAAAGATAGATTCGATTATCTCAATATGCAACACATGTAGGAAAACTAAGAGAGGTTAGTGTTCTATGACATGTTAGGAACAAAAACCTCCGACCACTTTGCAAAATGATTCTCCAGTCGCTCAGAATCATCATTTCAAAATGATGACTTTTCACAGTAAAAACGCCAATTTCGGTGGCTTAGAGTGCCCTGAAATTGCGGTCTTAGCTGCCGAAAGTGGAGCTTTCAGTGGCTTAGAGACCGTTTTGAAACAATGCTTAGCCACCAAAACCTGTTTTTCGAGTTTTTTTAAATAAAGACTAACTCCAAAGTTTTTTCAAAAATATTTACAAGTTAGAACTCATTAAAATGAGCTTGAAAAAATTTAATAAAGTTTTTCCTAATGACTTTCTACCTCTTAATAAAATAAATTTGACTAATTTATTTGAGGAGATAACATCTAGATCCTACTCGGGGATGGAATCCTCCCTGTGAGGTTCCAAGAACCACAGATCCAATGCCTTTCCTGTAAAACAAAAATTCAAACCTATCTTCTAGTGTTCCATTGGGCATGGAGTCATCTGGCCTTTACAACTGATCCCCTGCAAACCTGTAGCCTGCCTGTAGCTTGCTCTGCTTATTCAAGAAAACAACAACTAAACATAATCTATCTGCTCGTATGAAAATATTATTCTGTTGCCTGTTCCTACACTAACCCATTGTACTGCTTCTTAATCAAGTAAACTCATGCTTCCAATGAAGCCATGTAAGAAACTGATTTACTGAACTTGTTTTTTATCTTGACTAAAAAAATAAAGGAATGCATAGCCAACATAAATGTGATTTGAACGGATGATAGAACCAACTTTCCTCTGACAGAAATATTTTGACATTTATGCCACTCATAGAATCCAAATAATCAGCAAAAGGGTCATGAAAGACACAAAGGAATACCTCTTCTTGTTGTTGTTCCAACTGACTGAGATGCTTTTGTTGATGGTTGTCACTGATCTCAATGTTGAATGTGGACTGCTCAACTTCAGTCAGAGAGTCATATAGGATGGATTGTTGATCTGAGCTTTTTAGCTCATCATCTTCCTCTTCACTATATCTCTGAAATTTGAATTCATGAAGATGATATGTTGGCCTACCATAGCTGACAATTTTTAAAGGAAAAGAAAAGATGTGTTTTTTATCTTCTGCATCATTGTCTTGATGATGATCAAAAGAAAGATGAGTCTGAGAATATGCATCATAAAAAAAATTATGATCGCCTTCTCCAACAATGATATCTTGGCAAGGTATATCAAAACTAAAAGGGTCTTCTTTGAACTTTTGAACATTAGATTCACAACTTTCATCAACCACAGCATGCACACATTTCTGATCATCTCTCTGCTGAAAAGTAGAACTAGATGAAATTCCAGAAGTGAACAAATCTTCACAAATCTCGAAATTTTCTTCCTCATCACTGCATTGGTCGAATATAGGAGCATCATGATAAAAATCAAATGACAGGGAAGAAGCTTTTTGCATGAAATTATCAGCAATTGGATCTTGAAACAGGTTTGGGAAAATATCAGTCGGTTCCTCATGACTACTGCAACTTCCCTTGATCTGCAAATCTGGAAACTGTGGGTTGCCCTTGGAATCTACTGCAGATTCAAATCTGTCACATGCTGATATAAAAATCTGTTCATTATCTTTCGGGTTTTCAAAGGGGACATACTGATCTTCTTGACGCCATAAGTCAGCAGATGCATTAGATATAATGTCAAAAGCATCTATAATGTGATTAACATTCTGAAGATCATTAATATATCAGTCACAAAAAAAAAGTGTCCCCTATTCCAACATATTCTTCAAATTTATGAAAGTCAGAAATAATGTTAATAGAAGAACCTTCAGATCTTTTATTATCCCTTTCTAGTTCATGTTGATGGGAAGTGCATCATCTTGAAGATCATTGAAGGGCTACTACATATTGTGAGGGAGAGATCCATCTCTATTTACATCTTCAACCTTATAATGTAATTCATATTCATCACAGCAATTACCAAATGCAAACTCATCTGAAAAATACCTTTTGCAGTGCTCAGTGAATGCTCTGTGAAAATCCTTCAATGATGAAATGCTGGAAGGAGGTAAAGAAAAATACCACTGACATGCATCACCATACAATGAATACATGAACATTTTCATACGGACATCTTCATGCTGCTGATCTAGGAGATCCATGCATTCATGAAACTTGAGGAGGTGTTCTGCAGGATTGTCTTCTTTCTCCTCTTTGAAGACAGGTAGAAAATCTCCCCATTCGGACATATCAGGTACTGGATGTGGGAAACCAGGAACTGAAGAGAAGTCAAGAGGTGCAAACCTTCGAGCCAAAAGAGCAGCAAATGCTTTTGACATCTGAATATTGTGGAGTCGCCACTGAATTCGTCCTTCATGGAGTCACCAGATAGATGATTACAACCAAGATAATGTCCAAGCTTTGTCTATCATCAAAGTTGGATCTATGTCGTTCTCCCAGGGAAACTGAGCTTCAATCTCCTCTCCCCGGCAACGACGCCAAATGTTATCACTCCAGGAGTCCTTCTAGGTTGTAGCTTGAAGAATCCTGGTAACTTAACTATAATCTCAATGCTTCGTTCAATGGATCAAGTCAGATGACTAAATCAAAACCTCACACACTCAAAACATGCATTAACACACTCAGATGGACAAGGCTTTCAACCACTGCTGTTCAGAGAGTTTATAAAAAGTGGATGTATGGAGAAAACTTATTATATCGGCAGAAACATGCACACAAAGTATATATGAATGGCCAATTACAATAGGTAAGGAATACTTGCAATTCTAATTTATCAATGTAATGATAAGATGACAATTATCAGGCATTACACAAACATGAATAACATGAACATAATATTCAAGTGCAAGTACAAAAAAATAGAAGATGGAAATCTGAACATCAATGGAAAAAGAAGCTTATATTACTTATATGTAATGAGAAGCCTGAGATTACAAGTATGAGAAGTCTCCAAAGTTGAACCCCTCACTTCTCCTGAAGTCTTGGGCTTTATAGCCTTTACAAAACAGTTTCAAGATCCTATGAAAATGGATCTGATATACTAAATATAGAAAAGTCAAAACAGTTCACAAAACTAGGATAAAATCCTATCTTAAGGGTCAAACCCTTATCATGATGATCTTCATGGCCTTCATAGTCTTCAACAGCTGCAGTAGATCTTCATAGACTGAAAGCTAAGTCGAAATTGCCACCTTGACTGACAGGTCATCTCTTGCCACAAAAATTGGGCCAAACTGCTTAAAACCGAGGCTCAAAGATGGATTTGGTTCTCCAAATATATGACATCTGTGTATAAACCGAAAGAGGTTTTTGTGTATTGTTTTGTTGTGAGCAAAAACCTCTCTCAGTTTTTTGAAATCATTTTCATTTGCCCGAGATCTGTATTTCAAAAACATGTTTCAAACAAGAAATTTCGAGATCCGAAAATTAGGGCTCAGAGATGGATTCGATTCTCTCAATATGAAACACCTGTAGGAAAACTAAGAGAGTTTATTGTTCTCTGACATGTTAGGAACAAAAACCTCCGACCGTTTTTCAAACTGATTCTACAGTCGCTCAGAATCATCATTTGAAAATGATGACTTTTCACAGTAAAAATGCCAATTTTGGTGGCTTAGATTTCCCTAAAATTGCGGTTTTAGCTGTCGAAAGTGGAGCTTTCGGTGGCTTAGAGACCATTTTGAAACAATGCTTAGCCACCAAAACCTGTTTTTCGAGTTTTTTGAAATAAAGACTAACTCCAAAGTTTTTTCAAAAATATTTACAAGTTAGAACTCATTAAAATGAGCCTGAAAAAATTTAATAAAGTTTTTCCTAATAACTTTCTACCTCTTAATAAAATAAATTTGACTAATTTATTTGAGGAGATAACATCTGGCTCCTACTCGGGGATGGAATCCTCCCTGTGAGGTTCCAAGAACCACAGATCCAATGCCTTTCCTGTAAAACAAAAATTCAAACCTATCTTCTAGTGTTCCATTGGGCATGGAGTCATCTAGCCTTTACAACTGATCCCAAACCTGTAGCCTGCCTGTAGCTTGCTTTGCTTATTCAAGAAAACAACAACTAAACATAATCTATCTGCTCGTATGAAAAGCTTATTCTGCTGCGTGTTCCTACACTAACCCATTGTATTGCTTCTTAATCAAGTAAACTCATGCTTCCAATGAAGCCATGTAAGAAACTGATTTACTGAACTTGTTTTTTATCTTGACTCAAAAAATAAAGGAATGCATAGCCAACATAAATGTGATTTGAACGGATGATAGAACCAACTTTCCTCTGACAGAAATATTTTGACATTTATGCCCCTTGTAGAATCTAAATAATCAGCAAAAGGGTCATGAAAGACACAAAGGAATACCTCTTCTTGCTGCTATTCCAACTGACTGAGATGCTTTTGCTGATGGTTGTCACTGATCTCAATGCTGAATGTGGACTGCTCAACTTCTGTCAGAGAGTCATATAGGATGGACTGTTGATCTGAGCTTTTCAGCTCATCATCTTCCTCTTCACTATATCTCTGAAATTTGAATTCATCATGATGATATGCTGGCCTATCATAGCTGACAGTTTTTGAAGGAAAAGAAAATATGTGTTTTTTATCTTTTGCATCATTGTCTTGATGATGATCAAAAGAAAGATGAGTCTGAGAATATGCATCATAAAAAAAATTATGATCACCTTCTCCAACAATGATATCTTGGCAAGGTATATCAAAACTAAAAGGGTCTTCTTTGAACTTTTGAACATTAGATTCACAACTTTCATCAACCACAGCATGCACACATTTTTTATCATCTCTCTGTTGAAAAGTAGAACTAGATGAAATTCCAGAAGTGAACAAATCTTCACAAATCTCAAAATTTTCTTCCTCGTCACTGTATTGGTCGAATATAGGAGCATCATGATAAAAATCAAATGACAGGGAAGAATATTTTTGCATGAAATTATCAGCAATTGGATCTTGAAACAGGTTTGGGAAAATATCAGCCGGTTCCTCATGACTACTGCAACTTACCTTGATCTGCAAATCTGGAAACTGTGAGCTGCCCTTGGAATCTGCTACAGATTCAAATCTGTCACATGCTGATATAAAAATCTGTTCATTATCTTTTGGGTTTTCAAAGGGGACATACTGATCTTCTTGACGCCATTAGTCAGCAGATGCATTTGATATAATGTCAAAGGAATCTATACTATGATTAACATTCTCAAGATCATTAATATATCGATCACAAAAAAAAGTGTCCCCTAGTCCAGCATATTCTTAAGATTTATGAAAGTCAGAAATAATGTTAATAGAAGAACCTTCAGATCTTTTATTATCCCTTTCTAGTTCATGTTGATGGGAAAGTGCATCATCTTGAAGATCATTGAAGGGCTGCTGCATATTGTGAGGGAGATATTCATCTCTATTTACATATTCAACCTTATAATGTAATTCATATTCATCATAGCAATTACCAAATGCAAACTCATCTGAAAAATACCTTTTGCAGTGCTCAATGAATGCTCTGTGAAAATCCTTCAATGATGAAATGTTGGAAGGAGGTAAAGAAAAATACCACTGACGTGCATCACCATACAATGAATACATGAACATTTTCATAGGGACATCTTCATGTTGCTGATCTAGTAGATCCATGCATTCAAGAAACTTGAGGAGGTGTTCTGCAGGATTGTTTTCTTTCTCCTCTTTGAAGACAGGTATAAAATCTCCCCATTCGGACATATCAGGTACTGGATGTGGGAAAACAGGAACTGAAGAGAAGTCAAGAGGTGCAAACCTCCAAGCCAAAAGAGCAGCAAATTTTTTTGACATCTGAATATTATGGAGTCGCCACTGAATTCGTCCTTCATGGAGTCGCCAGATAGATGATTACAACCAACATAATGTCCAAGCTTTGTCTATCATCAAAGTTGGATCTATGTCGTTCTCCCAGGGAAGTTGAGCTTCAATCTCCTCTCCCCGGAAACGGCGCCAAATGTTATCACTCCAGGAGTCCTTCTAGGTTGTAGCTTGAAGAAGCCTGGTAACTTAACTATAATCTCAATGTTTCGTTCAATGGATCAAGTCAGATGACTAAATCAAAACCTCACTCACTCAAAACATGCATTAACACACTCAGATGGACAAGGCTTTCAACCACTGTTGTTCAGAGAGTTTATAAAAAGTGGATGTATGGATAAAACTTATTATATCGGCATAAACATGCACACAAAGTATATATGAATGGCCAATTACAATAGGTGAGGAATACTTGCAATTATAACTTATCAATGCAATGATAAGATGACAGTTATCAGGCATTACACAAACATGAACAACATGAAAATAATATTCAAGTGCAAGTACAGAAAAATAGAAGATGGAAATCTAAACATCAATGGAAAAAGAAGCTTATATTACTGATATGTAATGAGAAGTCTGAGATTACAAGTATGAGAAGTCTCCAAAGTTGAACCCCTCACTTCTCATGAAGTCTTGGGCTTTATAGCCTTTACAAAACAGTTTCAAGATCCTATGAAAATGGATCTGATATACTAAATATAGAAAAGTCAAAACAGTTCACAAAACTGGGATAAAATCCTATCTTAAGGGTCAAACCCTTATCATGATGATCTTCATGGCCTTCATTGTCTTCAACAGCTGCAGTAGATCTTCATAAGCTGAAAGCTAAGTCGAAATTGCCAACTTGGCTGGCAGGTCATCTCTTGCCACAAAAATTGGGCCAAACTGCTGAAAACTGAGGCTCAGAGATGGATTTGGTTCTCCAAATCTATGACACCTGTGTATAAAGTGAAAGATTTTTTTGTGGATTGGTTTGTTTTGAGCAAAAACCTCTCTCAGTTTTTTGAAATTCATTTTCATTTGCCCGAGATCTGTATTTCAAAAACATGTGTCAAACAGGAAATTCCGAGATCCGAAAATTAGGGCTCGGAGATGGATTCGATTCTCTCAATATGAAATACCTGTAGGAAAAATTAGAGAGGTTATTGTTCTCTGACATGTTAGGAACAAAAACCTCCGACCGTTTTGCAAAATGATTCTCCAGTCGCTCAAAATCATCATTTCAAAATGATGACTTTTCACAATAAAAACGCCAATTTCGGTGGCTTAGAGTGCCCTGAAATTGCGGTCTTAGCTGCCGAAAGCAGAGCTTTCAGTGATTTAAAGACCATTTTGAAACAATGCTTAGCCACCGAAACCTGTTTTTCAAGTTTTTTGAAATAAAGACTAACTCCAAAGTTTTCTCAAAAATATTTACAAGTTAGAACTCATTAAAATGAGCCTGAAAAAATTTAATAAAGTTTTTCCTAATGACTTTCTACCTCTTAATAAAATAAATTTGACTAATTTATTTGAGGAGATAACAACACACATCCTAAATAAATGTGTATAGAAATGACAATTCAAATACTTATCTTTGTTTGCTTGGTAGGATCTCTTTTGATCCTAGTCTCCTTGCAGGTATTACCGGAATATCTGATGGTGAACTCTAATCCATCATCAAGCTTGTATTTTGCTTCTCCTATTCTCCTAGTGATCCTTTACGAGGGGAGTGATTTTCTTCTAAATTGGAGAGAGTCTTCTTCTGACCTGTCATGTGCTTTGAAGCACCACTGTCACAAGACATATTCTTCAACTTCTTCCTTTGCTTGCTTCCTGGGAGGTTCTTCATCTTCTGATTCTTGTTTCTCCCTTCATACATTCTGGTTAGGGAATCAAACATTTCTTTTGGAGTCTTCTTAGAGGACACTTGAGGAATCAAGTGATCTTTAATGGAGTCTTATATGATTCTCATAGCCCTAATCATATCCTTCTTCTACTTCTCCTTAGCTTCAGCTTCTTCAGGTTCAGGTATAACTTCTTTAACAAACTTGGTAAGGCCATTCTCTTCTATAATGAAACCAATCCTATACTTCCAAGCACGGAAGTTATATATTCCTTCCAACTTATCATCAAGCTTGGTGCTTGGTGCTTGGTGCTTGGTTCCATTGCAACCCGGGGAGTAGAAAATAATCAAAAATCAAAATTTCTTAAAATGAAAAACTGAACTCACCAAGAGATGCGCTTGACTGAGGCGAGTATGCTGGTGTGCTTGGATTCTTAAGATTCCAAAATTTTACCCTTCAAAATTGACTTGTGAATTTCGGATTTGCAGTTTCTGGCTTTTTCTGGTCCAGAGTCAAACTAGGATTTGACTTTCCAAGAGTTTTACCCACTCAAAAACTTCGATCTTGGTATCAAAATTTCGCTCTTGGATAGGCACACCTTTCTATGCTAATAGCACTCAAAAATTCTACTTCTGTGAAAAGCCCTAATTTTTCACTTCCGGAGAGAGAGAGAGAGAGAGAGAGAGAGAGAGAGAGTTTTACCTTGTGAAATTTGCTCTTTCCAGGCAAGCTTTGATACCATGTTAAGATTATATATGCTACCATAGGCTAGATTGAAAATTCATTAGCATTCAACATATTATTCACAATAGCAACATATGCAGGATCTATGAATGAAACACAATCACAAAGCACAAAACAATATACCCTGGGAAACCCTCTAGGGGAAGAAAACCCAACAAGAACTTCCTCAATATAGATGATCAAGTACAATGCCCCGAAAACATGTCTCACAAATAAGAGAGAAAATAAAGACCAAACTCTGGACTCAAGCCACTCCTCCTTCTCGTTCGCAGATATCTCTCTCTCTCTACTAATGCGAATTGAACAAGTGAGTGAATGAGTAAATGAAGCAGTCTCTCCTTATATTTATACATTACTTTTGACCTAATATTTAACTTAGTTATGTCGGCCCCAGTAATCCTAACTGGGCCGACTTCTCTAGAGAGACTTAATTACCAATTATATTACATTTACTTGGGTGCTAACGACCCGACTTACAATGGAGGTTTAACCTCGTGACCTTTACATGACCAAATGTAATAATGACATCCCCGATGGAGTTACAAGTAGAATATACTTTGAAGTTACATTAATTTAACAATACCTATGATTGTTTGTTTGCTTCATGGCATCACCAATAAGTCTACTTAAATCTTCAATTACCAATAAGAAAAAAAGAGGCGATAATGGGCACCTTGCCTAAGCCCTATGTGACTAAATAATAATAGTAGTTAAAAAAAGAGTGCAAGGGAAACTTGAAAGAAAACATACCATCAAAAATATGTATCAATATGGTCGCTTTTGATGGTATATAAAGTGAACTTTTTTAATATCCTTTATTCAAAAAATAATATTTTTTATTAATCAAAAGTTTCAAGAGGAACTTCTAAAATATTTAAGGTTAAAACACACATGATATGTCATTTTTGCATTTATATACATATAAGAGAACCAAACATATGTTTTTTTGTTAAAAATTTGTTCACTTATCATAATTAATAATTGTTGAAAAATCTAAACTTGATTAGGTTTCTTTCATACACATATTGTAACAAAGTATCATTAAGGGTTAAGTAATAAGTAAATAAACTAAATGATATTCTAAATAGATTTTAAAATGTATATTTCTAATTGCAAAGCAACAAAAGAGAGTAATCCCGCAAAATATGAGTGAAAAATGTTAAAGAAGGAAAAGAAGATAAATAAATAAAATGCTAGATATAAAGTATATCTTATTATTGAAAGGAATTTATTGAGAAAAGAGTGAAAATGAAGAAATGTTAAATGTGAACTTTGTCCAAAAAAAATTTGTAGTAAAATTCTTGTAACATAAGAGAGATGCTTTCAAATATATATGATTTTTACCAAAACAGAACTAGAAGTGTGTGTGTATCAAGTTACTAAATTTCATTTAGGAGCTCTTTGGGAGATGAACAAAAATTCAGAAGGCGTTCAAGAGAGAAAATATCTTAATACTCGAGCTTTCAATGTTCATAAGCTTACAAGAAATCAAGTGTCATACTAATTTGGATATGCGAATATGCCAAGGTTCAATAAATTCATTCAAATGTGAGTTTGTGTTCACAAAGATGGAACTTGGAAATGCATGGGAAATTGGAACAATTAAGTAATGTAGTGAGAAACAACTTCCCTTACTTTGGAAGTGGAAATGGGGGGCAAATTCCAAGAATAATAAGGAAAATGTATTGTGAAGTAATTAATGTCTTCAAACAAGGAAAATGTGATCTTCATGCCACAAAATGGGAAACGTGGAAGGCACAACACAATATAGAATAAATAATAAAATAATGAATGTTGCCCACAAATTTTCAAATGAGTATAAGCAAGTGTATACCCAGGGGTGAGGATTGTGGCATGCTTTGATACCAACTAAGATGATCTCCAAATATTATTACTTCAAATAGTAAACATATAAGCTAAACTTTGCCAAATTAGACATATGTTGTGCGTCGTTTTATTTTTAATTTACAGGTATGAAAATAAAAGGAGGATTATCACTTACATGAACTATTACACAAATGCCTACTATAAATACGTATTAGATGATAGTGTTTTGTCAATTATTAAATGCAGCATAATCTATCCAAACGCATCAATTCCTCCATGTCTGGGCAAAAAGTGTCCCCACTTCATTTAGACAGGTGTGAGAACTTATCATCCACTTTCTACTACCCTCAAGATGCATCAAAAAAATTGGCATGTGGAGGAGATGGCCATGTTGTTGCCTCAAACTTGAAAAGCTTAACCTAGAACATTCACTATTTGAATGTCGTGGTCTGTAGAAATGTCTATTGTGGCTTACATGCTCTTAACATTTTGCAATTTTGGTAACTGCAATACCAGTTACATACCTAAATTGTCATTAAACCTTTGGAATGAAAATAATAGAAAGTTGTGTTAATAGAAAGTTATTACATAAACCATAAACAATATCTTTGTTAAAAAGTTATATATTTGGAATTTGTAGAAATATAATTAATGAAAAGTGAATATGTATATTATTTAAAAATAATAATCAATACTATATATAGGGATATGAAAGTAATGAATTGATCTCGATTTCTGTAATATGATCGATACTGTTTTTATTTATTCATATATGATCAATATGTAATATAATCAATATTGTATATTTATGTGATATAATCAATACCTAATGTAATATAATCAATGTCATGTTTATTTATTTGTCAGTCATACGGGAGCATGTATATTGGTAAATGAGATTGAGGAAAAACTAAAACCATAGAAAGTGAAATGTGACAGAGCCAAAGGAGAAAGGTTTTAATTAATTGTGCATGAGCAGGGACAAAGAAAAACAAGAACGACTTCAACCATCTACCCACCAGTGGTCTAGTGATAGAATAGTACCCTGCCATGGTACAAACTTAGGTTCAATTCCTAGCTAGTGCAACAATAGTGCCTTGCCCTTTGCATCCACACTTTTTTGAATGGAAACAGTGGAAAAGATGATTGGATAAGCCCGATATTGATTCTATATGTTTCTCTAATTCTAGCATGTTCGGTTATATATTTTATTTTCATCCAAAAGTGGAACAGATGATTAGATAATCCTAATACTCATTCTATTTTTTTATTTCATAGCCTTCCTACTTGATTTGGTAAGCCTTCCTGCATGCTTTCTTGCCGTTGGCATTCTCCTTCCTTCCTTCATGTTATCTTATCCTATAACATGTCCTCCAATGCATTTGCATCTCCTCCAGACTACAACATACACTCTAGCTATCACACACACATTGATAATGAGCATGTGAGAGATCCCTACTACATGCCTACAGTGTAGTAGCAAGAGATTTGATTCAACATACACGTCATGTCTGCACCTCATGGATTCTTTTTTTTTTGTAAAGCTGCGAATTTATATTAAGCAAATAGAAATACAGTAGAGATTACAGTTAGCGGTGGTCTTATCCAAAGGTGCCAGCCATTGATATCAGCAGAGTTGTGGTGATTCAAAATCAAACTATACAAAAAAAACCTGCCCATTGTAGGGAAACCAGGGTGAATATGAGGAGTAGTCATGGCCATAGAGTCATATAGAAAACTGGCAGTCATAAGTAGAACCAAAACAGACAAAAAGTAAGAGAGAGACATCAAAAGAAACTCCTCAACCAGTTGTAGAGGGGCCTTCTACATCAAAAGGTGTCTCCTCCAGAATTGGGCAGTTGTAGCAATTCGTGTCCTTCCAATCGCTTGCAGGTGTTGGAGCAGCATTCCCAAGTGTCGAAGAAGCAATCCCAGGTGTCGACGTAGCTCTCACGGGAGGCAGAGTGGTCTTCGCAAATGGACAAGTGGCCTGAGCAGGGAGCTTTGCCGGCAAGGGTGTGGTCTTCTAGGGCATGACAGGAATGAAACCAGTCGTCTCATTGCGTGTTTGCTTAGTCAGGATCGGGCCTAAGGTGGAGGGGATGAGGAAGGAGGTGTGTGGTTTCTCCTTTCCCTTCAGAAGGTCCCTGCTGCGTGTCAAAACCGACATGCTACCCCTTGGGTTAGACTTATCCATGCTAAGAGGAGTGACCAGAGTTCCAAGGGTGGCTTCAGGTCTGACAGCAGACGAGGTGGCACCAAGTGTATTGTTCCCAGGGTGAATGTCGCGGCCGAAGGGATGAGTGGGAGCATAGGAGCCCCAACTGAGCATGTGTTCCAGGGTGTCGAGGGTGGCCACCAAGTTTGGCAGAGTAGCCCACAGAGTTTGGATGGCATGGCGAGCAGAGGTCCAATTATTCTGCATGTCCTCCATAAGCTAGCCTAACATGTTCTTTACAAGCCAATAGGGGTCCTAGGTCTGCTCCTGATTCTTGGTAGCCAAAATGTCCGCAATTATCCTAGCCTCCCAGTTATCAATCAGTAAATGGACTGGAATGGAGACTTCAACGCCGTAGCCCTGCCTGGTGTGACTCATCTCTGGAGCTGCATCTTTCTGCTTGCTCTTGGTCTTGGTACCCTTCCGCCTACCCATGGGAGCCAATGAGACGATGTTACAGATGCAGGTAAGCGAGCTAAGCATGAGGAGAACTGAAGCACGAGGAAACTGGAGCAGAACCAGGTGAGTGCAAATGTGCAGCACAGAGGGCCATGACAGAACATAGTAGCATGAACCTGGCAGCCTGATCTTCGCACGTCGGAGATCCATGTGAATTATTTCCAGGCAGGATGAGGCGACGTCGGGGGCAGGGGAATTAAAGATCCCAGCAACTTGATGTCGCATGGCTGACCTCATCGATCCTGCATGTCGTGATCCTATGACCAGGTGTCTCATGTCTAGGCTCGAGTGTCACGTGATCGGAGCTGTCACCCGCATCTGGGAACCTCATGGATTCTTTCTTACACACATGGCACACATCATATTCTCATTTCAGTTTTGGGTTGAGCATGATCACTTTGACCCATCACTGGCAACGACACTTATAACCCAACACCACACTTTGACATAGGGTTCCACATTTATGTAGTATTGACAGACATATGCAACACACAATGGGAAATACATTTCTCATCCCAATAGGACATTCCTTCCAACTTTTTCCCTCCCCCTGAAAACTTTCATAAACCAAGAGGCATGAGCTATACATCACCAATTCCATTGTATTACTTATCTCTTTGCTTTTCATTATCCCCAATCATATGCTTACAAACTATCACCATGACACATGTATTCTTATCTTACACCAGGGATCCATCATGATAGTTATCTCAACTATACAATCATTGGATTATTTCTAGAGTGATTCTCCAGTAAACTCTTGTATCTCATTCACACCTCTTATTCAACATTTCTCTTATCCATATTCTTAGCACTTGGATAGCTTAGTAGTTCCCACACATATATTCATCGATGCTCTACATCGCCTACAACTTGAATTTGCTACACCTCTTTGTGAATCTCCACACCCAGCCCGACCATCTAGATTTTGTAGTCCTTTCTTAGCATATCGTCATATTGTATTATTTGGGGAAAGTGAGGGCGCTTTTGATCTAAGTTGGGAGGAACTGATATGGAAAAAGGGCATCTTCCCCCAATTCGACATCTAAGAAAAGCCTAGTCAACTCATCCATACAACCTAAAGAATGAGGGGAACTACTCCATTGAGGGTGTGGCCTTTCAGGAGTTTCTTATGCATTTAATAATTTATATACTCATATGTTAATTATGTATACAATCCATTTCCAACTTTGAGTTATGTGCATGTGCTTATAATATTGATTTCCTAATGTTGAGTGACAAGCATTGATCTACAGTATCAATACTCAGAAAAATAATATGAAAAGCATGAACAATATAACCGGACTGAGAGAAAAATGACCATCCCTTTATTTAGAATAGGAGGCAGTCTTATATAGATTCATGTTATTACATGATGGATTGAATAAGTCAAGCCACAACTAGTTATATCTTATCAACTACTTCTTTGGGACCTGTGTCCAAGTGTTCTTCTCCTCCAATAAGTTGAGAGAGTGCACCTCCCAAGGATCCATCTAGTTGAGGGAGTGTTCCTTCCCATTTGGTCTCTGTTGGTTGAGAGGTTGCACCCTTCTTGGGATTTCCTAATTCCTCCATGTTTAAGCCTGGAAGTGTCCCCACTTCCGTCGGCAAATGAGGAAATGCTTGTGCATGGAAGTTTCCGAAAACCATTTAACCTAAGCAAGAGTTTGGTTTGTGCGCCCAACAAGGTAAGAGTTATGATGTTGATGAAAGGTGGTGGTGTGGAAAGTGTCAAGAAATGTGTCTTGGAGCAAGGGAGGCTAGAAATTAGGGATTAACTCAACAATATGAGAGATGGTGACAATATCTTCCAACAATGGGGGTTCATAGCATTTCAGATTGTTCACATTCACCACATCATGAATACCTAGTTGGAGTGGAAAGTCAAGGCGATAAGCATTGTCCCCAATTTGTTGGCGAACAGTATAAGGGCCATAGTAGATAGGCTTCAACTCGTGATGATGTTGGGATTTAAAACACTAGAATTCCATGTAAAATCATACTTATCACCCGAAGTAAAAAAAATAGGGGAACGGTGAGCATCATGGTGGGATTTGTAGTGTTGTTGGGATGCCTTTAGCACTGCATAAACTTGGGCATGTTTGCGTGCTAGAGTCTGTAAAAAGGAAAGGGCGGATGTGTGTTCCTGTTGTTGGTGTGGAGTACCGGAAGGCTGCAAGGTGAGAGGCAATTCATAAGGGCTAAAGGTTGATATCTAAAGCAGGCCTCAAAAGGAGACATCCCAGTAGAAATATGTACAGCATGATTATAACTATGTTGAATGAAATGGAGGATTGTATCCCACTGTTTGGTTTTGGAAAATTGGATGTGAAGAGCATGGACAAGGTTGTGGTTAACTACCTTGGTTTGACCATTAGTTTGAGGATGAAAAGCAGTAGAATATTTAAGTTGACAACCCAGTAAATCCCACAATGTTTTATAGAATTATGTGATGAGAAAGCGAGTGCTATGATTAGAGATGATGCTAGTAGGAAGGCCAAAGTGTGGCCAAACATGGCGAAAGAACAAGGCAACAGTCTGGGAAGCAGTAGTGGCCTTAGTGCAAGGAATAAAAAGAGCCATCTTAAAGAAACAGAAAACAAAAACTCATATAGCATCATGTTTACATAAGGTCATAGGTAAACCACTAAGGAAATACATGGAAAGAGAGTCCCAATGGTGGGAAGATGGAGGAAGGGGTTGATACAAACCAAATTTGCAATTGGCAATTTTATGTTGACTACGCAATGCAGAAGCACGAATGAAATGATCCACTTCACGAGTCATAGAAGGCCAAAAGAAATGGTGTCGCAAGTGCTAAACTGGTCTTAGAGACCCAAAACGGCCACCATAGGAGGAAGCATGAGCCTCCTTGAACAAAGAAAGACAATCTTCAAAAGTTGGGACACATAATTTATTGAGTTTATATAGCCACCCATCTCTAATTGTGTGATCTAGAAATGGTTTTTGATTGACCTCAGTGGGATGTTTCACAACATCCATATCTCTACAAAGAAGGGATCATAAGCGTTGAGATGCTTCCAAGCCTTACAGGAAGCACAATGCACAACCAAGATTTTAAGTATATATGTAGGGGGGTAGGCTCAGGAGATCAACCATCCGATTAGACGTGCCCTTCTTGTATTTAATCACCAAATGAAATTGTTGAATGTAAGCGACTCAATTTAAATGGCGTTGCTCATGCATCTTAGTTTGGGAATTGATGAAAATCAATGGATGATGGTCTGTGTGTAGGATTGTTTCTTTACCTAGGATGTTGGAACCATCATTCCTATCCTTGGACCAAACTGTAGAACTCTTTGTCATAAGTTCTATAATTGTATTTGGAATTAGACAATGTCTTTGAATGGTATGCAATAGGGTGTCCTCCCTGTTTAAGAACCACACTAATAGCATATTGAGAGGTGCCCATCTCAATCTCAAATGGACATTGAATATCAAGTAAACGAAGTACAGGAGCATAACAAAGGGCATTTTTTAGAGCCTGAAATTGTTGTTGTGCCAAGGGAGACCACACAAACTTATTCTTGTTGGAGAGATGATGAAGAAGGCATGCTAGATAAGAGAAGTGAGCAATGAATTGCCTATAAAAATTAATGCCACCCATAAAGGTCCTAATTTCCCATGCTGAGTGAGGCACTGGTGACTATGCAAGAGATTGGTCGAATTTAGTGGGATCAAGCCTAAAACCCTCAGAAGAGACAACAAAACCCAAATACTCAACTGAAGATTGCTCAAAAAAATATTTACAACAAAACATCTACAATTTGTGAGTGCATAGTAATTTTAGCACAGAGCGCAAATGGAGCAAATGATGTCATCTAAAAATACCAAGATGTCATCCAAAAATATCACCACAATTTTTCCCAAGTGTGCTCTAAAAATGTCATTAATTAGCCTCATGAAAGTGGCAGGGGCATTAATGATACCAAAGGGCATAACCATCTAATCACAAAGACAAAAATTGGTATTGAAAGTTGTCTTCCATGTGTCTATTGCATTCATGTAAACCTAATGATACCCTGTCGTAAGGTCCATTTTGGTAAAGAAGTGGGCACCCTTTAAATGATCCAGTAAATCAACAATGTGTGGCATAGGGTAAAGATTCTTGAATGTATCCTTATTAAGATCCCAATAGTCTGTGACTAGATGACATTCCTCAAACTCCTTTTTGAGAGTGATAAAGGCAAGAGAGGCACAAGGTGAAGATCTCGAGTGGATGTGGTTGGTATTAAGAAGTTGTTGGAGTTGGAATTTTATTTCCTCAACCTCATGAAGAGCTAGGAGATCAGAAGGGGCATTGGGAAAAGTGGCTCTAGGAAAATGATCAATTGAATTTTCAATGCAATGGATGGGAGGTAGTCCAATAGGTGCAGCAAAGAAATCTTCAAAGGATGTGAGTAAAGAATCCAATTTAAAGGAAGGACATGATATGGGCTATATGGTTTAAGAGGGCGCACCAGACAAAGGGCAACAAATTTGTTGAGGTTGATTTACCAAACAACAAGTTGGTCAGAAAGTAAGGTAGGGGCTTTCAAAGAGGATAAGGTGAGGACATAGGTACGCCCATATTTTTGAAGATGATATTGATTATTGCGAGCATGGTATACAACGTTATATGGTTCATGATAGGGAATAACTAGAAGCACATATGCACAATTCAAAGGAGGCACATCGCACAAAACAATGTCTTAGAAAGGGTCGATGGAAAAGTAAGGGAACAACGTTGGGTCACCATCACACAGGGACCATCCTTTTGAATCCACCCCAATTGCTAGGATGCCAGCTGATGGGTAGTAGGAAGCGCCAACCGTGCACCAAATCCTAAGCAACCAAATTCTTTTGTCTACCATTGTCGAGGATGAGCATGGCCAGGGATTGCTTAATTTGGTAATTGTGAGTAAACAAAGGCACTGGTGAAGAAGTCTGGGAATCAGTGGCCATGATCAGGAGAGAGGGGTCTAGTTCCATAGGATTCTCCAAGGTGATCAGATTAGGGGGATGCATTGTGCTTGAGGGGTACTTAGGAGCATCATCGAATAGAGTCTTGACATGATTATGATTATGAAGAGCATGACATTGTGATGATGAGTGAAATTGATATTTGTGATAACAACACCATTTACTAATATTGGGAAAGGTAAGAGAGGCAGGAGAAGAAGGATTTGATGAAGGGACAACTTTGGATAAAGGAGATAGAAGGTGAGGAGCAAGATTTTGTTCCATAGTTAAGGCCCAAAGAAATACCTTATCTAAAGAAGAGTTGTCAAACAAATCAACCTCTCTATGGAACAATAATAAAAGACCGAAATTAAATTTAACCATGAGTACCTCTTCTGGATCTTGAATCTACAGCCAAATGTGAAGATTAGTAAAAACCTCAATGTAGCTTTGGACTTACTAGACTGAGAGTTGGTGTAGTTGCAACCAACGATCTAGGAGAGTTTGACGGTACCGCATGGGATAGAAGCGATTATGCAGTGCATGACAGACAACATCCCAAGAACCAATAGGTGGAGGGGTGGCTGCAGTATGATCTCCCAAATCCACCACCAAAGAGAATGTATTTGTTTGGGTGTCCCACCAAGCTTGAGCGACCCATTCTAAATGAAAATTGGAGATATGTAGTTTCTATTCTTATACTATTCCATGGTAGGTCTGGAAATAAGTGAATAGACCACGTACCTAAGAATCAACGGCCTCACCATTCATATGACCTGAAAACCTAGGTGACTAGAAACAAGTATCCAATTGTAGAGGCACTAGAGCCGCATAAGTTCGTGCAGATCAAGGGCCAGGTCCTGAATGGGAGAAGATTGCTCATATGTACCTTGGGGGAGGGGTCTCTATGAGGAGGCATGATCTTCATATACTGAAGAAACTGGAAACTGAGAATGGAAAGGGCACTAAAAACTAAAGAGCAAGAGTGGTAGAGCCCTAGAGGGAGGGTGCACTATCCAAAACCCTGAAGCACACCATCTCAAGCCCAAAAGGAAGGGTGTGCTAGAAAACCCTATCCAATTACATGCTAAGAAGGAATGCTGGAAGAGAGGGGAGGTTGTGTCAAACCCTAGCACACCATATCACAAACTAGAGAAGAGAGGGGGAGTGGAAGATCCCCAGTGCCTCTCTTGAATGGGAATTAGAACCCCACAACCAAAGCACGAAGCAAAGGAGGGCGAGAGAAACCCTAGCACACTGTGTTGTAAGAGATGGAAGGCGAGTTGAGCCCCTAACACACCTCTAAAGCTAGAAAGCACCACAAATGACTAGGAAGTGGAGGTCTGGAGCAAAACCTAGCACACTACATGAGAGATGGAGAGTGGAGCCACCCCTAGCACACCTATGGATATGAATACCAGGTGAGTATAGACACTAGCAACCCATAAAAAAATCTATGTCTAAAACTCATTGGAGTAGAAGCATCTCATATCGATGCTCTGATACCATTTGATATGCAATATCAATACTCAGGAAAGTAACATGAAAAGCATGAACAATATTACCATATTGAGAGAAAAATGATCATCCCTTTATTTAGAATAGGAGGTAGTCTTATATAGTTACTTGTTATTACATGATGGCTTGAATAAGTCAAGCTACAGCTAGTAAGTCAAATATGATCAACTACTTCCTTGGGACTTGGGCCCAATTGTTTTTCTTCTCCAATAAGTTGAGAGAGTGCACCTTCCAAGGATCCATCTGGCTGAGGGAGTACGCCTTCCCATGTGGTCCCTACTAGTTAAAAGATTGTGCCCTCCTTGGGATTGCCCATGCATCCTTAGAATAGGTTTTTCACTTAGAGAAATATGTAAACCTATAAGAAGGGAATTTGCCTCATCAATAAGGATAAGCTCTTTAATATTTAATTTTTGGTTTTTGTGGTTCTATATTCTCTTTTCTTCGGGTTAGCTCCAACAATCTATGGTTATCTTGGTGATTGTTTTCTTCTGTAGATTGTGCCTTATCATTAAGAGGTTCAAATCTACATCAACCAATACTTACTCAATGTTGTGGAGATAGAACTTTGTTTGTAGGCAAAAAAGTCTAAAATTGGATATGCAAGAAGGGACCAAGCAACTATTGCAAGGGTATTAAAACTAAAATGTATCGAAACCAATACGTAGTCAATGTTTTGGGGACAAAGCTCTCTTTCAAGCAAAAAAAAATCTAAATTTAAATATGTGTGAATAGATTAGTCGATTATTGCAAATGTATAAGGGTACATCAAGGGTATTAAAACAAATAACATAGAAAAATACTAAAATCAATATTTACTCAATATTGTAGAGATAGAGCTTCCTCCCTAGTACCAAGGAAAATTTTGAATGATCCGTAATTTTCTCAAAGTGTAGAAACCTTGGCGAATCATACTAATTCTTAAATTTGCAACCATAAAATGTTTGGCAATTTATCTTCTAAACTATTCAAATTTCTAAGGACTTATATCAATTTTGGATAAGTTTGGAAATTTTTAGAGTAAAAAAAAAATTATCCCATGGAATTTGGGCGAATCATCTTTGAAAAAAAGGCAAATTAGCGATTTTTTGGGGAAAAAAATGTCAAAAAATAGCCCTTGGACTAAATTTCGCCCCTAAAATTTTCCTTCCTCTCTACCCAAAAATATCTTAATCTAAAAATGCAAAGTATTGCAAAGATATTAAAACTAACAGCAAATAAAACATATTATAACTAATATTTAATCAAAGTTGTCAAGAAAGAGTTAACTTTCTACCCAAAACAAACTAAATCTACCTACACACGAAGGGTTCAACTAGTTATTGCAAGTTACTTGTTCATAAATAACTACCATCTAACACTCTATGCAATACAGATAATAAAAGACATAGCAAATCAATCTAATTTTGTGGCTAATGCTTTGTTTTTTTTACCAATAACGATTGAAGAGCTTTGTATTAAAAAAGGAAGGTCTTACAAAAAGATTGGGAAGACTGTACCCAACAAAAAGAGGGTTGTAGGCACCTCATACCCAGTCTTTGATGTTCATACATAGCTGATATTCTTTGTAAACAGAGAAAATAAACAGACTTCCATAATTGCCGATTACATAAGTAAAACATAATATAAGAAACTGCAGAAGTTCGTCATGGGGAAACCAGATCAGAGATCACTTGTCCTTGAGGTGGCGAGCCTTGTCCTTGCTTCCCTCTACCATATCCTCGATGTCTTCCATGCCAAGGATTGCAATTGGACTATTGCTCTTGCTGGTTCTGATGCAGTCCACTTTAGCTTCCACGATCCTGAGACAACTGTGCATAGACTCGATTTTTCCAACCAACCCTTCGAAGTATTCCTTCATCTTGCTGCTGTTGTTTCTGAGATCAGAATTCGAAATCTGGACAAAGGTGGCAAGATGGGAGAGGGCCTTTTTCAAGTCCTCGTTTTCCCCTCTCGACCAACAGACCTAGGACTCAATATATTGCAAGTGTGAGAGCACGCCAGGAGAGGGACTGTCAGGTCCATTGGGAGAATCCAGGTTCACAATTCCCCCAATTTCCCCCACCCGATTCCAGAGTTTGCCATTACCCATTTCCCTTGAGCTTCCACGCACTTGTTGCAGAGAGTCGCCCTAGTTTTGGCAATTACCCACATCAACTGGATACCAATTCTTTCCAAAGTCATGCTCGGAGCCAATGTGAACACAATTCGCAGAGGTCCAAACGTTCTACCCCTGACCAACGTCCAACGAAGACCAACTTCTACCAGTCTCAACGTTTTTGGGACGCCTTCTACGAACATGCTTTGCCTTATTACTGAGTGGGCCTTAAGCCTCATTTCCACCGTTTCCATGACCCTGAACCACCTCGAGGGAAGAGAGGTAACACTTCAACCCTACATCCCCCGCATTCAACTGAATATTAGTCCTGTAACGGCAATATTGTAGCGCTGGGAGACAGAGCCCAGTATTACTACCATCATTCCCACAATCCATGCTGAAGCGAATTAAAACAAAACGCCAGATAATGCAGAGAGGAGAAATTTGAATGTGGACGGAACTGTCACCCTGCTCCTTGATATAGCCGTTGAATACCCTGTCACCTACCTGCATTGAAGTCTTGCATGCGAGACAGGCGAAATCAGGCTGTGAGAGTCGTCGAAAATGCCTTAGGGACTCGCGAGGAGATCCCAAATAGATTTGGACGTAGAACTGAGAAATGTCCATCTTTAATCTTGCCCAATGATTAATAAGAGCGTTAGGAGGTCTAGAATGACCCATGAAACTAAGGAACCCAAACATTTGCAATATGATGTCCATTTCTAGCCATAAGACCGCAGTTTAACCCAACTTCGATATTTGCCATGGCGTCAACATGTTGATTGTTGTTTCTCAGTATGTGAAAAAGAGAAATAGATCTAAGGTCTTTATCTTGTGAAAGAAGTGGAAATGGTACTTGGAAGTGGGTTTACGGTTGTTTTGGCTAAGGCCTGAGCTTCCTTAATCACCAGGAGGGAGTCACCAATAGCTACTAGATCCTGAACGTTATTTTCCTTTGTTATATCAATACCTTTGATCAAGGCGAGCCACTCCGCGTCATTGTTTGTCTACCTTCCAATCCCCCAAGTGTAATCAGTCAGTTTGTTTCCTTCGGAGTCCAAAAGAACTCCCCCCGCACCTGCCAACCCAGATTTTGTTACTAATGTTAATAAGTGGATTTCAAACTTATAACCTATCAAAAATCCAAAAAAATAAATAAATGATTAAACACACATTACTTAACCAAATGGAAAAATAAATATACCTAATATATTATATAACACCCCTCCTATACACATAAAATCACCTTTTTTATTTTTCTTTTATAAATTAGAACAACAAATTCAAACAAAAACAATAGAATGACTCTGCTAAATAACAACATTAAAAACTAGGGAAAACATAACAAATTATGGAGAGGAATCGTGATTAGTAGACGGAACAAATTATACTTCTACTTCAGGTCTCTCTAAGTTCCCAATGCAATGTTTATCTCGCCCACTCCAATACATTCAAAATTTATCTTTTGTGTTTTGACACGTGTTAAAGGCCGACACTCAAACTAACTAAAATATATGAAGTGACAATAAACTAAAAAACTTCGATATACAGGAAGGTTGTGAATAGGCCTGGAATTTCAAATTTTATGTGCCTGTCAAAAAATTTTTGATGACGGTTTTAAATTTTTCATACCTATCATATTACGTTTTATGCAATTTCACTGACTGTCAGTTTATTTTGATATTTATATAAATATGACTAAAAATCCAAAAACTACTTAAAAGTAGACAGCAACATAATGTTAATAAAACTGGAAACACAAATTAAAATAAATACAATACAAAATCAAAATAAATACAATACAAAATCTATATAAATAGAATAACTAATAGTAAATATAGAAATCCAGCGGTGGCTTTAAATCAAATAACAGGAAATAAAGTAAACGCTGGCTTTAAATCAAATAACAAGAAATAAAGTAAATGATAAGAAAACATTTCCCAACCTGGAAGGTAATACACATATACTGCACTGCAGGGTAAGTTAATAAGACAAAAAAGAGACATAAGACTTCCATGGCCTGAAATGAAAACATAAAATATCAGTAATGTCGAGTGTAAGTTCATAAAACTAAAGAAAAATGCCATGTGAGACTTCACGATTTGCAGAGGTTAAAAATACTGAGTACCCATGACAGGCGATCTATTTATGCTATGTTATTTTGGTATAAGAGACCTAAAAGTGCCAGAGATATCAAATGGTTCGTCTAAATCAGGCCCTCACAAAATAGGTTTCTTAATGGTCACGCTAAGTAAAATAGGTTCTTTAGAACACAAAGGCCAATGACTTATATATCGCTTTGGGAAAAGATAAAAGGAAATAGTGTATAGATCTTACTTACCAACTCTTTCAATTGCAAATTTTGGAGTGCATTTCACCTTCTAAAATCCGGGCGGGCTTCTTTGGTCGTGTGTGATGCTCGGGGGCTATCCATAGACTACCCGCTTGCCCAAAACAATAGACCATTTCTTCCCAAGTTGCCTTAATATATTAAAAAGTGGGAAAGAGCAACCTGAATTTTATAGAAGTCAGGTAGACGCAGATGCCAATCTAACTTGTATGAATTTCGGGATAAAGGCATCAGAGAGAAACCCAAGGCCAAAAACACAAATAAGAATTCCAACTGGGGATTCTCATTTGATCTGAAATCTGATAAAAAGAAAAAGAAAATCAGCATTCTCAAAGTAACCAAAAAGAAAAAGGAAAAGGCTGAATTTTATCAAAAACATATTAGTTACCATATTTCATATTCACCAAAATACATTGTCCTACGCCAAAGGAAAGTTGAAATAATCCACACAACAAAATCAACACAATTTTAAGCTCTAAGACATACCTTGACAAGCAAGCTCGTAATTTCTGGTTACATCTAAGTTAAAGCTCGAAAATTTTGCATGCAGTGTATCCAAATGTAATCACTCCGTGTTTTGTCCCTTCATCCGTCCAGAAATCCAGCATGGCTACCAAACCCTAAACCAAATGTAACAGGAATGAGCGGTCCAAAGAATCAGAATGGTCATCTGCCACACCTCCCAGGCTCCCAATACCCCACCAGGAAGTTGGTAATCCCATTGATTGACAAGACCGAGCGTGCATTGTATTAGATTGGTAGTGGGCGGCGAAACCAACAAGTATTAAGTATGTGATTGAAGAAACATTCAGACGTTATGGATTGGAAACTAAATATTTTCATCGAAATAGAACAAGCAGTGCAAGAGCGGTCCAACATAATGGCCAAGATTCATTATTAAGAAGTACAGGTATCACGGGCATTAAAATTTCTGACGGGAAATGTAAATTCATGGACGTCAAATAGACGTTTTGAATATTTTGGTAGCTGTCACTATTGACGTGTCGATTCTAAATTTAGCTGTCAAATACGTGCTACAATTAAAAAAACGTTCTGTACGCCGTCAAATTCCAGGCCTGGTTGTGAAGAAGTTCAAAACCTTGGGCATTTGTGTTAAATCAGGGTGGAATGTGCTTTATTTTCTAAATAAACTTTATATGAATAATTGAATAAACCATATTTTAAAAGAAATCAGTTAAAATTAAAAAATGAATTGAATGAAGAACATTATGAATCAATCAACCAAAATTAAAAAAAAATGAATGAAGAACATTAAGAATCAATCCATCATAATTAAAAATAATAATATATAAAATAATAAATAATGACTTTGTATCATTTTAAAGATACATCTTTAAGTATAAATTTTAATCTATATTCTTTAAAAGATTTTAAGAAAGAAAAATAATTAGTTAAATTTTTAAATTAAATTTTAATTTATATTCTTACAAGATTTTAAGAAAGAAAAATAATTAGTTAAATCTTTAAATTAAATTGATAAAAATGAAACAATAAATCAATCTTCTTGATATAATCATACATCTTGGTGAAGGCAAGTCATTATGAATGTACTAATTCATTGTCTAATCAAGAGATTAGTCAATTTCCTAAGTTCATCATTATAAATTCAACGGAGTATAGGAACATTTGAGCCCCCTCGCACTCTCCTCACATTGATACAATTCTATGTAACAATGGAATTAATTTATTTATTTAGTTTTACAAACCTATCTAGTGATTCCTATCACATTCATCTACATGCTGAAAATAGTATCCCTCTAAGCATCATTAAAAAAATGGATAACCCCCATATCATTTTCTTTTCTCACAATACTCCAATTAACTCGTAGTGTTCCATCCAGTTCAAAATGTTCCCATCAAAGTTTCAACACAATAAATATCTTCATTCTGAAACAACATGGCCTTATGTTCAAAGACAAATTTTGGTTTAATTCAAAGCTCTCTAACTTAACTTTATCATTTATGGTTTCATCCTCAAAAAATATGTAAATAAAACTAATGTGATTTGTAAATGAGACTAGTCCAAACACAATAAACTAATAAGCCATCATTTTTTAAATGAAATAGGTATGTTGTGTCTCATTTGAGTTTTATTTATAAGTGTGTAAAATCAAAGGGCAATGCTTGCTTGGACCAAATATCAAATAGTGTAATAAAGAAGATTAGTCATCTTTGATCATGTCAAAGGATAACATATCAATTCAGCTCTCTTCAATGAGAATATACCCCTGTGTTCCTTGGTTTTTATTAAGGATGCCATAGGTGTTTGTATTTAAATTTCCACTCAACTTTGACAGCAAAGATACACCCTTCATAGTGCAACAACATAGCTAAGGAGACTCTATCAAATGTATTTCTAAAAACAAAAACACAAAAGTAGGTGCTTGTTGTCATATAACAAAGAATGGAGTCGAATATTAGTGATGTGGATGCCCTTGCCGACTAGAATGGAAATGCATGTGCCAAATGAGATTGGAATTGGAGGTATCGATGTTGATGTAGTTTTCGGCGATCCAACCCCATTGCTCAACCATTATAAAGGTGGTGCTTCCCTATCATAGCCTAAAGGAGAAGTAAATTACTTAGGGATGATACCACTTAGGGATCCAAGAAGGACTAATGAGTTAATGCACTGTCCATTCAACTCAATTTAGTCACTTTGTGTGAATTCCATTATTCGGGAAACAAAATTGGTAGGCTTCCCACATCCAACCATATTTAATATTGAATAAATCCTATGAGCCACTCTGTCAATTGCTTGGCATGAAACTATGGTACTTACTAATTGGTAAGAGTGTTTTTGCAATCTAGATATGTCACCATCCCTACCACCAAGTGGATGTTTCATCTCATGATCAAGTGCAAAAAAGGGACTTTGAATAGAATTGCCAGTATGGTGAGTCACCCCCTACTCAAGTAACCAAACATTCTCAATGTCCATTATGTTTCCTATGAAGAGTGGGAATTGTTATATGATAACGATGCTTTCTTTGGCCCCATATGGCATGTAGTCCATCATCCCACTAAAATCAATCGGACGCATTTTATAGATTATGGTGACCATGATGGTTAGTTGTGTCATCTTAATCTTCTTTGTGTATCCTATACTCCAAATCACCACCTTTTGATCTATGAAGCACGTGATTCTTCATATGGTCGTAATTTTGGCAAATCCAAAAACCTCCAAAATATATAAAAAACTTTTTTTATTATCCATCCATACATTTCCACATTGAGTCCTTTATTCACCAATGTTGTCTTTACAACACCAATAATCCCACTCACCAGAAAAAGTCTATAAACCCTATTAGCAATTCCTTTGTGCCCATGAGAGTCCATCTCTCTCAATTTTTTGAGTGCATTACCCATGACTCTTCAATTGTTCTTCACTCATGTTTGGTTGCATTTCAAATTGACACTCACTATTGTTTCTAGTCATGATTCTCATTTCCTTAGTACATTTTGGAAGAAATTGTGGCACTTATTAGGTTGTTAGTTCCATTTTTCCGCAACATTTAAGCTTCATACACACGACCAAACTAAGGTTGTAAATCACAGCTTGGTGCATGCTCTACATATATACTATGCCCGCAACAATCAATGGGACTCTTATCTTCATGTTTATCGACACAAATATAATGGATATGGCAATGCCTACATTGTACTTCCTTCTTTTCATGTTTGTTTCGGTTATCAGACCCTTGCTCCTTACGATGCTCAAATTACTCTTTCTCGTGCAACCAATTCACACTAACAGAAAGAACAACATATTGTCACCACATTTATTCAAATGCTCACACAGGTACATTCCCAAGTACCTCTCTTCATAATCTTCTCATCATTGATTTCCTTCTTGTAATATTCTAAATATTCTCCCCTGGTGTCTGATGCTTTGTAGTAATCTTGATACTTATTGATGAAAGTTTGTTTTATTTGATCCCCAAGTGTTGATATTATTTCATACAAACTAACAAACCATCATGATGTTGCTTTCTTTAGTGTGGATGGGAAGAGCCTCAACTTCTAAGCATTTATTTTGTAATCATAAGTTCTATAGTGAGATTCAAACTCAAAGAGAAAGGTATCAGGATCCTTAGTAGTTGCTAACAACCTAATTTCACTCATTTATTTTGTCATTAGCACTTTCACATGGAGACATCGCTTTGACAGCTTTAGGTCTCATTCCCACAATTGTATGACTTCAATCTTGTTATCATGAGCCAAGTCAAACCCCAAGTTTCACCCAAAAGTCATAGCACAACATTTCACCATTTTCCATGTGAAACACATGCACTAAATTTTAAAAAAACTATTCTATGATCGTAAAGTAAAAAAAAGGCTCATTAACACATGTGCACCTCCCATAAATGGCCTAGTGGCAAAAAGTGGACCTTATCAAACAATTATTTATAATTACAGGGTTTGATCTAGTCTTCATTAGTATCCTTATCCCACTATTTCATTAATACAATGGGATTTCTTCACATTGAAGCTAGCACTAAAGAGAGGTATACCATTTCACTTATAAATAAAGTTATTGAGGTCATCTATTTCATCCCATCACTCATTGCAACACTATTATACCTAAATTTCATTCGAGAGTGTTTGCACCTTGGCCATATTCTTTCTACCATTTGAGGATTTTATTTCTACCATCAAGCCTTGGAGTTGGAGCACACAAGGAGGTAAAGGACCTTCCATCAAGGTGGCTTTGGAGCTCATATTCCTACTACAACCATTATTGAGGTGTTGTCTTGTAAGTCCTTGTTTCCATTGGTAATAAAAATGTATTCATTCTTTACTTTATCTCAATGCTTTATATGATTAGATGCACACCATTATTTTGTGTATTTTCTTTTGCATGAGGTAGAATATGGAATTGGTTTACTATTTAATTGCTCTTTTATTATTATTGATTTTATTTGACATTTAATTAGCATAACTCTTCATAGGTTATTTCGGTACATCATAGTAACAAAATACCATCAATAGAATGGTGACTCCACTAGTGAAGTTGACTCTTGCTACCTTCCTTGGTTATGTGTGTTCTTTATTGGGTTGTTGATAGTTAGGTTTTTGTTGCTTTTGCCACGATGTAGTTGTAGTTTACAGGTGACCTAGTCAAGAAACCTTAAGTTACAACCTTGGTCACAAGTAGTTTCGAGTAGTTTTCCTTTTAATTTATAGCATTATTTTATACAAGGAAACTTTGGGCACGTTGATTCCCTAGGATAAATGCATCCATGTGCAATTCGACTTTATTCCCATGCTGCATTTTATTTTCATTTTTTCTCTGTTTGGCCTAGATGGTCAAGAATTTCCATAGTCTGCTTGTTCAATCCCACTATGTCTGCTCTCAAATTGTGATTGTTTTGTTAAGTTTTCCCATCAAACATTGTAGGTGAAGAAAAAGGTTTTGATGCTTTTATTATTTTTTGCTTCTAGGGTTTATATTTGGGTTTCCTTGACATGTTTCAGTTTCATCTCTTATTCCATAATTTATTTGTTAACTAAATTATTCAATCTGCATAGAAGCTAGTTAAGGAATATTTCTTTTACATTAGAAGATTTTCCAATTTTATTTGCAAATCTTAGGGTTTTCCTTTATTTTCCAACATTAAATCCATTGTTTAGTTGTTGAGTTTAGTAAAAGTTTTATATAAGGAAAAGTGGTTTGGTTAAGAAAAGAATTCCCTAGGTTCTTAGCATTTAACAATCTCTCTTCCTTTTCCTATAATTGCATTTACTTGCCAGATTGGACTAGTCCCTAGCTAGTTAGTATTAGGAGCTTTTATTTGTTGGTTGCTTCCAAAGTTTGCTTTTACAAGCTCAGGAAAAGTCATCTCTTGTTCAGAGAAAAATAATCATTTCTCTTTAGTAATTGGCATGTTTACTTTTCCATATTTGCAACTTCTATTTCCAACATTAATTTTAGTTCATTTTCAAGCAATATTTTATTATTGCACACGCATCACGTTCACACGATCCACACCTAAAGTAAATAGTTGGTTCAATATGCCAACTTTAGCCTTAAAATCAACAACTTAATCTTAACTAGCTAAAATTCCTCACTTGAGGACCAAAATAATATTTTAGTTGGGTTAGGGTTGTGGGTATATGCATCCAAATAATTCGCCACAATCACTTACTCTTGAGACATAGTTGTTGACACTTAGGGTGATTAAAATCCTTTATTTCAGATACAGTTCAAAACTAGTTTGATGACAAGTGTGCTCTCTAAGAGTGGGCAATGTTAAGGTTGGGACTAGAGATTTGATTAAGACTCCTAACTCTTTCATATTGAATATCTTATGAATGTTGAATTCAATTGAAGGCAAGAAAACCTATTGTATATATCCATGAAGAGGTAGCTTGGTGTCTATTCCCTAGGTTCCTACCCAATCGGCTGTCATCGAAAGGAGAGCACCTGATGCAAACAATTGTTGGCTGTTAAGAGTTTCCCCCAATGCCATTCACTATAATTGTCTCTTTCTCACCTTGACTCACTCTTTTGGTGGACCTCATATCCCATCAAATGGAGTGTTTCGAAGGCCCTTGCTCATCTCTTTACTCATTTCTCACGATGGAATTTATGACCATTTATTTAGAAACATTCAGGAGATTTTTATTTTGTTGTTACACTACTTGAGCAATAGCATTTTCTAAGTTACTGGGTCTTTTTCTTTTTTGTAGGATAATTTTCGTTGTTGTATTCATGTACTTTATTAGAACACACTGCACCCACTTTGCACTTAATTTCAATTTAGTATTTTTTGCATTAGAACAATTTGTTGTTTTCCCACCATTATCTATAGGAGCTATAAATTTATAAAGAATAATAGTCACACTTAGTCAAGATTATGCCTCCAATCTCTCGTAGGCACTCTCATAGGATCCAAGGACTTGATCTAGTACTTGGTATCTCTGGTCATGTAATATCCATTTCTTGCTTTATGAGGATCAAACACAATTGACCTCTATCCCCTCTCAGTTCAACTTCGAATTCAACCTATTTGGGATTATCAAAGTCAAGTTCGTCCTTGTCTAGTTCTTATATGTCCATAGTTGGACCTTATCTATACACTATGATTCCTGGCGTTTCTCAATATGATTTTACTCACTGGGATCAACTTGGAGCATCCCACACCATGAATGGAATCATAGGTTAAGTGATTTCTACATCCTATCTTAAGGCCAAAGCCAAATGTTTTTCTCTACCAATACTAGCATGTACAAGAACTGGTCAATTGGGCTTAGCCTAGGTGGTTTTGAGAAGAAGTATTATATTCCCAACCTATGTTCAATTCATGTAAGTGACATGTTGATCTCTTAGTGAGTATATTGTTGTAATGGCCTTAAGCCCTTTGTTGACAAAGCCTTGAGCTTCTACAGATTTTGGTTTGCCCCTAGTTACCATCCATGGAATGAGGGGAAGTGCCTAACAAGTTCCCTTGAGATATGTATTTCATGGAAAATAAATGTATGAGAACTATTATGGTGGAGAATGTTTTATGTTTTTCCTACGTTCTTAAGGGAAACCTCAAATTCCATACAATCCATATGATCATATGTGCTCATAATCACATGTTGGGAATATTACTTCATACTCAACTCCTCCTACATAGCCTCTTAATCATGTCCCATATTGTAGTGACACTATGTGATTCCATTAGGTTGTGCTTAATCCCATAAACCAAAACTAGGATCCCAAGTATCCTCCCAAACAAGGAAAATATCCTTAGCTTCGAGCAAACCATTTGTGTTTGCCTTGTGGGGTGTATGGACATTACAAATATCATTGTCTACTACTATTTATAGTGTGTTGCATGTTGAAAGAAGAAGTTAAATGTGATTCCATTAATACCTCTCAAGGTCAACCAAGTAATCAACCAACTCCACTCTTATTTCTCAACCTATGATGTTACATAATCGGTTTCCCCCATAAGGGCTTGTAACAACCCAATTGATGACACCCCATTCTAACCAACCGACTTCATGTAATCCTCTAGGAGATCCTTCCTTTTAAAAGATTTACATAACTTCCATCAATGTAAACCTTTATACCTAACAACATAATTATGATATGCCCCATAAACTAACACCTTATGATAAAGAAAATGAACCACCTCTACCTAATGGTCCTTTTCAAGTTATGAAACAAATTGTTGACCTTACTCCCAAAGTACCAAAGGTACCTTCATTTCGCGCTACTCATAATATCCATGCACAGGCTACTCATTACTATAGCGTCATGGATGATTTGGCATAGTTTCCCACTGCCATGTTTACCCTTGAGGTGCTTCACAATTTCCCTTCATTAAAAAATTATTTACTTTCGACTTAGGTACCATCGACCTATCTAACGTTGAGTTGATTGCCTTTAACTTAGATCAAGCGGGGCAACAATTTCCTTCTTCAGTTACATTTCAAGTACGAATAACCATCAAGAACATGATTGTTCATTGATACATTATTGATGAGGGGGCTTCCACATGTGTCATGTCCACAGATATTTGGAAGAATTTGGGATCTCCAAAGTTCACACCATCACTCATGATCCTTTGTGCATATGATGGTTTTCCTTCTCAACCACACGGAATATTGCAGAATGTTCTCACGAAATTTGTTGGTAAGATTGTCTTGATTGATATTGAGGTTGTCGACACCTAGCTTGACTATAACATATTTTTAGGGCAAAGCTATATATATGCTCTGAAGGTTGTTTCTTCTATGGTATTTCATCTCATGATGTTTCCCCATCAAAGAAATATCATGAATCTCAACCAACTTACATATCTTGATCTGAAGTCAACATCTAATCCAAACAATGTTTTCCCTACAATTGAGGACAACCTCTCTATGCCTTCTTTTGTTGAAGTTGGTCCACGTATCTTTCAAGACCCTTCTTTGACCAAAAACTTCCTTGGATCACTACCAAATATTCCCCATGAAGGAATGTCCCAAATGTATACTACTAGATCTGGAGAGTTGTCTTCCCAACATAAAAGTAAGCTAGTTCCTCCTTTAATAGTGGGAAATTAGTGGGTTGTCTTGCCAATTGTCTAAATTCCCTTCCTATTCACTTTCGCTGAGATAGTTGGAACCTCTATCATGGTGACATTGAATATTCCAGGTCTCACTTTTGGTAACTTGGCATGGTATCTTAAGCCACTTGATCCACCATTTTCTACAACACCATCCCCCCACCTAGTCTTGACTCATGTTCAACCTACGTATGCATTTTCTATCTCTGCTTCACAGTTGTATTAGGAGCATGTTCCTCAAAATCATATTGGTAAAGGTAAGAAGGGTGTTGGGGGGAGAAAAAGAAAGCTAAGGGCTTCAACCCTCCTAAGCCAAATGTGACTATTGGGACCTCCACACCGTAAAAAGCTCCCCTACCTTCTACCATACGCAACATCGACAACCACACCACTTATCAATGCCTAAAACTCCCAATGTTATATAGTTTGATTGAAGACTGATCTAATATATCCATCCCCATGGTCCACATTACTCCCCTAGATGTTGTTAAACAGTGAAACAAATTGATGTGCATTAATCATCCTTGTGTATTATGTGATGCTCATGGCCATTATTTGCACCATTGTCCTGAACTTCTTAAGTTTAGAACTACACTTATAGAATCTCCCAAAAACCATGCAAAGCACCAAGTCACCATATTGGAAGGTCATCCCCCCAATTAATGTGGGTGAGGGATCCTTACCCATTTACTATATCTCCTCCTCTATCGGCTCATTATCTATTGAGCATCCATTATGTTCACATGTATGTCTACGAGTCTTGCCTCAATTACTTCAATACCTTTTCCTTTTTCTACTATGGAGTTTCCTTGATGCTAGATATGTACTCATTAGTAGGTGTTGCTTATGTGAGTCATACCTTGCATTGGTTCGCAGTTGTTAATTGTCTCATCCCTAAAATTGGACCCACTACAACCAATTCGGTAGTGGCACCTAACACCTTCGAATCTAAAATTATCATTTTTCACTCAAATACTCGTGCATCTAACATGTAGCTACACCCTTCACAATTGTATTTGGCATGTGCCTATTTGACAAATAGATGCATGGCCAAAACATTGGGCATTGAGCCTATAAATATGCATGCAATAGGCAATTGTTGGAGAATTTTTCGTGTGCAATGTGAAAAAAATCCCTCGATAGATGCATGCCCTATCTAAAGATTTATAGGGATTTTACCAATCTCTCCAAACCCTAAACTACAAAATAAATTGGAGATAAATGAAGAGGGCATTGAGATCTCTAACTTGAAACTCATGACGTGAAAATCCAACAAGGCAATGGAAGATATCATCTCTGTAAGTTTCAGGTCACATGATAAACTTGAACTCCAACTAGTACAAATGAATTTCAAATTTGGAGGTCTTTCCCTATTTATAGAATTCCTAGATTTCTTTCACTCCATATGGCCTCATACAAGATCCCTTTGACGTGTAATTTACATCACTACTTTCCTCATTTTGAGATATTTCCCATGATATGAACAATTTTTTGAGGTCAGGTACTTCATATGGATCCTCTTTTTCCCTTCAAAGTTTCAATGCATATAACATGAGCCCATGATATCGATTTTTAAAGTAGTATAAATCAATGGTTTTATTTTCACGTGCATGCACACACACATGCGCGTGCGCACGCACACACACACACACACACACACATGCTCACGCGCACACACACACACACATGTGCACGCGTGCACACACACACATACACGGTTTTATTTCACACACACACACGGTTTTATTTTCATACACACACACATGGTTTTATTTTTGCACACACACACACACAATGTCAATCCTTCAACTATAATTTCTCAAAACAAGCATATAGATGACATATCCCCTTTGAATATACCTCATTAGCCTTGTTTGTTCAATTGGATTGTGCTTGCAGGGGACCCCCCATTCATGTAAGTGTATAGCCTATCCATTATTGCATTCATCCTTGCCCAATTGTAGTAGTACTCTACCTACATGGATTCCCAGGGATTAGTACCCCCTTGCAACTGGGCACCCATGTTGTTATTTTCCCCTTAGGTTCGAGAGTCTATATAGCTTGTGTCGCAGAATTTAGGCTCTTGTTCATTCTCATCATGAACACTAACTTGTTACCCTAAACTCCTAAGCAATTTGATGGCTTGTCATTGTTTGCTTCACTTAATTGCATAACATTTCCCCTCTACCTCATCCATACTCTGAAGATCATTTGTGTTGTTTTACCACCATTCATCTAAACTCAAGGAGATTACCATTAATGCCTAACCCTTAGCTGCTTCCATTTTTCATCATTCTTTCGATTTGATTCATTTGGTTATCTCTTGAGCACTTATCTCCTTGCTTGTATTCTTATCCCAATTCATTCATTCTTTTGGGAAACGATTAAAGAGCTCATTAGCACACTTGCAATGCATATAGTCTCAATTGGCAACATCCTTAGTCACCTTTGTTTATAACAACCTGCAATAATTCACTCTTGGAGTCTTATTGTTTCAGTCACCATCTTGTATTGACACCGTTCACGGGCCTCATTTTGCTCCACTCACTTTAGTATGTCTTCACTGGCCATCCATGGTACTAGCCTTCCAAGTTGTCATCATAAGATCCTTTCGCTTTATTGATTACCATTCTTGGAGTTCTACATTTGTTTCCATGTCTGCCTTGCCATTTTTCTTTGAAAAATGGAAGCCTTGAGTCCATTACTCTTTGGTCTCATTTTCCACTATTCTCTAAATCACTAAAACTTTCACATTACTATCCTTGTATTATACCTCATATTTATTTGAAAAGGTTACCTTATACTTTGCTTACAATAGACCTTCCCATATCGATGTCAACGCATCTATTTAGGGGTTTGTTTTAGAGGGCTTTGTACCTTGGCCCCATTTTTCTCATTGACAGGTTCTCCCAGACTAAGCAAGGATAACCATCATTGTTCCTTGACTTAGTAGGTTCTCAAGTGCTTGATTCCAACTCATTATTGCGCCATTGAAGCATACATTCATGTCGCTTGGACTCATTGAGATTGCTCTAAGATGAGAATAGAATATCCTAAGGTTATCAAAACCAATTAGAACCATTGATGGAATAGCCCAAAAGGTTAGTAAATTGAAGAAGCATCAAAACTAAAATCCAAGGAAAGATGTAGAGGAAGATAATACCCAAACCCATAACATATTGGAAAGTGATCTAATACCAATGATGTGGGAAAATACCAATCATGAGTAGAGTTCGACACTGAAGTGTGAAATGGAAATATCTCACTGATTTTCATCATTAAATTATAAGCTTTTATGCTTTACATGAAGAAATCAACTCAACAAACCAGGAGCTAAAATCTCAACAAGATCCTAAAAACTAGCAACAAATTACAATAATAGGTCTAGTTAGAGATAAGATCTCAACTGGCCTATGAGAATGGGAAACCATCTCAACCACTCCAAGAGAATAGGAAACCAAAAGGACTCGTTAGGCAAACCACAATAATATGAACACGATACAAATAATAATATGAAACAAGTATCACATGTGAGACAAATCTAGCATATGCTAAAAATACCTATCACTAAGAATCCCTATCACTGAGTTCATATAACCATCCTATAATGAGTTGATAAGTTTTTAATTATTACCCATTTATTCTTTCACGTGTTTGTATAAATTCTTGGGGCTAACCCTATTTTTAAAATTATCCAATTTCTACAAGTTGATATGGCTTTGCTTCACCCATGAATATATGTGTGCTTAGTTGTTTATCATCAATTGATCCTTCAATTTTTCTTGATTGTATTATTCTCAAAAGGTCTGAACCAACCTTATGTTTTTCCAGTTTGACTACAAGATCAAAAACATATTTTTCGAATAATAGTAGTTGTCTACAAATATTTACTTTTACAGTAGTCTTATTTATTGAATATTTTAATGCAAGTCATCGATGAAAATTTGCAAATGGTTTGCTAATAGGTATGCATTATTGTAATGTGAATATTTTCGGTGGCCCTTCTCTCTACGTGGTTGTATAATTCTTCTCTAGACGTTAACTTTTTGCTAACAAAAGAAACATGATGATCAATGTTACAATGTCCTAGTTGTGTCAGTTTTGTTCTAATTGCAAGTACTGATGCATCAACATGTACATGAATTGTCTTTGACCATTCTAGAAAATAAGCATTCATACAATGACTATTTTCTACTTTCATATTCCAAATGCTTCTACACATTCCTTTATATGTGTGTACTTTTTTTCTTCTTCAACAACTTTGCCCAGGATATAATGATAAGATTATAATTTCTTGTGAATTTTCCACAATAACATGATCCAAAGTTAAGCACATTGAATGGGTATAGTTAGTTCTATCATATCAACTACTATATTGATCTTGGCTTGATCAACTAGAAGTCCATCCTTGCATAGCACATGGCAAAGTATCACTCCAAGAGTTTGCAAAAAAATATTTTGTAAGTTTAGTGATATATGCAACTGTTTACACCTTTCTAATATAAATCTTAGGGCTTGTATGCATTCTTTGCATACGATGAACACTGCCCAACCATCCAAATACAAGATCCATCAAATCAATAAGAAGAAATCTATTATTGAATGAGATACATCAAGTGTTCCCTTAGTTACCAGGTTCTCTCCTTGCTGTTGGTGTGCTAGTAGTTTGCCTTGGGTCGATATTCAATAAGATCTAAGGAAACCCTAGACTCAAAACCTCATATTCGAACCAACCAATGCAACAAGAAGGAGAAACGAAACCATAAAGAGCATAAATTATGTATGAGTTAATGTATATGTTTGAACAGAGCTAAGGGAGATAGTGAATTCAAGCAACCCAAGAGCTTGATAAGGAAGTTAGGAAGCCTTGCATACCAATATGATAGAGTTTAAATGCTTTAGAAGGGACCATAACAAAGAGAAATAAAGGCTATTTATAAGCATGTAATAATGCAAGCATTTTAGGAAATGATAAAGAAGCATTAATCATAACCCCACTTATGTGCTACCCATTTGCAAATTTAATCGAGGAATTGTTAGACTTCCAGGACATCCATCGTTTTTTCACCCAAAAAGTTGTGTCAATTATGTAGATTTCATAGATCCATGGAATGACCATACAACTTGTGAATAATGGGTGATAAGTAAATGCCAAAAGGAAAATCAAAGTTGACCCAATATACCCTTATGTGCACCCTTGAATGGTTCTAAGAATGTTGGAGACCTCCCAAATGAAAATGCACCTCTATCTAACCAAGTGATCAAATTAAGCATGCATGTTAAGGTTGTTCAAAGTAAGAAGAGATTTATGTAGGAATAATGCCACAAGGGATAAGTAAGGCCAAACAATGATCTAAATAAAGAGAAGAATGGGCCCTTACATATGCAAAAACATAGAAAAGGGTAAACCACATTCATCCATATAGGAGCAAACATAGGGCTACATAATGAAGGACCACTGAAACATGATAAAACCATCACATAAAATGGAAGGCATTGTGCCATTCCGAGGTGTTAAGTGGATGGAGGTGCTAAGCGTGAAATCCATACACTTTACATTGTCCCCATGGAAAGAGATGTTATCCATGAAGAAGATTGTAGTGAGGTGCCATGTATAAGGGCAACTAGCAAGCAAGAAAAATGAATACAACAATAAATAAATAAAATATAACTGATATGAATGTGAACGAAAGGAGAAAAGACCACCAACACACGCAACTATGCAAACTTGAATGCATATTTGAAGGTTCAATGGTGCTAGCGTAATTCCTTAGTAATTATAGAGAAGTTGGAACAACCCCAAGGTCAAGCATGGGGTAACATCTCCCAAGGCTTGTTGATGACATGGCTTAGATAATACAACTGAAGACAAGGTGGCACAACTTGGGGGAACCCTTGAAAATTCCCACTAACAAAAGATTCAAGTGACTCCATTGAGGCCCTAGTGGTACTAGATTCTATTGCATGAGAGTTTTGAAGGGCTACCCCATCCATCCACTAGGATAACACTATCAAAAGCCCAACATTGAAAAAGACTCCAAATGAAGAAAGGGACCACCATTAGAAAGTTTATGTGGCCAATGAATGGATGCCACACAACAAGACAAGAAAATGCTTAAAAGGTTATTACATGCACAATCATAGCTGGATGTCTAAGGATAAGTCAATAATGGATTTTATGAATGTTTTAACATCCAAAGGCACTATAATAGGTAGTGCATACTCCATGGGGTTGTTAATGAAATTCCTTAATTGTCCTTGGCATCTTAGCCTTCCATGAGGAAGTTGAAATGGGAAGTGAAGGTAATAAAGAAACACATCGAGGACGAAGAGGGGACTCATTGTTGCAAGTTGGGTTATCGTGAGGACGCTTTGATGACATAGGGGTTTTAAAACACAATGAACCCATTAGCATAATGAATGGACAATTTCAAATGTTGGAAGGACGAAGGCTCAAAACATTAAATCCTATGCATAAATGAGCAAAAATGTCCTTGAGCTCAAATCGGTCATGTGAAAATCTCAAACCTAGAGTGTGTCTTATAGTACACAAAGAATATGCAATCTGTTTAGAAGAGTAACAAATGACAATAATATAGGACTATTACAAATAACAATAGGATCAAAGGAAAAATGAAAGCTTGTCTCATCTATAAAGAACACTATACCATAGCACTATAATTATATCTCTAAGTATTGCAAAAGAAGAGTAGGAATTGTTAGTTTTCAAGTTACTCCAAAAGTGTTTACACCATGTTTTGGGGTGCTACGTGAGTTTCGGGGTACTTGGTGTATGTTCAACACCGAGATGATCTGAAATGGATTGACACATGGGAGATCGCCCATGATGGATTAGTACAACATAGACAACTTGCTTAATGTTCTCTTGACCTAAAGTGGGTGCTTACTTGTTATTCTTCCTTAGGGAGATGTAGTTCTCTTGCTTGCTTGGTGGATGGACTTCAATGTGACCACATTGAGAGGTTCACTTGCTTGGAAAAAATCCTACTTAGGAGGAGGAACCTTGTAATGTCCCTTGTTAGGAATTTTATAAAAATTCTCAATTTTCCATTTTTTTCCCTAGTTCGACCTTTGACTAGTTTTGATTTCTAGGTCCCAAAATTGCCCCAAATGATCCCAAATCTTCTGAGAAGGTATATGAATGATATTAGAACATAAATATGTGTTTCAGGGATGCCTTTGGACCTTTAAAATACTTCTGCAAATCCTCTTTCAATTCTGGTCAATGTAGTAACTTTACTAGTGATTTCCCTTTGACTAGTATTGGTCTCTAGGTCTCAAATTGACTCCAAATGCCTTCAAATATTCAAGGAAGGTGTATGAATGATATTAGGACTTGAATATGATGTTGAGGGATGACATATGGCCACCAAAAGACCTCTACAAACTCTCTTAATATTCTGGATCAAGTATGCAATTTTACTAGTAATTTGGGGTTCAAATCCCCCTGGGGTAAGTACTGAAAATGGCTTCCCAAATGCCTCCAAACCCACTCAAATTTATGAAAAGAGGTAGGGAATGTATTGAGTATGCTATTAAGGTCTCATGTGCACCATTAATTGATTATTATATCTGTTCCAACCCTCTCCCATTCAACTGCAAAAATCACCAATTCGACCCTTGGGGAAATGGCACTATTTCTTCTCCCAATGCAATTAAATTGAGTAAAAATACTTCAAATGCTCAAGTACAATACATGAAACTTGTAAAATACATCCATGGAAGTCCATTAATCACAAATTTATCATAGAATCATCCATTCATTCGAAATCATCAGCATTACATTGGTTCACAACAAGGTAGTGGGGAAATGGCATCGTTCTTTCATTAAAAATGAGATTTATACATTTCTACTTGGAATTTCGACCTGAAACTTTATGGAGATGAAGAACAGAGTATTTAATTCATATTACAAAAGAAATGGGGCATTAGAATCTCCCCCAAGGAGTACATTATCTCACAAAAAACGCCCTCCCTCAAGGATCAAGAATATGCCATCAAAACTGGAAATGGTTGAAGGAGTGAGCTGCAATAGAAGAAACCATGAGCTGCCCTATGGCTTACACCTGCAAATAAAGACTCCATTAAAGCTCCAAATGAAAGGTCTAAATGGCCTTTCCAATTACCAACTTGGATGGGAATCTTTCACCCTCGAAATTGGCTAAGGCAAGCAACTAGTCATCCACTAGCTCTCCCTCTTCACAAATGCAATTGCAAATTCTACAAATGATCAAAATATGGTTTCATTATTTTTTATTGACATTTATAAAGTTCTAATGTCCTCCATGGGTCGAATTCCTTCCAAGAGACTCATGCCAACTCAAGTTGGGAAGAGATTCCAAAGAACACCACTTGTACAACAATTCCTAGTCTCCCACTTCCACCAAATCACATGTGGAAGCATCTTAGCTGCCCTAACACCCTTGAGCGCCCTCTTGGAGTCTATTTTTAGCCATGACATGTCATATATGTCATATGTCAGCCTTCAGGTCTGATTTGTGTCATAGGTGTCATAGCATCTTCATCATTGTTGTCATGGAGCTAGGGAATCTAGCCCAAGTGTCTCACTAGCTCCAAATTGCCTCTTCCTCTTCCATGGGAGTTACTCTTCCTCTATATTTCGATCTCATTGACTCATGCCAAGTATTATTGACCTTATAACTCATCCCAAGAACATTAGGCTTCCCATGGATTCGAAATTGCAAGAAGAGGATGCCATGTGGCACATAAATTCTAGCTTGTGTGGGTCCCACTTCCTCCATGTGTCTTTATGATCAAATGCCACTTTGATTTTCACTTGTATATATTTATTTATCTCCTTTATTAAATATTTATTCCATCCTAATGTTGCAACATCATTTATTATCCTCATTATTCCAAATCCCAAAGCTTCCTCCCCAAACCTAGGAAACTAATAATTTTCCTCCTTGGCAATTATTTGACCTTTAGCATCAATTTGACAAACTCTAATGAATAGGGCCAATTTGCTTAGGCCACTGTGACCCAATTCCAAATTTGGGATATGACAAACCTTATGCATCACGAAGGAAGGCATTAAGCCCTAGATGGAATGGGGTAGCTTATATTCTTGATTGGAGGCTTGGAGTTGGCTCAGAGACACTTGAGATGCTACATTGTTCTTGTAGGGACAACTAACCTAGGGGAGTAAATGGTTTAGGAGTGATGGAGTTCATGCAGGCTTGACATGGAGAGGTGTGGACACACCCTGAGTAGTTGCACCATATTAGAGATCGTACTATGTATGACATAGCTTGGGGTATGACATGTGTACCCTTGAAGTGGAGTGCTTCACTTGTGTAGGCCTAAATGAGCTTATTGTAGGTTATGTGCAAGGGCTTGGGCCTACATTGTATTATTGGCCTTCCTTACCTCCCATATATATAGAGGAAGGAAAGAGTCATTTCATTATCATCATAATCATACTCTTCTCTTTAAATTTGTCTTCTTGGATTGATTCCCTATGGTTGATGGGGAAACTGTAGGAAAAGCTATACATCGAAGGAGGAGGTCTTTGTTGGATATTGCTCTTGTGACTAGGGTTTGGTCTCACGAAGAAGAAGTTGTTGGAGATGATCATATATATCATTCACTAATATCCACCTAATATCATATTTCACTTTTCTGTAGAGATGTGATCTTGAAGAAGAGTGTGCACTAGTTACCTTCTCTCTCTTGATGCTTCATTTGTACTTGATCTCTTTCTCTCTCTTGGCATCATTAGGGTTTTTAAAATCTTTGTGGAGCATCTTAAAATCTAGGTCCCTTAGAGGTTTGAGATTAGGTTTTTGTGATAAATCCCTAAGTTATATTTGGTGAAGAAGAAGAGAATAGGACATATGTCTAGGAAGACTTGTTTGAGTGATTTTTGAATGTTGAAGCTCCTTGGTTGCGTTAGGGTTTTTCTTGTTTTCCATAACCAGGGTTTTGTAAAGCTAGTAGATTGTACTAGCCTAGAGAGAAGGGTGTGATATGCACAACAACTTCATGTTATGTTATTAACCAACATAGATCCATCCTAAATGCGGATCTATCAAGCACCGAGAGGCATCCAATTTCTTGAGGTGTTATTTTTTTAATGACTTTTTATTTGGTTTTATATTTTTATTTTATGAACATATATTATTTTTTAAAATATTTTTTATTTGGTTTTCATTTTTTATTTTATGAGCCGACATAATTTTTTTAATTACTTTTTTTTGGTACATAAAGTCACATCGTTACATTACATTACGTTACAGATATCCCCCATACTAGGTTGTAAGCACCTTGCTACTCTCTGTGCAATGAAGTTTTCAATTGTCCAACATTTGTCTAATTTCAATATTTGTTTTCCAGTGAACTATGTTATCCAGGTATTGTTAATTACAATGATATATGTCTCTCTAGTTTTACATAAGGAAAGGGCAATTTTGTTGATTTCACATTATCATAGAAATTTTTATGGACAATTTTACTGTTGTTATCTACCATAAAAGTGAGTTTTCAAATTTGGTTTATGCATGATAAGTTGCCCTGTAAGGGCTAAAACTTATCAAGAAACTTTGGTATTTTTTCTCCTTGGATTGCCTATAAGATTAGGTTGTTAGAGAGTGAAATATTGTATCTTTTCCACTACTGTTTTGTACTATATTTCATAACATCCCTAAGGTAAACCTCTAGTTAAGAGGTAAAATTTCTTGAATTGTGATTTTTTTTTTTAAATTTCTATAAGAATAGTAAATATTCTTAGTTCCGAGAGAGTGTAGATTCGACATGTAATCCTCTTATTTAAGAAAGAGTCGATAAGCCATTTTCAACTGGTTTTCCCATTTGGGGTTTTAGGGTAAAATCTTTGTGTTATTTGTGTGTATGTAATTGTTATTTTCAAGCATTGCTTCATGCAACTAAAATACTCAATCATGGTTAATATATAGTATATAAAACACAACATAGATATTGTGCTTTCTAGAAAATTAATTAAGTTCATTGTTGGTGGATTGACTTGAACATAGGCTAAGAGATTATGGATCAACACCAACAGATCCCACATTGATGCATAAGAAGGAGAGAGTCCTTAGGCAAGTTTAGAATGATCTAAACCCTTAACATAAGGAGGTAAATCCCTCATGTGGCAAGGTTAAGAATTTTAGGCCATCATAGAGGTCCTCTCACACAAACATCTAGAACATCAATGGAGAACCATAAGAGTGGCATGCAGGTGCTTGATATCAAGCAATGCATACAAAAGCAGAGCAAGGACAACAAACATATATGCATGACAAGTACAAAACATTGAGAATACTTAGGTCGACAACCTATATAAGGATGTTTTGCTTTTGCAAGAGGGTACCTTATCTAACATTGAATTCAAAGGAGGTACTCTCGTATTAGGCTAAAAAAGAACATTGTTTTAATCTTTGATCAATTAACGCCTTATAGGTCTTTTATATTTTTGCAAACTCTTTGTGTGGTATTTTAAATCTCACAATTTAGGTAACTTTTGATGTCCATGATAGTTGTGTGTCTACACGACACTACATGATGACTGTGACATGCTTTTGATTTTATCTTTTTTATGTGGACTATGCAAGCAACGCTTGCTAGGTTCTTAGTATGTACTGAACATACATATGTATATTTTGATTTCCTTCTCATAAATATCAAATATAGGATTTTTTCAATGGAAAAAGTACGCAAAATTGAGAGAGGGAGAAAACAAATCTAAGTATTACAAAAGGAAAGAACAATTAAATTAAGAGAGCATTAAGCCATGAAAGCATGATAAGTCTAGTTGTTGAAAGGAAATGACTACTAAACTACACAGACAAATAAAGGATATCTATAGAGAGGAAATAATCATTGAATCATTAGAGCGAGAGTTTCCAACTATTGGAAGTATATGGAAACTAAACTCAAAGAGGGAGAAATGTCCAACTATCTAAAGCAAATAACTAAACTAATATAGGAAAAGTTTAACAACTAAAAGATAATAGCTAAACTATGCATCAAAAGCAAGAGGTAAAAGGTTTTATAGCATCAAAACAAAAACAAAATAAGCACCCAACTACCTCACAATAGGGTGGAGAACAATAAGGAAACTAAAGACAAAAGCGAATAACCACATCGATCACCTTGAGGGCTTAGGGAACTAACATGATTGATTCGATAGAGAAGGAAACAACATTAAATGTAGACAATGAAGGAAAGGTAGAAGAACATAAATTAATAAAGCCCTAAAGATTCAAATGCAAACTAATCACAAATGGAAATAAGGACTATACATAAAAGTGACCTTGCCAACCAAGGATAACAAGGGGAATAGGATGCCTCTCAAACAAGAGATGGGGAAGACCAAGGACCAAATATATTAGAAAAGGATCAAGTTTCCTTGCAGTTGGTGTGTTGGTAGACCCCCTTTGGGTGGGATTGAAGAAGATCTTAGGAAATCTCAGAAGAAAAACCCTAGATCCAAACTAATTGACAAGACAAGAAGAAGAAACCAAACCAAGAGAGCATGAACTTGTGAGGAAAAGTCTTAATTGGAACAAAGTTGAGGGGCATGTTCAATGGAAGCAGCCCAAGAGTTAGAGAATGAATTTAGGAAGCTTTAGATCACAAATTTAACAAAGTTTCGATGCTTTATAGAGCAAGAGAAGGGTCCATAACAACGTTAAAAGAAGGGTGCTTATGGGCATGTAAATCACATAAGGGTGCATGTGAACAAACAAATAACTGTTGGGTGGAATCTTCGCTTCCATTCTACTCGTATGCAGGTTTAACCGAAGAAACATGAGTTTGCAAGTCATTCATGGATTTTTAACCCAAAAAAAATCTCTAGTTTGCGAGTTTTGTAGATAGGTGGGTAACGATGGCAAATTGACTATACAATTTGTGGATCGCATGCCATAAGCATAGTAGAAAAAGGGGGAATGCAAAGTTAACCCAATGAACCCTTATGTGTGCTCTTAAATGGATATGAGAATAATGGAGACCTCCAAAAGGCATCGCTAACTAACAAAGTGATCAAATCAAGCACACTTGATGAGGTTGATCATAGCAGGAAGAGTATGTCCAAGGAAGAACCCCAAAAAGGTAAAATAATGTCAAACAATTATGCAAACAAAGAGACAAAGGGACCTCACTTAGGCACTAGACATTGAAAGGGATAAACCACACTCATACATTGAGGCTTAAAAAGGGCTTACATAAAAAAGCACTACCAACACATGATGAATTGTTGTAGGATGCTTTATGTCATTATTAAGCATTAAGTGCATGCAAGTACTAAACAAAAAATCCATACACTACAATGTATGTCAACCATTGGCACGTGAAATAATGTGGAGCCACTTGTACATCATTGATATACATGGAATATTTACATTATACCATGTGGTAATCATTGCGTAGAGAGGTGCTTTCTACAACCCAAGTGGGTGAGATGGGTGACGTCTGTAATGCTGAATTGACACATGACAGCTCCAAAAACAATTTTTATTTTATAAAATCAAGCACATGTTAGCTCCAAGTTTAAATACATAGATTTCAATATTTATTGCACAGTAATTTCATCATATTGTTAGCCATGAAGTAAGGCGACGAATTAGAAGATGCAATGGGAAATTTGTGAAAGGAGCAGGGGAGGAAGCAGAGCACCAACATACACTAAAAATCATTATTTATGTAGATAAGGCCCAAGGATGGTACCCAAGAAATGTGAAACTTAATCAATGATTCTAGTAGACATGGCAACACTCAAGGAAATGGTTAAGTAACTCTATGAGAAAATTGTAGATTTAAAATAGCATCAAGAAGCAAAATTCCATGAGAGATTGAAGCAACTTGCTATGTTTGAGAAATTCACAGTTAAAATGAGAGAGGGGCATTTGAAATTCCAATGATTGGAAGCAAAGGCAGATAACCTAAACTGATTGGATGAACAAAGCAGGAGTCCTGCACAAGATACCGAGCAAGAAGGTGGATGGAAATCATATTGTAGGTGATGCAATTCAAAATTGTGAGAGTTGGAAACACCCGCTAAAAGTTCTAGCAACCATTGGAGTGGTGAAGACCTCAACATGGGAATTGATCAAGTAGTAATGACTGAAGCACTGAATCCAATACAAGCATAGAAAGGTTTACAACTCCAATTATGTTTTACTTCAGAGGTGATGTTATTTACAATGCAGAATACATTCTCTCATTTTGCAAGTGTCGAGTAAGATGGAGGTTGTTATTTAAACAATATGAAGTCAACTTGCCTCATGTAGACAAAATAGGTGCGATTGCATACACAAATGATCAAAAGCACCTGAAGACAAAATATCAAGCATGCAGATATCACGTTTTCTTACACATTTGCCTTCAAAACATTAGACTCCTCCCACAAATAAATTCATAAAAAAACAAAAAACCAAATAAAAAACTTGTCTTATTTTCTGTGAAGAAAATCCCCAAATAGTAGTGGGGACATTTGAAGGTTTTACCTTTGGAATCCATAAAATTAACATAGATCTATGCTAAATCTCCAATTATTATGAGCTCATCAATCCTCAAACCCATTTGGGCAATGGTAAGGGCTTTACTTAAACTAGCATAGATCCATCTTAACTCTAGTTCTATCAAGATCCTAGAGGAACCAAATCCCATGAGATGCAAATCTTTCCTCAAGTTTAGGACTCTAAAAGAGGATTGCACCTCAAAAAATTTGATCCCTCTCCGTGCTTGCTAAACTACAATTAGGATGGATTTATAGGGATAAAATAGTACGAGTTACCATCATCATTGTATAGCTGTTCTATGACAATTTGATAAAGTGATTATATTAGCACACGGAACATACTTTTAGAAATGAAAGCAACTAAGTAATGCGATACTCGCCAGGATTGCGCAAGAAAACGAACATTGAAATCGGTGGACAAAAACGAACGATCAATTTAACAACAATACTAATTAAAAATATTGTTTTTATTGTTTTCAAAAGATTGTAGTGATATTGTTCCACGGCCGAGATTATTGTTTGAAGAACAATCGAGCAATGCGAAGAATTATCCACTGAATCGTAGGGAAGGGAAGTGGAGTGAATGACTTTGTGGAGATAGAGCTTCCTCACAGACGATTCCCGCCATTTATCGCAGTAAATGGCAGGTAAACAATCTATTTGTGAAGATATAGCTTCTTCACAGATATAGCTTAATTCAACACAATACATGCTCAGCGTCTTTAGACAGGCACTGGGACCATGGCGAACAATTTACAGTACTGAAGAAAAGCAATTATTATCATTATTATTATGAGAGAAGCAGTGCTGTGCATCAAGAAGCGCTGCTGAATACAGAGAGACATGGACTGTCACATTCATTCTCCATCCAACTTAAGGTATGCATTTTTACTCTGCTCTAGGTCATTAGTTCGATTGCCAGGGAGCTACAACGCAACACCCACTAATGTTTGAACTGAGTTTGGTTATTTGGTGGAGTCTGTCTTGATTTGTTAGTAAAATGGATGTTTGTAGCAGCTGGTGGCTTCATCAATGCAAGCCAGCGGGCTTGCAAAGCATGCACATTGGTCCAGGTTTTATTGCAATAAATGGAAGAGCAAGACGAGCAAGTGCTGTCTGCCTCGTTGTATCTACCCCTAGGACAAAAATAGGCAATACATGTGCTGAATCTCCTGAACCAGGAAGTAGAAGTCTTGAAGAAGACGCACAGCGAAAATGGAGGAAGATGATGAAGGATATAGAAATTTCTGGTTCGGCTATTCCCGTTCTTTGCAGTTTACGGAAGAAGGGGGAACCACTTCCCAGAGATCTTGTTCTCGGGACTCTTGTCAGATTTAAGCAACTCAAACGGTGGAAGATTATTGCTGAGGTAAAGAACTATAAGCTTTTTTTTAAAATTTGTTTGTTTGTTTTTGAAAGTGCTTCGAGAAACACGCACCGGGGGATTTTGCTGCATAGAGCAGAGTTCCTTTGGCTAACGTGCGAGGTCAGAGGGGAAACTATCGGTCTCATCCCTCTGAAACTCATGTCATTCGGATGGTGCAGACCATAGCAAGAATGAAACCCTGGTGGATGGTTTAATATCCATCTACTTCACCAGTAAAGAAGACCCTGTTCGCATGTGTTTAGTGTTACTTTCGATCATTACAAAGATGAAATTTAATGCTTTTCTCTACAACAATTGACCTTCGAGACTTGTGATCAAAACCACACACAACAATGACAATGCATATTCTACTTGATGGACGTATGATGGAAACGTGGTTATTTTGCAGCGGTTGATATGTGATTTTAAGTTACAGTAAAATAAATACTCACATAAATTCCCAAAAGAATCAATTACCTCAGTAGCTGCTTTAAGAAAACATTAACATCTCAAAGATTTAGGGTCGTTTCTCACATACCCATTTCGACAGTTAAATAAGGTTAAATGCTTTTGATAGATTAGATTATAAAAATTGCTTAAATTAGACTCGCAAGTGCGTCTTTAAGCAGAGAATTCAGTAGTAAATTACCTAAAGAATCAAGCACCTCGGTAGCTACTTTAAGAAAACATTGAAACCTCAAAGATTTAGGGTCGTTTCCCACAAACCCATTTCGCCAGTTAAATAAAGTTAATGCTTTGATAGATTATATTATGATAACGAATTATAAATTGCTTAAATTAGACTGGTAAGTGAGTCTTTAAAAACATAATTCAGTCAGATTTAGTTTGATTTACTTTTAACAGAATTGCACATGGGTCGTCTCTCTGAAACAGTCACTGCAATAGGATGAAACTTACTTTTTTTTTCAAGATTTTTGTGTTGGAAATAATGTAACTTCAGAAGTTATTCTTATTGTACCTTTTAGATTATTGTTGTACCTCCTTCCGGATAAATTATTGATGTAATTGATCATGTAAAAGATCATGAAAGAATTAATGTAAACCTTGGGTTAGAATTACCCAAAGGAAATAAATAATAAATGTAATTTTATATTCCTCCATTACAAGTCGTCCCAGTGGGTAAACTGCCCCAAACAATGGGCAGTCTGCCCAAACAATGAGCAGAACTGCCCCAGTCAAGTCGGCCCAGTTAAGAAAAGTCAGGTTGGCCTAGTTGAGGAAAAAGTCATTTTTTGACTAGTATAAATAGAGAGGTCGCACCTCTCATTTGTTCACTCACTAAACTCAAGCAAGTTCGCTCTAGGAGAGAGAAAGGTTCGCTACTGCAGCTGGAGAAGGTTTTCTTGGGGCTACTACACTTGGAGAAGTTTCTCTTTCTCTCTCTATTTATTGATATCTAGATGTACACTGATCTCTGAACTATTTATCTCTATACGAAGGTTGCTGGGTTTTCTCCCCGTTGGGGTTCCCAGGATAAAACTTTGTGTTTATTGTTTCTGTGCTTGGTTATTGTTTTAGTGATCCTGTTTTATTATATGAAATTATTTATACTGCTAGAATTGTAAAATCTAACATGGGTTCAGAGCAGTGCTAAAAGAAGCCATTGCCAGAAACTAGGGTTTCATATCCTGAAGGCTTCCCACCTTAGTTTGCCCTGAAAAGAGCATTAGAAATTTCGCCCTAGCTAGGCACATCTTTATGTGGAGGCCAAATCCAGATTGGTGAAATTTCATTTTTTGACCTAATACTGTCCGGGGTTCAAAACTAGGGCTTGCTGAATCCAGCCCTTCTGTCCACCATTTTGGCTCGTTCTTATCTTTCTCCAACTCGCCTTGGTAGGGCGCAACTATCTGTGGAAGCAGATTTCAGATCCGAAAATTTTCATTTTTGACCTATTCTCTACCGGAATTGGGAAACTAGGGTTTCCAGTTTTGAGTTGTTCTGTCCATAGATCTGAGAGAAAAGAAGGGGTACTCAACTTGCCTTGATAGGGCGCATCTCCCTGTGAAATCAGTTTTTGCAAAAGTCCAAACTTCAATTTTGACCCAGCTCTTGCTAGCGTTTCTGGTCTAGCACTACAGTCAAGATGATTGGAATGAAGGTTGAAGATAGACTTGATGGGGCTTCCAACTTCATCTCTTGGAAGTCTAGAGTTCTTCTTATCTTAGAAGAAAATGATCTCTTGAAGTTCGTCAATGAGAAGGTTCCAGAACCAGAAGCGGAAGATGACAAGACTCAATGGAGAAAGAATGATGCTAAAGCAAGAAGAATCTTGGTAGATTCAATAAAGATCATTTGGTTCCTCAGATCTCCCAGAAGAAGACAACCAGAAAGATGTTCAAAACCTTGAAGAAGCTATTTGAACATAGTAGCATCAACCGTACTCTTGCACTAAGGAATCAACTATCAAATCTCAAGATGTCAGAGTCTGAATCAATTGCTTCTTACTTCATGAGGATCTTTGAACTAAGAGATAAGCTAAGCACTAATGGAGAACCTCTCGAAGATAGAGAACTTGTTATAACAACTCTCAATGGTCTCTCTCCCTCATGGGAACCATTTATTCAAAGTCTAAGTGGACGAACCAAGTTGCCCAAATTTGATTGATTATGGGCAAACTGCATCCAAGAAGAAACAAGAATTGCAGCTCAGAATAAACTACATGGCACTCAAACCGAAGAAAATCAAGCTTTTACATCTCATGCCAAGAAAGGCAAAGGAAAAGGAAGAAAGTTCCATAACAATAAGAACAAAGATAGAAGTTCAAGCCCGCCACCAAATCAGAAGAAGAAGAAAGATCTCTCTCATATTCAATGCTTCAAATGCAATAAGTATGGCCACTATGCCTGATATTGTCGAAGTTCAAATAAAAGGAAGCACGAAGCCTCAACTGCGGGTATTGACGAAGATACTTCTCACAAGAAGTCAAGGAATGATGATCATACAAAGTTCTTCTTCTAGTGCTCCCCATGTTGAGGTGGTGATATGAAGATCCAGATTGCGATGGACTCCTAGCAAGAAAAGTGAAGAATAGAGGACTCTCATTCCCACAAGGAGGCAGTGGGAGCCCACCCACAAAAACAATAAAAGATAAGTATTTTTGATTTATTGCTCACATATATCTGTTTTGTCTTATATGTTTTTATAACAAATTGTATGCAGATCTATTAGCGAGTTTGTTGAGCATTTGATATAGTTCACTTATTGATGTACCGTAGGCACTTGTTGTATTTGTTATACATATGAACTGCACAACATTCCATGAACACCTGATGGAGCTAGTCTAGATGATATCTCCTTCTTACATGCTTAGAGTAGTGCACACTCTTGATGGCATGTTCTAGCAGAGATATCAGACATCTAGATAGTTACCATATGTGTTTGGGATACATGTTTATGATTGTTGTGCTGAAGCATTAGCTAAGATGCCTACATACTTGTGTAAACTATTGCCATTGCATTGAAATAGAAATTGGTTAAATTTGATTATGCAATGTCGCTAATCATCTGACGACATTTGACTTATAGGGAAATCAAAAGACCATATGATATGGCCTACAAGACAAGGATGATGAGGTTTGTTCCGATGAACAAGTGACGGACCATATGGTATGGCCTACAAGACAAGGATGATGAGGCTTGTTCCGATCAACAAGTGTTCCGATGAACAAGTGATGGACACATGAATCCCGTTAATGTTTAGATTAATCAAAAGCAGGAAGCTTCTAGGAGCATGACTCTTAGCCTAAAATGATGACTCCTAGACAAAGCAATTAGATGGAAGTCATGACTATACAACAGTAGACAGACGAGGACCTAATAGATCCAACTATATTTGATACATGATCCACATGCCCAGAGGATCTCATATAGAGATTGGTGTTTGGGAGCAAAAGGCTCCAATGGATGTCGGTCTCTCTCTACTACAAATGTTCGGTTCTTCAATGATTATGGAAAGCAATTGGTTTCCAGTTAGAGTCATGACAGAAGGATTAGAGTATGTTAGTCCTGAAAGACGAGAGTTACTCAGTTGATTTCTGAGGAGGTACACATTTGTTTAGTTAGAATTGTGCCTTAGGATTCAGAACATATTGCTGTTGATGATTCCTTGTTTGTGATTTTGTATACTGATGATCTATTCCTCACCAAGATAGAGGGAATTATCCCTTGAGATGAGGATCTTGGCCTATTGGTGATGTGGAAGAAACTTGATGAGATCTTCTTAGTTTAAGGAAGAATACAGTTGAGATCCTGAGCAGATCCAACATGATGACTATAAGTACTTGGCTACCTTGATGGCGTTACTGGTAGATTCAGACAGACAGTTGAGAGGATCCTTGATGTACCTGGTCGTCACCAGGATGGATACTTACATTTTAGTAAGGAACTGTGCTCGTTTGCTTTGTGAAAGCTGGTGCTCAGATTGACACCTGAAGTGATAGGCCGATGGACCTACCTGTGGATAGCTCAAGAGAGGGAGCAGGATGCTCAGATGTAGAGGGAGCAGGACACTCCAGCATAGAGGGAGATGTGATGAGCATGATTGCAATATCGGACAAGTATTAGCCATGTGTCTTGTCTAAGGGTGAGTGGTCCGATGGTAGTACCGCATCTTCTCCCAGACACCCTATGATAGGGTGGGGAGACTAGTCTCTTGATACTCTCCATGCAGGTGCATAAATTCAGTCATGTGATGTGTTATTATTCCATTTATTTACATTTCATAACTAGAATAGGGTGGGACATAAATGTCTGCTCCGATATACTTGATGCCTCTGTTAGCTGATATGTGTGCAGGCATGATTCAGGATGGGATCGTACACTGAGAAGGAGTGAGGAGATTGGTCCCATGATTGACTCCCTCGGTAAGAGGGAAGGTTGACTTTACTCCCTAACACTCCGTGATGGAGTGGGGAGATTGGTTTCATGATTATATCCCTCACTAAGAGGGAAGGATGATGATACAGAGACCAATGCATTCTCTCGATTCCTTCGAGAAGGAGTGAGGAGATCTCTCGGACATCTTGAGATGGGATGGAGAGGCCATTGCATTCTCTTGATCTTTCCGAGATGGAGTGAGGAGACCTCTCATACATCCTGAGATGGGATGGAGAGGTCACTGCATTCTCTTGATCACTCCGAGATGGAGTGAGGAGATCTCTCAGACATCCTGAAAAGGATGGAGAGGCCAGCACACACTCCCGATCACTCTGAAAGGAGTGAGGAGATCTCTCATGGAGAGATTTAGTGCATTCTCCCGATCACTCTGAAAAGAGGGAGGAGATCTCTCAGACATCCTGAGATGGGATGGAGAGGTTGGTGCACACTGGCGCACACTGGTGCACACTGGTACTCTTGTATGGACTCACCGATGGACTGGTTGAGTTGGTTCATGTTCCTCAATGGACTGGGTTGAGCTAATGCATGATGGACTCTCCGATGGACTGTGCAGAGTTGTTGAGCTGTTGTATGGACTCACCGATGGACTGGTTGAGTTGGTGCATGTTCCCCAATGGACTGGGTTGAGCTGATGCATGATGGACTCTCCGATGGACTGTGCAGAGTTGAGCGAATATATGGATTCACCGATGGACTGAGTGGAGTAGATGCATAATGACACTTCTCGATGGACTGAGATTGTGTTGAAGACCTTCCGTATGTATACAGATGTTCGAGACAGATGTGATGTATAGCTGAGATCCAGATGATCGTCTCCACTGATGCTGATGATGTTCGTGTCCGAAGAATACCTTCCTTGTCAAGAGGGAGTGTTGGAAATAATGTAACTTTGGAAGTTATTCTTATTGTACCTTTTAGATTATTGTTGTACCTCCTTCGGGAGAAATTATTGATGTAATTGATCATGTAAAAGATCATGAAAGAATCAATGTAAACCTTGGGTTAGAATTACCCAAGGGAAATAAATAATAAATGTAATTTTATATTCCTCCATGACAAGTTAGCCCGGTGGGTAAACTGCCCCAAACAATGGGCAGTCTGCCCCAGTCAAGTCGGCCCAGTTATGAAAAGTTAGGTCGGCCTAGTTGAGGAAAAAGTCATTTTTTGACTAGTATAAATAGAGAGGTCGCACCTCTCATTTGTTCACTCACTAAACTCAAGCAAGTTCGCTCTAGGAGAGAAAGGTTCGCTACTACAGCTGGAGAAGGGTTTCTTGTGGCTACTACACTTGGAGAAGTTTCTCTTTCTCTCTCTCTTTATTGATATCTGGATGTACACTGATCTCTGAAATATTTATCTCTATACGAAGGTTGTTGGGTTTTTTCCCTGTTGGGTTTCCCAGGATAAAACTGTGTCTATTGTTTCTGTGCTTGGTTATTCTTTTAGTGATCCTGTTTTATTATATGAAATTAATTATACTGCTAGAATTGTATAAAATCTAACATTTTGTTTTATTTTTTATATTTGACATTTCAAGGTGAAATCAAAATATACATCTTACTGCCTTTTTGGCCTCAAAATAATAATAGTTTAGAAAAACCATCATTCAGACTGTCTCCTTATTTATCCTATGACTTCCTTGACATCCTAGGCTCCTTGTTGGTAGCCTTCACAAAACTTTCTGTCTTCCTACAATGCATAGGCTACAACTATTTTCTTCATTACATCATATGTGCAACAAAGAGAGAAAAAAATACTACATTAAAACAACATATTGACAATGGCAACAACTTGATTCCCTTCTATGAACTCTTGTTTATTGAGGGTTACTTCCCACAACATCAAAGCTTCTTTTGAAAGTTGATTAGCCAAAGTACTGAACTCTCTATAGATATGAGAAAAAGAAAGAGTTTCATATCTCTCCTTGACCTTGTTAGAATTTTGGGTTACTTTGAAAGTGTTTACACCATGTTTGGAGGTGCTACATGGGATTTGGGGTACATGGCGTATGACTAGCCCTTGGATAGCTTGAGATGGATTGTAGCATGAGAGATGGTCTATGATGGATTTGCATAGTTGGGATAGCTTTCTTAGTAGATGCACCTTAGGATGGTGCTAGTTTGGCTTTCTTCCCCTAGGTGTTGGAGATATTTTGGAAGTTTGGTGAATGCACTTCATTGAGGCCTTGTGGAGGAGCCACTTACTTGCAGAGCGCCCTTCAAGGTACGCAGAGCATTTTGCATCATGGAGGAGGGATTCAAGCCCTCTTTGGCATGTTGCAGCTTGGTTTCTTGTTCAAAGGATTGGAGATGGCTCGAGGATGCCTAGGGCTTTGACAATGTTCTTGTAGGGGGTAGCTGACCCAATGGAGTACTTTGATTTGGACAATATATGGAGTCCGTGGAGGCTCAATAAAATTTCCGAACTCTAGGTGATTGATTTCCTTATGTTCTCAATCAAACAAATCAATTACAAAATATATTCAACCGCAAAAATTAATTTGTGAATGTAGCATCAATCACACAATACCTGGAAAAGTAAATTGTGGCAGCATAAATGAAATACACACATACACAAATGATTTCTCCTTCAAATCAACTTTTCATTCCTTAGATCAAAGCTTACAAGGCAACCTCCATAGATTGCTAAACCAACAACTTTACGGTTGATAAATAATCACCAAGTTGAGAGGTGTACGACTTGTTGAGAAAGGCAAAACAACAACAAACTATTGTGCGACAGCACAACCCTTTGAAACTTGTTGCTGTATGACTTCTTCCTCCTCTTGATGTGCTTTGCTCTCTCTCTCCTAGTCGCTTGCTCTGTTTCACGAGTAATTGTATTGGAAATTTGGAACCTCTATAGCTTGTTTGCCTTTATGCTTTGTCTGAAAACCTAATCCGCCAAAACCCTAATCTCATCTCATCTTAAGATGTACGACTAAGATTAATTCTAGTCTAAGTCATTAATGGATTAAATACACTTTATTAGACTCCACTGCAAAACATAATATTTTTCACTTTTCTCAAGTGAATTACATAATATAATTATTACCCACTTTTCCTAAGTGGTTATTTTTGAAATGTCTCGAACCACTTCCTCCATGTTCACATTGAAACTTGTGCAAGGAGTTCTAGTCCGAGCTACATTTCTTAACACTCCCTCTTAGTGAGGAATGAATTTTGCACCAATCCAAGTTTGTCTTTGATTGCTTCAAACTTCCCTTTTACTAAGGGCTTGGTCAGACTATCAACTACCTGTTGATATGTAGTAAGATACTAAAGCTTTATTGCTCCCTTCTGAATCTTGTCTTGTATGAAGTGATATTGGATTTCTATGTGCTTGGACCTATCATGAAATATTGGATTCTCAGAGAGTGATACAATTATGATTATCATACTATATCATCGTGGGATCAAACTCTTGATCAAGTAACTCTGTAAGCAACTTGTGAAGCCATATGGCCTCACGGCTAGTAGTACTGGATTCCATGAATTCTATGTTTGCTGCGTTACGTGCCACATAATTATGCTTCTTGCTGAATCAAGATATCATCGCTGATACTAAGCTAAAGTAGCACCTTGAGGTGCTCTTTTTGTCTGTTGCATTGCTTGCCCAATCTAAGTCTGTATACACCTAAAACTTCACTTCACCATCTCCAATATATCTCAAACCATACTCCACTGTGCCCCTCAAGTATTTGAGCACATGTTTTGCTACTACCCAATGCTCCTGCATTGACTCCACCATGAATTGGCTCAAGGTGTTCACTACAAAACATATATTTGTGCTAGTGTTGGCTAAATACATCAAGGAACCTATCAGTTGCCTATACAACATAGGGTTTGCCAACTTTGAAGTTGAAGCTGTCACCTTCTTAAGATTAGTGATAATGGGTGTGGGCATAGCTTTGCATAGTGTTACTAAAAGCTTATGTTTTGGGGTCGCTCCTGCTCCCACCACGTTGTCGCCCTCGCACCTTAGGGAAAACCCTAAGCCTAGAATTTCATGCTCCTTGGCACTCCGGCCCTAGGTAGTTTTTGGGAAATGACGCTCCTACTACCACTTCGCTCATGCTATGCTTTGTGCTTTGTGCTTCCACAACATGGGGTTTGCAATTCTCCATTCGAAACCTCTTCAGGATCTCAACCTCACACTTACCTTGCCCAAGGAATATCTCCCCTAGTCTCTACTAAACCTCCAAACCCAAGAAGTAATGAATCACGTCGATCTCCTTCATCTTGAACTCGACGGCCATATTTGCTTTGCACCTTGCAATGAGCTTCTTTGCACTTGTAAGAAACAAGTCATCCACATATAACACCAAAATAAGCATATTAGTCCCAACAAATATATAATATAAATGAGGATTTTCTTCACTTTTGGTGAAGCCCACACTCTACAAATATTCATCTATCTTGGAATACCATTCTCTCAATGCTTGCTTGAGTCCATACAAGGACTTTTTCAGCCTGGAAACATGGGACTCCTTCCCACTTACTTCAAATCCCCAAGGCTTCTCTATGTACACTTATTTCTTAGTTATCCCATTGAGAAAATATGTGTTCACACCCATATGATGTATCCTCCATCCCATAAATGAAACTACAGACATAACCACTCAAATGGAAGTGTACATAGTGACTGGAGCAAAAGTCTCCTCTTAGTCCACTCCCTCTTTATGGGAGAACCCGCTTGCCACAAACCATGCCTTGAATATTTTGATGTTTGCATTTGCTGCATGCTTAGTCTTGTAGAGTCACTTGAAATGAACTACTGATTTCTCTTCTGGTTTTGGAACTATGTCCCATACATCATTCTTCATGATGGAGGTGTACTCCAGCATGGCATCCCTCCAAACCTGCTGGTTTGCTACCTCCTGAAAGCTAGAAGGCTCTGAATCTATGATGCTGCTCATCAATGCCATGTAGTTTGGAAACTTCTTTGGCAACCTACTCTCTCTGAACGTGCTCCTAGGAGCCTCAACATACTCACGAGCATTCCTCAATGTCTGAGTGAACCATCGAGGTGTCTTGATAGAACTAGAAGGCGCTATTGTCTCCTCCTCTTCACCTGAAGGCTACTGTCTTGCACTAGAAGTCACATGTGACACTGGCTCAATGTTTGGAGCTTCCTGTTCCTCATCCTCTGTCACTGGAATAGGTTGATGAGACTTCCTAGATGCAAAGTCTTCATCTTTGGAATATAGATCATGTAGGCCTTTGAAGTCTCACTATAACCTACAAATATACCCTTCTCGTTGGAGGGATCCAACTTGTTTGTCTTCTCTGTTGGTACATGGATATAAAGTGGACAACTGTAGATGCGGAAATGACTCACCTCTAGCTTCACACTAGTGAATGCCTCCTCTGGTGTCTTGTCCTCCAAGATCCTGTGAGGACAACTGTCCTGGATGTAAATTGTTGTGTTGCATGCTTTCGCCCAAAGAAACATTTGCAAGTCTTGGTCATGAATCATGGCCTTAGCATCCCCTATGATGGATTGATTCCTCTGCTTTGCAACCCCATTCTGTTGCGGGTTGTATGAAACATTTAGCTCCCTCTTGGTTCCTGCTTCCTTGCAGAGACCCTCAAACTCCTTAGAGGTATACTCACCCCCATTATTTGATCTCAAGACTTTGATCTTCTTCTTTGTCTAGTTCTCAATTAGAGCTTTGAACTACTTAAACCCGCTAGTGGCCTCATCCTTGCTCTTTCAGAAGTAGATCCATGTCTTGTGAGAGAAGTCATCATTAAAGGAAACAGAATATATGCTTCCTAAGAATGATGCTATTTCCATTAGACCACAAACATTCGAATGTACTAGGTCTAGTATCTCCCTAGATCTATGTTTGTTTATTGGGAAAGTAGCCTTGGTATGCTGGCTAAGTGTGCACTCTCTACATAATCCTTGCTGCTCAATGCTGAACTTTGGAAGAACTGCGATTGTCTCCCTTAGAACAAGCAACGCCTTATGATGTAGATGGCCCATACTCTTGTGCCACAATTCGCACAAGCTATCATTGGCATGAACTAGGGCTCAAACAGGTTCACTTTGCAACTTGTATAGATTGACTTCCTAACCCCTATCACTTGTGCTTCTTTTGGGCTAGATTACTTCGGTTTGATAAGGACATGTTGGTTCTTGAACTCTACTACATAACCCTTATCTTCCATAACCAAAACTGAAAGCAAGTTCTTCTTGAGACCTAGAACAAACAAAACATCATCAAATTCTAAAGAGTTACTTGGTTGGAGTTGTAAGGAAATAGTACCAACTCCTGCTATTGGGTACTTTGCATCATCACCAAGCTCTATTGGGTACTTTCCTTGCTTAGCTACATCACCTTGGAGTCATTATTGTGTATAACATTGCCATTGGAGCATGACACTTGTATTGTTGAGTGGATGTCTCACTTGTGTGGCCTACAAGGGCTCATGTAGGGTGCTTGTGAGGGCTTAGGCTCACACAGTATTGTTGGCCTCCCTTACCTCTCATATAAATAGAGGAAGGAGAGAGTCCTTTTACACAATAATCATCATCATCATTTATAGTATATACACTTCTCTTTGTACTTGTCTTTTTGCTAGGGTGTCCTCATGAACCCTTGGAGAAGCTAATGGAAGGAAAGGAGGATGTATTGGTAGGAGTTTGCTCTTGTGGAGGAGACATTGGTGATGATCTTGGCCTTTTATCTCTTATAGATCTTCACTTTTACTTGTTTCTCTCTCTCTTGAGGTGATAGGGTTTCTTGGTTTTGTGCATCTTGGAGTTCTAGGTTTAGGGTTTTATCCTTGGAGATTGGAGACTAGGGTTTTGGGAGAAAACCCTAGGGTGGATTTGTGAAGAATAAGAAGAGAGGGAGGATGTTTGGCTTTGGAGATAGTGTTGGAGAGATCCTTGCACTTGGATCTTCATGCTTGAGCTAGGGTTTGATGATTTACCCTAGCTAGGGCTTTTTGTATGGTTGGATTTTTATACTAGCCTTGAGAGAAGGCAATGGTATGTACTTGTACTTCATCTTCAACTTATGAAGTTTCCAGCTATCCATATCTTATGCCATTTGTAGATTTGAATTTTCATCTATGTGTTCTTTATGCTTTGCTATTTACAGTGATTTATGTCGTGTTGATTTGACATAAATAAAATAACAAATTGTTAAGTGATTTAACATCTAAAAGAAGAATAAAAGGGGCTGCATTTACTGCTGTTATACTTTTGTTAAAGTACTTTTTTTTCTGATATGGTTGTTGGCTGATAAGTTGCCCTAGAAGAGATGAAAACTGATGTTTTGGTTTGGTATCTTCTCTCCTTGAATTGCCATGAAGTTTGGGACTGTTAGAAGTGAATTATTGTGATCTTTCCGTTGATGTTTTACACTTTAATTTACAGCAGTCCTAAAGGCTAAAAATTCTAGGGCTAAAATCTGAGAAACCTTCTAAGAAGAAGGTGAAATTTCAGCTTTGCATTAATTGCTAGAGTGCATGAAATTTCCACATGGTTTTAGAGCTTGTTTTGGCTGAGATCGCTATTTGGTAAGAGGGAGTTTGTATTTCAGCTGGAGTTTACCTGTGATAGGTACTTGAGGTCATTGGGTGTGAACCCCTAGGTTGCTTGAGAGAAGCACCTTGACCTTTGGAAGGGTGGTTTTTTCTTCATTCATTGATGATTTGTGCTTGAGATGAGCACTTGTATTTGTGATATGTTTTGATAGGCTTCTCTCGTGATGAGAGATGATGGATCTATTACATGGATGGCTGTTATGGATGTATTTTCAGTTGATGTGATGTCTAGGATGACCTGTGATAGGTGGCTGATTTGTTCCAATGGTTTCCCAGTGATAGGTGGTATATCTATGTGATTATTGACTAGTATGGTTTTATTTTCAGCGAGTGAGATACTTAGGAGGAACCATGATAGGTGGCTGATTTGTTCTTGTAGATGCTAGTTTTTTTTTTCACCTATTGGCTATTATATGTGGAGGATCTTCTTCATATTGCAGATTTTCTAGGATGTATATGGCTTTGGTCTCTTGTTTGTCCTCTGTCTGGTGTTGTATGGTTTGTGGGAAGTGGAGCTTCGAGACAGATGACATATGACAGATCATTTTTTAGTAGGATTCAGGAGCAAGAGGGAAGCATGATTGTGGACCTTAATGATGATGCCACGTATCCTATGAGAGGAGTTGGCTCCATTTCATTTCAAATGCCTTTAGGTGATGTTCTTATGTTGGATTGTATTTTGGTTGTTCCTGGTTTGGTAATGCATAGTTGCTTTTGATGGACAACATTGCATCATTGGTCATTGTAGTCCAGCTAGTTCAAGGACTTTGGCTAGAGGGGTGAGAGAGGGTTGCTTTTACATGTTACTTGTTGATCCAATGGCACTTGTACATTCTATTGAGACACTGGATGAGCCTTCTAGTTTTGAGGCTCATGTAGAGGAAGCATGGTGGGATGCCATGGAGGTAGGTTCAGAATTTGTGATAGATTTATTGATTGATTCTCTAGGATTGGATATATTGTGATTACGCCTTGTGATGGATATATTGATACTTCTACAACTTATAGGATCGAGATTCCAATACAGTGGGAGACTGTGGTGAGCAGAGATGCGATATTTGACGAGGATGAGAAGTTCTAGTTCACATGATTCTCCTTCAGTGATCGAGGAGAATGTAGAGGTTGTTGTTCTAGAGACTAATTTAGAGATTCAAGATGAGATTCAAGGTGAGATTGGGTATGGACATGCCCTCACCTACTCCAGATTGCAAGAGGCTAAAATGGCCCACTCAGACATTACAACATGCATGGCAAGATACCATTGAGATAGGATGCGATCTAGGCATTGATACTCTGATTATATCTCATGTGGATGTGAGATCTTTCAGTGTGTAAGGTTCTTCCATGATTGGGGAGAATGCGGAGATTGCTAATCCAATGGCTTAGGAGCTTATAGGAGCATGTGTACTTCTCGAGAGATATGCTAGTCATATGGCATTGGTCTCTTTGATTCGCGAGACTTCTAGTTGTACAGAGGAGGAGAGGCATGATGATGAGATTGACTTCATCCATGAATCTTCTAGTTGTTCATTGGAGGAGAGGTGTGATACTCTGATGGAGGATGCTGCTGCGACTGATTCTAGAGATGCAATTATTGGAAGTATTATAGAGTATAGAGCTTGGGATTCTAGATTCTCTCAGTCAAAGGGAGTTTTCCTCAAAGATACTCTTTCAAAAGGATTCTCTCGAGATGATGGACTTGACTAGTTTAAGTTATTTTAGTTGTTGGAGGATTTGAGTTACATGAGAGGGATTTTCATGTTCCTAGTTTGATTATGACCTTGCATGATTTGATTACTATTCTACAAGCTTTGTATTCCAGGATTGACTTAATCTTATATGAAGATGTGATTGTCTTTGTAGGATGTCATGGAGAGTTCATGATGTGGTGTCCATTGATGTTTGTTCATGATGTTGATTTGGAGGATGTTAGAGGTTGGCAGTTAGTGTTTGTTTTAGGGAAATGTTTTTTCATATTCATGGGTGGTCATTATTCATTGGAGGATCGAGATGTTGTGATAGCATGGTTGGTCGTTTCGTTGCAAATGACAGTGGTTGATTTTGGGATTGTAGCCAGTATTGACTTGTAGAGAGTAGATTTGGTAGAGTTGCAGAGGGAGTCGATAAGGGTTGGTGTGAACACCTTCCTCGTAAAGAGAGAGTGTTATAATTTCGGGTTACTCCAAGTGTTTACAACATGTTTGGGGGTGCTCCATGAGATTTGGGCACATGGTGTATGACTAGCTCCTGGATGATCCAAGATGGATTTAGTATGAGAGATGGCTTGTGATGGATATGCACAGTTGAGATAGCTTGCTTAGTGGATGCTTGACCTTAGGATGGTGTTCGCTTGGCTTTCTTCCCTTAGGTGTTGAAGATCTTTTAGTAGTTTGGTGGAATCCCTTTATTGAGGCCTTGTGGTGGATCCACTTACTTGGAGGGTGCCTTCAAGTGGATGTGGAGTGTTTTGCATCATGGAGGAGGGATTCAAGCCCTAGTTGGCATGTGGTAGATTGGTTTTCTGTTCGGAGGATTGGAGATGGCTTGAGGACGCTTGGGGCTTTGACAATGTTATTGTAGGGGGTAACTGACCTCGTGGAGTACTTTGTTTTGGAGGATAGATGGAGTCCATGGAGGCTCGTGATGGAGTGGTGTGGACTTTCCTTGCGTAGCTACATCAGCTTGGAGAGTCATTATTGTGCATGACATCGGTATTGGAGCATGAAACTTGTACTCATGCGTGTACATCTGATTGGTGTGGCCTATAAGGGCTCATGTAGGTTGCTTGTAAGGGGCTAGGCCCATATAGTATTGTTGGTCTACCTTACCTCTCATATAAATAGAGGAAGGAGAGAGCCCTTTTACACAACAATCATCATCATTCGTTTACTTCTCTTTGTACTTGTCTATTCACTAGGGTTTCCTTATGAAACCTAGGAGAAGTTGATGGAAGGGAAGGAGGATGTCTTGGTTGGAGTTTGCTCATGATTAGGGTTTGCTGTGTGAAGGAGGTATTGGTGATGATTTTGGCTTTCTTTCTCTCATGGATCTTCACTTGTTTAACTCTCTCTCTCTCTCTCTCTTGGTGCTAGTGTTTCTTGGTATTATGCATCTTGGAGTTCTAGCGTTAGGGTTTTAACCTTGGAGACTAGAGATTACGGTTTTGCGAGAAAACCCTACGGTGGATTTGTGAAGAAGAAGAGGAGGATGTTTTGCCTTCAAGATAGTGTTAGATCGATTCTTGCACTTGGATCTTCTTGGTTGAGCTAGGGTTTGATGATTTAGCCTGGCTAGTGCTTTTTGGATGGTTGGATTTCTGTACTATGCTCAGGCTATGGTATGTACTTGTACTTCATCTTGAGCTTATATATGAAGCTTCCAGTTGTCCATATCTAGTGCATTTGTAGATTTGAATTTCTAGCAATATGTTCTTTATGCTTTGCTATTTACAGTGATTTAAGTCTTGTTGATTTGACATAAGTAAAAGAGCAGGTTGTTTAGTGATTTAAGATCTAAAGCAAGAATATAAAGGGCTGCATTTACTGCTGTTAAAGTACATTTTCAGATCTGGTTGTTGGCTGATAAGTTGCCCTAGAAGGGCTGAAAACTTGATTTGGTTTGTTATCTTTTGTCCTTGAATTGCAGTGAAGTTGGGGCTGTTAGAAATGGATTATTTGTAACACCCCTAAAGTTAAATTAAAAATTAACTTTATTAATCCTATATTAACTACTAAGGACTTATTAATAAAGTATAAATTATTTAATAAGATGAATATTAATAAAGTTAAATTAATACTAATAAAGAAAATTAACAATTAATCTAGGTTAAGATGATTAAACTTGATTAGAGAAAGTAGGGTGCATGAAGGCCATGTGGCCCTCATGCATAATTCATTCTAATTAAACTAAAATTGTAATATTCTGCATAAATAGGGGAATTGGGGGTTGATTTAGGGGTCTTTTTGGTTTTTATGCTGTTTGTTTTGGGGAGGTTTTGGCCGGGAGAGGTTATATCAATATGAGCTAGGTGGAGATGGAGGTTTGGAGGTTGAGGGTAGAATAGGATTTGGATTATGATGTTCACTGTCTTGGTATTGCTGAGTGAGGGCTCGGGGGCTCTCAGTCTATGACTGAGGGGTTGGTTGGGAGGAGAGCGGTCCCCCACATGTGGTTTCTGTGTTGCTGATGCTGTTGGTCGGCCTACCTTGGCCATACAATTTGTAAGTCCATAATTGATAGCCAGGTATACCTCCTTCCTTTTCCCGTTAGGTCCTTATTTGGTTTCATGGTTTACATGTATATGGTTATGGTTATAGATATTATTGTATTAAAGATTATTAACTGGTAAATTATGATGGTTACATTCGTGTTAAATTTAGCAATGCATAATTTAATAAACCTAATTTTAATGTATAATTTCCATAATTAAGTTTAACCCTATGTTTATTGAGGTTGGTCCTGACTCCTCACATCTGGTATCAGAGCTTTAGGCTCGAATACTTGGACCTTAAGGGCCGTACTGTTCTAAGCTTAAGGCCGTACTGTTCCAAGCGTGCAAAATATATATTGAAATATATATAGAGAGAGATTTAGAGCCTGCATAAACATATATGAACTACAGTTGGAACAACTTCCTCCAGTGAAACAATCCTCATGTTCCTTTGTCACTAAATTTATTAACTTTAATAAGGTTAATAATTATTTAACTTAGTCCTATCTGTCCTGAATAGTATCTTCAAGCATATGCTTTTTCTCCCTCAGCTCTGCAGATTCCTTAATGGCCAAATTTAAGGAGATAGTTTGGTCTTTGATAGCTCTCCATGACTTTTCTCAGGCCGTATGCTTATTGCTTGGTGGTCTCGGTGCGAATCCATCCTCCGGTTTTGTTGTATCTCTGTTTCATTCTTGTTTGTTACTTTGATATTTTCCTTTTATTTGCTCCATTAAGTAACTTTCTGTCAATAACTGTTCTAATCCTATACTATCCCATTAAGTAACCTTCCGTCAATACTGTTCTAATCCTATACTATCAGATAGCTCTTGGGGTTTCCTTTCTTCCCCTGTAATGAGCTCCAGCATACTTCTTTTCTCATCTTGCAATTCATCCTCCATTAGAAGTAATACAAGACTCCTCATCTGCAAATCTGCTTGACACAACTAATTGTTCATTTCTTTAATAACTTCATGCCTAACCATTACCCCCATCACCAATAACCAAAGTAGTTTCACGAGTACCTTCTTTAACCAGCCTTGTGACCAAGGCTTTTTGCTTAGGAGAAACTTGACAGCGGATTACAGATGCATAGTGTATTGCCAGCTGCCCAAAAAGAATAAAAATGATCTCTTAGGTCATCCTCTAAGGCATATGCCAAGCTTTTTCCTAGATGATAAGAGCAAAAGCAGCATCAGGATTGATCTCCAGACTTATTGTTTGGTAAGCATTTGTAATTTGCAATAAAATGCTTTCTTTTGCAACTTTGGTGGAGGTATCCTGGTTACCGAATTCCTCCATGCTCTTTAGAGTCAATTTTTTTTTGTTTCACGCCTTGCTGAAGAAGGCTGCATGCAAATCCTACATTGATTGCAGTATCCATCTTATCACCAATCAAAACCCATATCTTTAGACCTGCTGGTGTAAGCTTGCCTATAAACTGGGCAACCCCTTTCTGTAGTTTGTCTTCTAGGGTGGACTTGCCGTAGTGGTTGACTCTTTAGGAAACATTAGTTCTTGACAATTGGATTCCAATATCGCTGAATGTGTGAAGGTTTCAACACCTGGTGGACTGGTGGCACAAATTCTGTGGTAACAAAAGAGGAAATAATATCTCGTTTTCTACAACTCCACTTGCCCAACTTCATACACTTGTCCAATGTTTGATGTAAGAGGACGAAGACCGAGAGAAAATTAGCTGTAGATGCCATCTTTGAACTCCAACGCAGTATAAGGACTCGGGAATATCTCGTTTACACTCTAACTTACTTTGTAGTAAACACCTCTTATTTTTTATTGTGGTTTTCCCAAGGACCATTCCCACATCATTGAAGGAGAGAGGTCATCGCCAATGGCGACGCCTAATTACCTCTCTATTTCACGAGGGCCCCACTGTCTTCCAGCATTGGGAAATCTAGTGAGGTGTCTCATCAAATCCCTTTAGCCATAACTCAAACTCGTGATCACTTACAACTACACTCAAGATTGCACAAAAGTGGTGTAGTTAGCCCAGAGTCCCATTCATTGACACAGATTCTAGGTGTAAGAATAACATAGAATTAGGATGAAAATGATTATTTAGAATCTTGTCTCTGGGGATTTGTATTCCTTAAATTCTCCCTTGCATATGTGTGCTTCTAAAAGATATATGAGTGCATTATTATCTAGAACATTAAATTACAATGCGAAAGGGTACCTTCTTGGGAGGTGCGGGTTCCAAAAAAACAAGGCAGTTATTGAAGATGATAATTTCAGAACATGCATGCACGCTACCTGGTTAGAACTTCCATGTAACTTTGATATACCTGCCAGCAGCAGCCACCTCCCTTATGAAAGAAAAAGAGAATGTTCTGTAGATCTCGTCTCTGGCGCAACTAAAGAGCTGTACAACATAGGAAGTGATCCCGACCCCACCGTCGGGAAAGATTAATTTTTTTTTTGTGTTCTTCGAAGCCTGAAGCCCGAAGCCCAATGATAGTGGATCAGGGATTGATTACCTTGATATCGTGAATAGGAAGAGCCAAAGCAGACCGCATTATAAACCGGTCTGGCTGCTACCATTGGCATCAGAGTTTTCATTCCCCCAAGCCTGTAAAGAGTGATGGCATGGAAACCAAATGGCTACCATAGCAGAGAGGCCACAGAGTATCATGATCACGTTTTAAGGCATGCAAATGAGGTGGATGAGGATGGCAGTGATAAATGATAATCATGAAACCTGGCTGAGTTTGTGCTACTTGGGTGCATGCAAGACCAGTGCCTTACAGCCCAGTGATAACCTTGAGATCGCACCTCGAACACATTGGCTGGAAATTGACCTCTCCAGAAGGAATTGTGTTAAGGGATAGAGATGTGTCCAACTAGTCCACAAGCACTTAGATTTAGCCCTACAGAAAAAATCGTTCAATTCTCGAGCTCCCAAACCACGTTCTTCCCTTCATTTCACGCCTTCTGTTAACATGATCAACCCCTTTGCACACGAGACAAGGTTTTGACGCGAGACTTGATTATTATTTCTCTTCTGGTTCCAGAACTCAGTGCCTTCCAATAATCCGCAACAATGAAACTATGAGATCTTTCAGAAGGGTTAGACTTGGATGAAGTTCAATTTTGGGTTGGGTAGGTTTGGTAGGCTTGCTTTATGCCTATGTATTGTGCCGAAGACCTCGATCCGAGATGCTGATTGCCATCAAAATCATGGATGTTCGGTCTAGCACTCGAGTCTATCTATGCTATTTATCCACCAAACTTCATTCCACCAAAGCCAACCACCAAACCGCATTACCAATCAATAAGCCCAGCGAATATAGCCTTGCACTACGTGAAAAGACAAAAGGGCTTCACTCATATATTTGTCTTAAAATGATGGGCCGGAAGGACTGGGTGCCTACATTTCAGATCCTCTTCATAAGTTGTATGCCAAAAGTTCATGGAATCTATTGAGGACACCTTTTTTTCTGATTTCTCACCATTATATGCCAAGACTGGTTGACAGTCCTGTTCAGTATGTTTATTCCTGCAATGGACATTTTTTTTCTCCTTTTCGATAAACAATTTCATTCTTGATACGATGTAAGAAAAAAAATACTCGTGGTCGATGATATCAAGGCTTACAGCTACTTGCTGTCATATTGTACTCCCTGTTTGTTAATTAATAATGTGTTTGATTTTGTTTGCACAACCAAGACGTAACAGAATCAACTTGAAGAAGATAATGCTTTATAGCTTCTGTGGTTGCATTGAGAACCACATTTCTCAATAAGTTTTACATGTGGAACTTGAATAAGTTAATAACCTATCCGTGGAATAAGGTGAAAAATATTGCAGTGTGCTTGATAAAATTCCTTTAATATACGATGATAATTAAGTAATTGTAATTATGATAAATGGTTAATTTTTAAATATTATATTTTAAAGAGGGTTAAAGAAAATTAGTCCTATATTATACTTATTGGCGAACCTTCGACCTAATTTTAGTGCATCTGTAGGCACTAACTTGGAAGGAGAAGTAGTAAGGACATCCACATTATGAGGAGGCCGTATTGCCATGAAATTTTTATTGGGCCTCAGCCACCTTCTTCCTTCGCTGCCCTTCCTTTTCTTCAACATCCTCCACCTTCTTCTCACCTTCCATCCTTTCCCTTCCCTCCTTTCTCCTCCTGCTACCCTCTTCCTTTCCTATCTTTCTCCCAATTCAGGGTTTGCTCTAGGTATGCAATAAATTGCAGACCTAAGACTGTCCTACGAACCTTAAAGTCTTCCTCCATCTGCATGTTCAAGGCAAGCAAAAAGGGGTCAATTTCATAAGACATTTTAATACAATTTCAAAGCTGATATATCATTTAGAAATGTCTGATTTTTGATGCATGAAAGTCTGAAATTTACATGAAAGAGGTCTGAAAGGTACGTGTTATCACACAGACTCTAGCTGCTACTAAAGATATCCCGTCCGGGATGGTAGAGGGCAAGCAGCCAGGCAGGTGACACCTGCAAACACCAAGTCCACCTTTCGAAGAACGGTCGTCACACCGGACAAGGCGTTTGTCACTTTAGACAAGGCAAGTAGCCAAATCAGGGGGGAGACCCCGCTCAACCAGTGATGGTTGAGGAACAAAACAGACGCCCAAATCCCAAAAGATAAACAGAACTTTACAAGAGATGAGTGTCGAATGGACCCTAAGCTCGATTTCAGCCAAAGAATGGACACCAATGATAAAATAAGCGTGGTATGGAATGTGACCAGCTCTTTAGCGTGATGAGATAGATGAATTAGATCAACAATTATATGGCTGGAAATCAGCTAAGGACACAAAACAAGCTAGAAGTGAAAGAATGATGCGAATTCTGCCTAAGGAAAGGATTGATTAAGTGACTTGATGGCCCTAGGGCAGCAACAAATTAGCGTTTAAATGTACTTCTAGCAAAAGATAACTTGATTTCTAATACTGAAATGGCGATTAAAACATAAATCAAGCACACCCAAAACCCAGAAAAAGACCCTAGCTGCGTGATTGAGCAAGCTGCCCAAGGAGGGCGAAATCAGAAAATGACTAGTGCCTATGGGGAAGGGCAAATGGAGTCGGAATGATCTATAATTTTGGAATTGGACTCTGAAAATTATATTAGAAGCGGGTTTGTGAAGAAAATAAGTTTTTAGCGGTGAAATTTTTATATTTTTAAGTTTGGGGTTTATTTTAGTAATTTCCAGCTTGACATTCACAATGAAAATGAGCTAAGAGAAACAAGTTTTAGAAACTTACCTGAAATGACAATGAAATATTGTGTGTTGCATGAAGACTGACCCCGAAAGATCAAATGCTAACCAACCAACAATTTTCCTTGAGCGTTTGGAGCGAACTGGGACCAAGTGCGCCCTAGCAACCTGCCACAAAGAGATAAAATCAGAATCTGTAGCAAATCACGAGTTAACGCAACAAATAACTGACAAATGATGAAGGAAAATGAAATACAAATGTAAATAACACTTCCCTTGTTAATTCTTCGGAGATTGGAGCAAGTGTGGAGTTTCACCCCCAAGAAATGCGCTTCTCTCCAAGTGGCCAACGAACCTGCAAATCGAACCAGCTCTATATGGATGGAATAATCACTAATCAACTCAACAAAACAATGGATGCTAGCTGACAATCAATACATCACACAATAAACATCATCACTCAAGCAAAACCGGGAGAAATGTGTCTCTATAACTCAATCTCAAGTATCCAAAATGCCAAGAGAGGCTACAAATGGGTGAGTCTCTTCTCTTATAGAGAGAGCTCACAATCAAACCTAACTCCCTCCAAAATCAATGGCTGAGATCATCGAATGGTGGAGGAGAGCTCTAGAGAGGGGGGGTGAATTGCCCTCATGCGCCCAAGCGGAGAGAGGGGCCACTCGTGGGGCCCATACAATGTGCAAACAAGAGGCTAGGGGGTGCCTATGGGCTGTTTTAGCCCCCTAGACCATACATCCAAAGTCTCATAACATAATTTTCATAAAATTTGATGTTTTACATAGTGAAAAACGCCCCTCTATGGGCAAATTTGCCCCATGGGTAGAGCTGGGCATAAATGAGGGCCCCACATAAAAAATTAAGTGTCAAAACATAGCAAAAATGACATTAGGGGACCCCCTTACCTTTACCAACCATTGCACTTACCATTTCAATAGTTAACTTAGCCAAATTTGATTTTCCATAATTAATTAATTGCTGGTTTTATTTCTGAAGATGTATTTTGCGCTTTTGACCCACTTATATTGCCCGGATCGACGAATCGTCTGCTGTAATGCGACCGTAGACCCCAAATATACTAGAGATGGTTACTAGAACAACCACAATCCAACAATTTACCACTGTATGCTCAAGATCAAAGATTTTTAATTAAAACCAACGTTGAAAAAGTCGGACTCGGCAAAAAGTCGGCAAGGGTCCCGAAAACAATTTCTCGGAAAAATCGGCGAAAAAATCGGAAAAAGTCGGAAAAAGTCGGCAAACATTAAAAAATACAAAATACATTCATTTTTTTTCAGAATTTTAAACATATAAAGCAACAATAACATCAGATAAACACATTGGAACATAAATATGTAGAAAGCACTGATATATATCATCATCATGTAGTCATGTCAAATATAAAATGATACATCAAAGTCGATACTGAATCCTGAAAGTCTGAAACACCATAGTTGTCCAATCAAGGACTCAAAACTCAAAAGTAGATAACCAATACAAAATGACATCACATATATAAATGTATCTGAGGAAAACTAGTAGCTATCTATCTAATATCAATGCCCTCTTCCCCTTTTACGGGAAAAGGTCATGGGCCGTTTGTCAGGCCTGCCCCTAGCACTAGAAGTAGCAGCAGAAGACCCTGCCCCTGCATCTAATATCGGACGACGAGTGACGGATGGAGGACTAGATGTATCAATCGGTGTAGGCGGTGGTGGCGATGCTAGCACATCACCCTCCGTGGTGGTTCTGACCTCCTCCACCTCCTCCTCCTCCTCCTCCTCCTCCTCCTCCTGCCCTTCCTCTCCCTCTAGCCATGTAAGTTCCTCCTCCATGATAGGAGTCTCAATCTCCACCCTCCAATCAGACAAAATATCAATATTGTCTAAGACGATGGCATCAACATTTGGTGTTTTATTTATCTGTGCCATCCATAAGCGGAGATTATAATGGACGTAGACCAAATCATTGAGACGTGTGAACTCCATCCTGTAAGAGGAAAATAATTTTTTTGTATGAGTCTAGAGGTTCAAGTTTAAAAAATTAATGAAACATAATTATAATATGTGAGGATGATAGATTCACAAATTATATTAAATGAAATTGATTTGTTGAAAATTTAAAGTCTAAGACTCTAACCTTCTGCGTCTCTTTGCATGTACTTTTTCAAACACACTCCAATTCCGCTCACATCCTGAAGCGGTACATGTTTGGCTAAGAATCTTGATGGCAAATTTCCGTAAATTTGGTGTCCTTACACCATAGGTTCGCCACCAAGTAGCTACAACAAATAAGGAAATAAATAAATCATAATTCAAAATTTCAAATTTCAACTTGCAAATAAAAGTTAAACACTTTAATAACTTACCTGGCATGAAACTGGTCCTGTCACGAATAGCATCAGCAAAGCTAAATACTCCAGCACCATCCTGATACACCTCTAACTCGCGATTGATTGCATTGCGAGTCTCATAATCAGGAACCATCCTCTGAATACAAGTGAAGAGCCCCTCCAACACCTCAGCATCAAAATCAAATTTGCATTTGTAGGAAAATGCAGGGTTGAGGAAGAGTGCTGCTGCATGAATGGGTCTATGAAGCATCCCGGTCCATCGACTATCAATCAACTCCCATAACAACATGTGCCTCTCGTGCTCCGGGGTACCCCTGCCCACATAATAATTCCGGATGGCCTCTTTGGCCCTATCCATGGCCTCATACAAATAGCCCATTGCGGGCTTATCACCATCAACAAGTCTCAAAACCCTTACCAAAGGTTCACTCACCGCGCACACTTCCCCCACTCCTTCCTAGAATGAGTCAGTGTACACCAACTTGGCAATGGTTCTCCCATCCTCTCTCCTGCTGTAAGCACAATCACGCCAATCATCAGAAACAAACATTTGCTTCAACTCAAACTGAAATCGAAGCAAGGACTGAAGAGTAATGAAGGTGGTGGCAAAGCGTGTGATTGCGGGACGCCTCAAGTCCCTGTTTTTGGTGTGCCTCCTCATGAGGCTAAGAACAAAAGTATGGTTGTAAATAAACTTGGGGATGCTCTTAGCTTGATCAATCACCACCTTGATAAAGGGAACTTTCCCCATATCCTCCAGCATCAAATCAATACAATGAGCAGCGCATGGAGTCCAAAACAAAGCGGAGTGCCTCTCCATAAGCATCCTGCCAGCAGCCACATAATTAGCTGCATTATCCGTAATAACTTGCACAACATTGTGCACCCCAATGTCCTGTAGGAACCCATCTAACAACTCACATAAGAGCGCTGCATCTTTTACATATGCCGATGCATCGACTGATTTCACAAACAAGGTACCTCTAGGACAATGTACCAAAAAGTTGATAAGGGATCTACCCTTACCATCTGACCAATCATCTGACATGATTGTGCATCCAGTGTTCTCCCATGACTGCTTGAGCTCCTCCAACCTAGCAATGATGTCCTTCTTTTCTGCTTGAAGGATTGGACCCCGCAACTCATCAAAGGTGGCACTTTTATACCCCGAGCCAAATGATGCAATGGCATCACACATCTGCTGCCAAAATGGATTGTTTTTTACGATGCTGAGAGGTATGTGACTCCAGTAAAGACACCTCCCCATCACCCTGTCCACTTCTACCTTGTCATTTTTCTTTATCACTGCCTTGATAGAAGGTTGTGATCCACCTCCTGTTCGTGGACCAAAATAGTGTGAGGCCCTCGCCGTGGCTGTGGAACCCCTCGCACTACCCTCAGTGAAAGTGGTAGATCCTGTTGCCCCCACACTTCTTGCTAGGCCAAAAGCTGCAAGCTCAGCTCTGTTTGCGGCGATCTCATCCTTCTTTTTATTCTTTTCATGGATTGCGTCATGGGCAGATCTCATGATCTCTGGGGTCACTGCAGTACAAACGCCAACATCATGCCCAGGGAGTTTAGCTAGATGGTATTTCAACCTGTTAACCCCTCCTGACATGTGATGCCCACACAATTTGCAACTCAAAGTTTGCCTATTTCCATCATCCTCGGGCTCACCATACTGCCAAAACGGATCCAATGGCTTTGGCATCTTCGAAAATGGAATGGCAGCCTCAAAATGCAAACCTAGGGCACAAAAATACAAAAACAAGAAATTAAACCCCATTTGAAAAAATTGCAACAATTTGGCTTAAAAAATCAGACCTCTAAATTTATATTTTTGGCCATGAAAAAATGATAACAAGAAGGTGGCTAAATATCTAAGAAAGAAAACATGCTATTCCATTCTAAGAATCTAAAACCCCCTTGCATTTTGACTCTTTTTGATATTTATAATTTTATGGACATCGAAATCTTTGGAAAAATGGCAAAAAAAAATAAGAGAATAGAGGAAAGAATATAGGCAAGCAAACATGAAAAAAAATCATAAAACAAATACAAGAAAATGAACCACTACATACCTGTGAGACGAATTGGTTGATTGGCAAAGTTTTGACTCTTGAAATTGAATCCCTTCTCCACAAAAATTCACAATGGTGAGCTTGGATGTTGTTTGGAGTCTTGGATGCCTCCAAACTAGTTGATGGTGCCCTCTTGCCCTTCACACTCCTTCTCCAACAGTCAAACAAAACAAATGACAAAAAAAAAATCACTTTTGACCTTTTAATCCGCGGCCGTGACTGCCTGGGCGACTTTTTCCTTCGACTCGCGATTTTTTGCAAAAACTCGGCGATTTTTCGAAAAAGTCGGCACTCGGCGATTTTTACTCGCCGATTTTTCGGCAAGGGTTTGACCTCGCGATTTTTACGAAAAATCGCGATTTTTCGCCGATTTTTTCAAGCTTGATTAAAACAGGTCCCTGATCACCAGTAATAATTAAAAATCTCATCAACGCTTCAACATTTTCTGAATCTGACACTTGGAGGCGCATATGGGACCCCAAGACATGATACGTGACCAAAATCGAAATCTTGATCGCAACTTTTTTTTCGGGCCCATTTTTGGCTTGGTCAACCTAGTTTGACCAAGTCAAATCTGGTCAAAATGGCAATGGCTGAAACTTGTGGGCAACATGAAGCGCCAAGGCTTCCTTATTTATGTTAGTACATTATTAAAACAATATAATGACGACATGGTGATCATAATAAAAATATCTCAATAAAAATAGGCCTCAGGTGAGGTGGGCCCACCACCTCCAACAAAGACTCAAAATTGTTATGCACAACTTATAGACTTGGCCACTTAGCTAACTTTGGGTGAGGTGAATAAACGAGGTGAAGGATGGGGGAAAGACAATGACGAAGACCATGTGACCCTTCGGATAAATAGGGAAGGCGGGACCCACTGACATAAGCATACCATGATAACACACAGGGAAGGGTGGTGCCTTACAAATGGGTATAGTGCAGGGAAACCACCACTGATCATCTAACACACACCTTGCAACTCACATCCGTGCCTTTAGAAGACTCCGTGGGGATCTTTTCTAGAGCCGCCATGACTAGGTGTGTGACAAACCGTAACTTGAGACTCTAGGGGACAATTCGCATATCTGTCCCTTACTCCATCTCACCTCCTTGCCCCGCAGGACTAGGTGAAGAAATAACCAATACAATGCTCTAATATATATGGCTGGCCTGTGTCCGTGTGTGTTAAGAAACACATTCTTGGACTTTACATTGGACTTTCATACTTAGCCTTTTTGGCTTGATTTTACATTTAGATAGCCTTTTTTGCTTCATTTACATTTCATTTCATTTCATTACATTTCATGGCCCTTTTTGGGCTACATACATATCTCAAAAGATATAGCAATGGCGCACATACTACAAAGTAATGGGGGCAAGTGTACATGCTTCGATGATCATGGCCCTTTTTGGGCTACATACATATCTCAAAAGATATAGCAATGGCGCACATACTACAAAGTAATGGGGGCAAGTGTACATGCTTCATTTCATTACATTTCATGGCCCTTTTTGGGCTACATATATATCTCAAAAGATATAGCAATGGCGCACATACTACAAAGTAATGGGGGCAAGTGTACATGCTTCGATGATCAATGGGGAACACCCGGTGAGTCTACACAATCCTATACTGCATTGCAACATCGAGGGAAACCGACAGGAGCAAATCCCCGGTTTGAGAATGCATCTCACACACTAAAGAGCCGACAGGGAGTCATGGCATACTCAGGGGTCAAGATCCTCAAAGCCACAAATCAAGGTCCAAGTCGGGAAAGACCAAAAATGGATGAGTCGGATGGGTGGAAGGAAGTGACAGGTGGAACCAATGTTAGCTTCCTAGGAGGAGTAATGACCAAGTCTATACTGATAATGGGGACAAGAACCAGTGTGCATAAACAGGAGCCTACTGAAAGAGGTGGATTGACATCACCAAGGGCCATACACATCATAATGAAAACCAAGATCACCACATCAAACATCATACGTCAAGTCCATGTTCTATCATAAATAAACAATTCTCAAAGCAACAACATGAGCAATAATCCATAAAGTGCTATACCTGCCATACCATATACCTGCTACTGAAGCTAAACCTCTGCTGAATCCGGGCAATAAGTGGCAAACCAACAATACTCTGTAATGCTCTCATCACAATATGGCTAAGTAACTCTCTCAATGGGATAATGCAAATCTCGGCAAGGAAGGGGGACCCTGTGATCACTGCTCTGTAACAGCTCTAGACCAGTGCAAAACAATGTGTCCCCCCTGATATCTCTGCTTGAGGCCATCTGAATACAATGAATGCCCCCTTCGAAGGCATCTGATCTCTGATCTGGGAAAAAAAAATGTAGTATGGTCCCTGACCACACAATCTGCAGCATGGTAGCTCCAACTAACATGGATGTGATAACAGTATGTCTACATGCAACATGCTAAAGTTTGTCTTCATTGCTTGGTGAGTAGTATGGTTTTAAGACTGATTGTGGGTGGATAGGATTGGTATTGTTGCTACTATAAATCAGTTATAAGGTGTGACAGAGTATAAGAATATCATTTGAGTATTCCCACTTAACCTTTTTCTGAGTTGATATATCTGCTACACCTACAGTATTGGATGATAGAATTGACTACGAAGAATTATCTTTTCCTTTTACATTTTAAAGGTTGATTGCGATTTACACTGTGTTATTTACTGTCATAGGAGTATTTTACATAATACATGTTGATAAGTGATATCTTATATGTTATTGGAGTGACTGCGATATTTGGATAAATGAATGGATATTTGATGGTCAAACTATGAAATGACTGATCTATATTATTGCTCTAACTTGGTTGAAATTTGTTCATTGATTAATGATCCATAATGTTTGCAAGGAAAGGCTGTTCCATTATTACTTTTGTTGTAGAAAAAACTTTAATTTGATCAATTGTCATAATCTTGTACCAACACTTGCATGCATGATATTCTTGACATATGAACTATGATATTGCTTCATTGGTTGTTGAATAGATTGTCCATACTATAGATTTACTACACTCTGATAATTGAACCTATCATTATTGTGCTAACCATTACATACACTTTTTCCTTGTAAGATTATTGGCCCAAGTGACATTGAATGATATATTCGAATATTAGCTGTCATATGAATGGTTGATGCATTATTTACCTATTTCATGCAATTACATTGACTCCATAAAGGCACTGGTCTATACTAACGTTGCTTAGAAAACATAGTCTTTGTTGCCTAAGTGTTCCACAGGATAATTCAGGGTCCTTCCCCTAGGAGGTTACGACTCTTCGAAGAAGTTAGAATTGTGATCGAAGTGACATTGGGTCACATTTCTTATATTTGCTTACTAGGGACTAGCCTTGCTAGTTTGCTCGGTAACAGGAGGAACAATTGAGTATGGACTGGACTATGTGAGGAAGGGTGGAGTACAGTTAGTTGGTTTTTCAGATTATGACTGGGCAGGTAGTGCAGTAGACAGGAAAAGCACCTCTGGGTGTTGTTTCAGCTTGGGTTTGGCAGTTGTGTCATGGTTCAGCAGGAAACAGAAGTCAGTGGCATTGAGCTCTACAGAGGCAGAATATATGGCAGCTAGTCTAGCCAGTTACAAGGCCATTTGGCTTCGCAAGATGTTGGTAAGCTTATTTGATCATTAGTTGGAGCCTACTGTGATTCACTGTGACTATCAGAGTTGCATAAAACTCACATAGAATCCAATTTTTTCATGATAGGTCCAAACATATGGAGATCAAATATCACTTCATTCGAGATCATGTTCAGAGTGGAGTAGTTGAGCTTCAGTACGTACCTATTAATGAGCAGGTGGCAGACATTCTCACGAAGTCTTTGATGAAGAGCAAGTTTGTGTACTTCAGGGAAAGGATGGGAGTGGTTCATAACACTTTCCTAGTTAAGAGGGAGTGTTGAAAAGTTAACTAGGAAAGTTGTCCTCCATGTTCTGATGCTTAGTATGGAGGTACACTTGTATTATAGGCATTATGATAGGGTAGAGGGTGAGATGCACTCTACCAAATGGCATGAATCCAACGACGGATGGATGCAGACCTTTCAGGGTGATTTGCCTCATGCATGCAATTTTTGCATGACATACCTTTTAATTAAAATGCAAGTAAAAGTGAGATTTTTGCTGCACCCATATTAGGGTTTTGGTAACCCTAATTGTTCAATGGATTTTTATAAGGAGGCAGGAGGTCACTGGTAGAGGTTACTCAATAGACTTATCAGAGAGAGAGAAGTTTGAGAGGAGGGTGACTTGTGCATGCAGAGTGGGCGACTTTTTGAGAGAGGGAGGCGCATCTGCAGAGAGGGAGAGTGAGGAGATTTGAGGTGGAACAATCCTCACTTGATTAGAGGTACAGATCCGTCATTACTGAGGGCAGTGAGAGCATCTATGTAGAGAGAGATTTGAGATTCAGAGAGGGCGACTTCATAGAGGGAGGGGCGCATTTCCCATGCAGAGGGGGTGCTTTCTTTAGAGGGAGGTTGCATCAGTTCTCCACTCACAAAGCAGATCAGGGCAGCGGAGATTGGTAGATGAGACTACATCTTGAGATCAGTTGAAACATACCTTCAGAGAGATCCAGATCTGAACAGATAGAGGGGGCGCATTTCCTAAGTGCATGCAACAACTACTGCATGTAGATCTAGGGCTTTACATCCGGTTCGACAGTATCTTCTGAGTTTCTATTTGTAACTATCCTTATCTTACATGCTCCGGGCTCGAGAAAGAAGAAAGCCCCACCGAGGCTGGTTTTCCCCATTGGGGTTTCCAGGATAAATTTGTGAGTTCATTTGTGTGATTGCTCATTATTTCTTCAAGTTGTTAAGAGATCTGTTAGTACTTTCTGTTATAAGTCAGTTTATTTGGCTTATAGACTATCTCACAAGGTTCGGGTTCGACGACCTTCAGGTTGGATTCAGGTTCGAATTTTTCGATGAGGTTCAGATGGGGTTCGACATAGGTTCGTCTATATACATTTTTCAAAACAAATAATATATATATATATATATATATATATATATATATATATATATATATATTATGAATTATAACATAAAACATTTAAAAATAAATAGCAATGAACCTTTAAAGATCGAAGAGTTGCTTAATCATGATAAGATCCGATCATTAATGCTCTTAAAATTAAAAAATACAATGGAATTCCAAATTGCAAACAAAAGCATAACATATTCTTCAAAATTCAAAACTTAAAAGATGTCTATTATGTCATTTTTCAAATACTTGTAAATTTAGAAAATTTAAAACAAGATCTACATCCAAACATTTTATACCATACCATAAACACTTGCACATGATCAAAGTATAAACATAACTTGCAATATGAAACTGCAGATTGCAAAATGAAATATAAATAGTCTTCAAGTTTCAAAATTTAAGGAAATCCATAATATCAAATAGTTATCAGTCCTGAAATTGTTTCACAAAATTTAGAATATGATCAAACTTCTATGAATCTATTCTTGTGGCCTACTAGTAACATCATCATAAAGCTCTAAATCATCAAGAGCACATGGGGTAGTAAAGGCGCTAGAATTGTGATCCTCATAGTCATCAATATATGGATCTCCATCATCATGAGGTTCATCATCACTGTCACCATCAATGCCAAGATCTTCTTCTACACTAGGAATAGGCTCAAACCATGGGCGATAGGAGCTAGATGAATCTTTGGCCAAGCTGCTTAAGGCCAATTGCAAATTGCGGCGCACATAAACCAAGTCTTCCAACCTTGAAGATAATAACCTGTTTCTTTTCTTGGTTTGGATGGGATTAAAGCTACTCCAATTCCTTTCACATGGAGAGGCACTTGATCCTTGGCTCAAAACACGAATTGCAAAACGTTGCAATTCAGGTGTCTCTGCTCCATAAAACTGCCACCATCTTCCTGGAGAAATTGTGATCCTATCCTCTATGGAAGCAGTCCTTCCAAATGTTCCCTCTTCCAACCTGTATGCCTGAAGTTGGCCTCTAACCTTGCTAACTTCTTTTGAATCTGGAACCAACCGCTCAATAGCATCATAAAGGCCATTCATTACTTCAACATCATTATTTCTTTGTATCCCAAACAATCCGGGGTCCAAATAACAAACCGCTGCATGCAAAGGACTATGCAATGTCTTCCACCTTTTATCTATCATCTCCCATATTTCCATGTACTCACTTTCCACGTTGTTGAAGGATTTTGCAATTGATTCCTTACAACGGTCCTTGCCCTCATTAGCAAAACCCATAGAAGGAGTGTCGCTATCAACCATCCTAAGCATGTCAACAATTGGTTCACATACTTTTAAAACCTTTAGAGCATTTTCCCAAAAAGCATTGCCTAAGATGATTTGTTCCAACTCCTTTCCTTTGGGTTCTTTTGAAAGGTGAGAGCTTTCCCACTCATTGCTGCAAATAACACCTCAGCAAATAACACCTCTCACACTTATCTTTTCCTCCACCACTCTTTTGAGAGTGATATAATATGTGGCAAATCTAGTATCACAAGGCCTTAGAAGCTCTTTAGATGCTTGCTTCCTATACAAACCCAATGTGAGGTGATGGTTACAAATGAAGTGGGAAATTTGTTTCCCCTTTCGAACTGCATCATTAATCCATGGAAACTTTGCTAAATCATGCAATAGCAAGTCTAGGCAATAAGCAGCAAATGGGGTCCAAAAAATTGTTTTGCACTTCTCCATTATCATCTTCCCTGCTCCCACACAATTTGAGGCACTGTCTGTGACGACTTAAACCACTTTTTTTGCCCCAACTTCAAGAATGGTTTCATGTAAAATCTTGAAAATATATTTTGAAGTCTTCTTGTGTCCCGAAGCATCAATCACCTTCAAAAACAATACCCTTTTAGGACTGTAAACCAACACATTAATTAGTGGCCTATTATTCATGTCTGACCAACCATCTGATAAAATTGTGCAGCCTGTTTCTTTCCATGACTCCTTGATATTTAACAATCTGTTTGTTACCCTTTCTTTTGACCTCTTGAGAAGAGTGGTCCTTATTGCCTCAGAACTAGGAGGTACATACCCTTTTCCAAATTCTGTAATCTTAGCACATGCATTGATAAAATAAGGACTTCTAGACACATTAAATGGGATACCAGATTCATAAAACATATAAGCCAAAGCATTGTCTACTTTCTGCTTTTGTACAGGTTTCCAAAGAGAGTATAATGTCCTGGTCTCTATTGATCTTGTTGGCAAAACCTGAGGTGAACTTCCATCTCCAACGCTGCTTGAAGAAAATGGTGATAAGGGGCTGTAATTCCTTCCCAACTCCGCCTGAATGCGCTGTCTTTTGTTCTCATTTGTCTGCTTGGTTTTTTTAATTATGTCATAGTCTTTTTGGAATGTTGCCTTGAGTTTTGCAGACACCCTTGGACAACCCTCAACACCACCTCCTCTGCCAACACTAATTGACACTAAGTGATCCATCACTCTTGTCAAAGACCCAACAAACTGTACATTGCATAATTTGCATTTCAGATGCCTCCCAATAGATCCATCGAGTTTGTGAACCTATTTCCATCCTTATGCTATCAATCTTCGAGGTGCCATGACAAAATTTCTACACTGTTTATTTCATAAATAATGTTGCAGGTTAGAATTGGAGTGATAGCCCATAAACTGATATTTTGAAATTTTTTAAGTTTACACTTAAAAATACATAAATCACTGATTTTTTTACTTGTCTGTAATTTTGTAAACAATCATTTATCTTAAAAATTAGTCATTTAACAGTTTGTAAAGACTGTTAAATGACTGATTTTTTAAGATAAATGATTGTTTTTTAAATTGTAACCCAAAAATTCTTTGATATTTAACTATAAATAAATTATTGTTTGATCTTTTGACAATTTTTGGTTTACAATTAAATTTTTTTTCAAAACAAACAAATGAATTTTAATACAAAATAAAATTAAAAAAAAATGCACAAATTACGTACCTGTTAGGGTGTTAGGAAATCCCACTAGGTGCTAAGCTGTGGCCTGTGGCCCGTGGGTTGCGGCCTTTGTATGCTGTACAGTGTAGCGGCTAGCCTACAGCAAAATCCCAGATTCCCAGGGGCCAGGGCCAACTTGCCAAGCCGCCAAGGTAGTAGCCGGCGGGATGATTCGTGACCTGCTTAGTGCTGGGTGACGGGTCGCGAAGTAGCGGGCTGCTAGCAGCTAGGGCACGACCGCACTGTGCACACTGTACACGATGAAGGCCTGCGAAGGAGATGCAGACTGCGGTCAGGGAGTGCTCTCTACAGGATGGCTCGAACAGGGCGTTTGCTTGCAGCTCGGGAGTGCTCTCTACAGGACGTGGTCAATGGAATGAAGGAAAAACCCACCCGATTCATCAAAAATCACGTCGAACCTGAGGCTTAAGGTTTGGTTTTTATCAGGTTCGGCGAACCTGATAGCCGAACTGGTTCGCCTTTAGGTTTGGCATTAGGTTCAGCTATCAGGTTCGCCGAACCTAAAAGAATTTTTGAATTTTTTCTAGGTTCGCCGAATTTCGAACCTGGAGGTTCAGGTTCGGTGAACCCTGTGACTTAGCTTATAGAGACTCAAAATCATTGAGATCTCAGGGTTTCCAGAGCAAGTAGTGTCCTCTGGATAAGATTAACACGGGAAATGTGTTGACCAAGTTAAAGCACCCAAATTGAAGGCAGAGCAATAATCTGGAAGATCTTGTATGCATGTTAGATGAACAATGCTCACAAGTTTATGTTAGTAACTGAACTAAAACATGAAATACATAATAGTGGCCACATAATCAATAAAATATACCTGTGTGTGAGAAACTATTAAGTCTTTCATGAAGCTCCCTACATATACTCACTCACAGACTTAGACAGACTGCTAGGATGGGTAAGGTGGAAAAACAATGCTAGGATAATAGGGAAGGACTTGTGACTTTGACACTATGATCTCTCAGACATGAAGGAAAAAGGGAAACCACTTAGACATATGTCGGATAGAAAACACTCAGGGAATGGCAGTGTCTCACAAATGGGTAGAGTGCTTGGAATGTTCCCAGTAGACTCTAGACAAGCAACCTTTGCATTTAATTTATTGTTAGCTTTGCACTTTCATATTTCACATTTACATATAACATTTCACATTTGATCATCTTTCACTAGCCATCCTCCCCACTTGTGACTTTGACACTATGATCTCTCAGACATGAAGGAAAAAGGGAAACCACTTAGACATATGTCGGATAGAAAACACTCAGGGAATGGCAGTGTCTCACAAATGGGTAGAGTGCTTGGAATGTTCCCAGTAGACTCTAGACAAGCAACCTTTGCATTTAATTTATTGTTAGCTTTGCACTTTCCTATTTCACATTTACATATAACATTTCACATTTGATCATCTTTCACTAGCCATCCTCCAAACGCAGGTGCCCTGAATAGCCTTGTGGGCCTCAGATAATGACTCGGTCTTACCACCATTGCCCAACACCGTCCATAGGTGCAATGGAGTTACCACCCTGTTGCCCTGTAGGGGCAAACAACCTTACATCATACAAATGATGAGTGCTCGTCTTTTGGCAATTGACTAGCTACGGAAGACATTTTATTTATTTGCTTTAGTGTTTAGCAACATTGTTTTGGGCCGACTTTTTGCATCCATTTAGATATAACATTTATGTGATCTGATGCTTATATAGGAATACTTACTTTCAAGGACTAAAGGATAACAACCCGGTGACATAGGCCACACACTCCAGAGTCGAGACACAAGGTCAACATGGAGTCTATCCAACAAAGAGGTCTAAGTGTAGGGAGTCCTTGATATCACTAGTCAAAATACAAGTTGGGATCAAACCAGATAATGAAAGAGACGAATGAGTGGAGAAAGTGAGAGGTGATGCCATCAAAGCAAAGGTAAGGCTAAGTCCAAGTAAGGTAGGAGATACTTGTAATGACCTTACACTAGGGACTCTCTAACCACTCCCAACACAGGTTTCAAACCATAAAGCTCAGAATGCCACTGTCAGTAAACATGCATAGTCACGTAACTAAAATAAACTATAGATCAACTGAAACATCTAAATGCAATATAAATGTATACCTCTGCTCAACCATTTACCTGCCTCTGGAACATCTGCAACTGACCATGGGCAAAGGACATCACCGGCTAACTGCTCTGCATTGAATGAACCATGACTACACTAGAATCATCTCAATGGGGTCATGTAGGCTTAGTCATGACAAGGGGGCATACAACTCCTGCTGGCTCGGATATATACATCACCGCTGAAAGATAGACTCATCTCAACCACAGGACTGGCCCAATGGACTGGAAAAAATCTGGTCTGCATCATGGTAGCTCCAATTACAATGTATGTGATAACATGTACCTCGGACAATCTTCTACAGTAGCAGGCCCGGGCACCTGTTCATCAACATCGTCGAAGCTAGAGAGGGTATATCATAGTTCTCAAGGAAGAGGTGTATCACTCTTGCTTTATAGAGTGAGAGGATGCACCCTCCAGCTAGCCTTAGATTAGGCATGTGCCACCACCAACTAATCTTAGAGGCATGCCCCACAAGTTAAAGATTCAATTTGGTTTTATTTTTAAGAAATTCTATTTCTGAGTTTGACTTAGGATAAAGCAAATTCTATTTTTGAGTTTGAGTCACATGCAAACCTATTTTGTAAACCTTGGTATGCTCTTCTTAGGTCTATAAGAGAGAGGGAAAAGGTACAGATTCATTCATTGAGTCTTGAGTCTAGTAGCTAGTAGTTTACCGTTATTTTCCTTTAGCAGAATTTTTCATGTTCAGAATTAATAAAGCCAGTGGTAGCTGTTGACAATGACCTACTTGAGTTAATCTTATATTCTCTAATTGTATGTCTTTGTACATTCTAGCATAATTTACAGATTGCTGTTTTGAGTAGTGTTTATTTGAGATTGTTTTAGTTTTCTGTAGAAACAGTTTACAGAGTGTATAATCTATGTACTATGTTTTAGAAAATTTCTTCATGGTATCAGAATGGTTTGCTGAAACATTCTAGGACCTTGAATGGATAGTAGGGCTGCTACCTATGAGAGGGATTTGTCAGGAGGTGTCAAGGGTGAGATGCCTATGGTTTGTGCTTGAGAAAAGCATATTGTACCTGTGATAAGGTTGTTTTTTTTGTTTGGTTGTTGATTAATAGAATATTCTGTTGAGATTTTACTTAAGCAGTTATGTTATTCAGAATTCTGTAGACTTTAGATCAATTTATATCAGATCATAATAACTGTATGCATAAGTATCACTGAAAGAAAGACATTCACAACATACACAAAGATTTATCCTGGGAAGCCCTCTAGGGGAAGAAAACCCAGCAGAACTTCTTCAGTATAGATTCATCAACAAAGTACAATGTCAATACAATGAAGAGCTAAAGCTGTCTCATAGAAAGATACCCCAGATACAAAGATAAGATACAAAATAACCTCTGATCCTGAAGAAGAGAGAGAGAAAGATAAAACCCCAAAAGATTGTCTTCTTGATGCCTCTTGAACCCTGACTAGTCTTTCTTGGATCTGCGCACTTTTCCACTTGCTTGAGCGAATTGTTGTGTTTGCAAATGAGCCACCTTCACTTATATTTATACTAGAAAAGGTCAATTTACTTACTGGGCTGGCTTGTCTTGTTGACTGGGTCATTTTCCCCTTAACTGGGCCGACTTGACCATTTGATTGGGCCGACTTGTACTAAGCTTCGTTATTATTCTTTCTTGTAGAATATCTTTTGATGCTACTCAAAACATCAACACTCCCTCTTAGCGAGGAAGGTATTCTTTTGGCACTTTCTTCAGTACTGCTTCCGCTGTCTTGTACTTGACCATTTACTTGTTGATCTTCCGTGAATCTATCCATCACTAGAAGTTCTGTACAAGCAATCCATCATCCACATCATGCATCCATGGCCTCATCATCATACGTAGCATCTCTCGAGTGGGTACAGTCCCGACATCCTTTCGGATCTTATGAGTCTCGGCGCCCTTTTGGACCTTATGTTATTACGGGACTCCATCTAGCTCACACAGAACTAGGCATCCAGCTTACACATAACTGGGCATCCAACTCACACAAAATCTGGGTAACTATCTAGCTCACACAGAACCGAGCAACTAGCTTGAAAGCTAGCTCTTCGGGTTGGCACCATCAAGCATCTAGCCCATAGTGAATGGGCATCTAACCACAAGGGTTAGGCTATCCAATGCGCACACACCAGCCATCTAGCTCGAGGCTAGGAATCCTCCAACACACATAGGTTGGCCCTCCAGCCCGAAAGATGGGCATCCACCAGTCCACATGACTTGGTCTTCCCGCCTTGAAGGCTGGGTGTCCTGACTATGTGCAAGGTTAGGCCGACTTGTGCCTCAGTTGGTAACGTTCTCGTGAATGACTACCCACTGTTGCCACACTCTATATGCTACCGCCCCTGGAATTGCATCTGTAACTCAACACTTCCTCTTAGGGAGGGAAGTCGTTCTGCACCACGCCAAGCTTGTCCTTGAAATACTCAAACTTTATCTTTGACAGAGGCTTGGTCAACACATCGGTTATCTGCTTGTCTGTCGCAATATACTGGAGCTTCACAACTCCCTTCTGCACCATGTCTCAGATGTAATGGTACTTGATCTTGATATGCTTTGACTTGTCATGAAACACAGGGTTCTTAGACAACTTTACACAACTCTAGTTGTTACAGAAAATACAAGTCACCTCCAACTTGAGATCAAACAGTCCTGCAAGCAAATTCCGAAGCCACACAACTTCCCTACTAGTTGAACATGTTGCTATATACTCTACCTTGGTCGTATTGAGTGCCACACTAGTCTACTTCCTGTTGAACCATGAGATCATAGCTGATCCCAAACTGAAGCAACATCTTGATGTACTCTTTCGATCTGTGACACTACTAGCCCAATTTGAATCAGTATAACCTTGTAGTCTTATCTCACGATCTAAAACATATCCGAGTCCATAGTTAACTGTACCTTTTAGGTACCTCATCACGTGTTTTGCCGCAATCAAGTGAACACGTTTCGGCTCGACCATATACTGACTCAATGTGTTCACCGCAAACCATATATCTGGCCTAGTGTTCATCAAATACATCAACGAACCAATCATCTGTCTATACATGGTGGCATCCATTATCTCTGAATAAGTGTCACTCAATAACTTCAGGTTCGTTACCATCGGTGTAGGTATGGGTTTACAATACATCATCCTGATTCTCTTCAGGATTTCTACAGCATATTTTCCTTGGCTAAGGAAAATCTCGTCTTGTCTCTGCCACACCTCTAGACCCAAGAAACAGTGCATCATACCAAGGTCTTTCATCTCGAACTCTACAGTGAGCTCCCTCTTGCACCCTGCGATGAGCTTCTCGTCCCCTGTTAGAAACAAGTCATCCACATATAATAGTAATATCAATGGTCCACCATTCACAACCTTGTAGTAAAGGTTGGAATCTGCTTTACTCTTAGTAAATCCCAAGCTCATCAGAAAACTGTCGATTTTGCCATACCACGTCCCTGGTGCCTATTTTAGCCCATACAAAGCCTTCTTCAATCTGCACACATGTGTCTTCCTGTCATGTGTCTCGAATCCTTGCTGTTGCTCCACATACACTTCCTCTTCCGCTACACCATTTAGAAAAGCTATCTTCATGTCCATTTGATGTAGCTTCCATTTAGAAAAGCTATCTTCATGTCCATTTGATGTAGCTTCCATTTCATCACTGTAGCTATTGCAAGTATAGCTCTAATTGAAGTGTATCTCACCATAGGAGCAAATGTCTCTTCATAATCTATTCTTTCTTTTTGAGAGAAACCACGAGCCACAAACCTTGCCTTGTACTTCTCGATATTGCCGTCTGCTGTATGCTTAGTATTGTAGATCCATTTGGAAGTTACCACTGACTTCCCTTTCGGTCTCAGAACCACATCCCAAACATCATTCTTTATAATGGACTGCTATTCCTCGATCATGGCATCCTTCCATATTTTCTTCTCAACTGCTTCTTCATAACTGGAAGGCTCTACATCAGTGATGTCACATAGTAATGCCACGTAGTTGGAATATGGTTGAGGTTTCTTGCTCTCTCTGAAAGACCTGTTTGGAGCACCATATTTCTCTGCATCTTGAATAATTTCCCGAGCCCAAGCTGGTCTTCTCTTATGTGTAATCATTTCTTGGGGTGGATCTACAGGTCTCTACGGTTCTACCATATCATGATCCTTCGGAACATGCTCTTTTGGTACAACATCATCTTTTGTACCGGTATCTGTGACTCTAGGAGCTTTAGGCTCCTCATCATGGACCTCATCTGTATGAGTTTGCCTCGATCTGCTAAAAGTTGCATCCTCATCGAAGGTGACATCTCTGCTAGTCTCAATCTGCCTGTAACCAGGAATGTAGAATCTATATGCCTTTGTTGACTCACTGTATCCAACAAATATACCCGTCTTTCCTGAAGGATCCAACTTTGTTCTCTTATCCTTGGGAATATGTACATATACAGGACAACCAAATATCCTCAGGTGGCCGACCTCTAGCTTCTCTCCTGTAAACATCTCTTCTAGCGTCTTGTTCCCAAGTACATGGTGAGGAGTTCTATTCTGCACATATACAACGGTTCTGGTTGCCTCTGCTCATAGGTGCAGTGGTAATTCTTGATCATGAATCATAGCCATCACTGCTTCCATTATCGTACGATTTTTTCTTTCTGCCAAGCCATTTTGCTGAGGATTGTAGGGAGTGCACATCTCCCTCTTAATCCCAACTTCTATGCAGAATGTCTTGAATGCATCTGATGTGAACTCTCCTCCGTTATTTGACCTTAATGTCTTTATCTTCTTTTCAGAGAGATTCTCTACAAGGGCCTTGAATTCCTTGAACTTGCTGAACACTTCACTTTTTGCTTTCAAGAAATAGATCCAAGTTTTACGTGAGTAATCATCAATAAATGAAACATAATATACGTGACCACTAAGTGATGTTGATGACATCGGTCCACACACGTCCGAATGTACTATGTCCAAGATTCCTTTTGCTTTGCTGTCACTGCTTGGAAACAGACTCTTCACGTTCTTGCCTTGTGCACATCCCTTGCATATACCATCATGATTCACTTGAATCTCTGGTAGACTTGTAACCATCTTGCTTATGATCGACAATGCTTTGTAATGTATGTGAGCAAGTCTTCGATGCCATAGCTCACTCAGATTCACAGTGCTATGTACCAATGCTTGATTTGATTATCCCTTCAGCTTGTACATGCCTTCCTCTTGAACACCAATCACGATAGCATCATCAATAGTCTTTCCCTTTGGCCACATGAGAACTTGGCCATCAACTAAAGCAACTCTATATCCACATTCCTCTAATGCTGAGATGGAGAGGAGATTCTTCTTCAAACTAGGTACATGCAATGCATGTTTCATCTTCATAGGATTTTCGGAATCCAACTTGTAGGAGGCTTCTCCAAATTTGCTTAGAAGCCTCCTTTTGAACCAAATTTGTGAGAGAATTCTTGTAACCGGTCATGTGCTTAGAAGCACCACTATCAACAAGCCATGTTTCACTTCCATGAGTGGCTGTCCCTTTAAGAGCTGATATTAACACATATTCTTCACTTGAATCATCTTCTCTTGCTTTCTTCTGAATAGGTTCATCATTTTCTGCGGCATGAGCATGATGTCTTTTATTCTTTCCTTTTCTGATCTGATCTTTTATGTGAGGACAATTTCTTGCAATGTGTCCCATCTTTTGGCAGCTGTAACATTTGTAATTTGAGTAATCTTTTTGTGTCTTTTGAAACTTTTTGTGGGAATGGGATTCTTTCGTGCTTTCCCTTTTCTTGCATGTGTTGCTAGTGCTTGATCTTCATCATCACCCAACTTTTTTTCTCTTACTACCAATCTAGCTTCTTCTTGTGTGCACTCTTCCCATAGCCCATTGAACTTTGTTAGCTTCCTTCTAGAACAAATTCCCTGAATAAATGATTCCCAAGACCTTGGGAGACCATTCAATGTAGCCATCACTATCTCAGCTTCATCAACTGTTTCTCCAAAGGCTTCAAGCTGTTCTTTGATTTGAGATGCCCTTGTGAAGTAGGATTGAATGGTTTTTGAATTCTGCATTTTCACATTCTTGAGCTTTGTCCTCAATGTCATCTTTCGGTTGATATTCTTGCCTTCAAACAACTGAGACAAGGCATCAAACATCTGCTTTGGAGTCTTCAATGATGCGACATGAGGGATCAAGTGATCCTTGATAGAATTTGCAATGATTCTCTTTGCCCTAATCATGTTCTTGTGCCTTGCCTTAGCTTCATCTCCCTCTGGCTCATCAACTTCTTCTTCAACATATTTTTCCAAATCATTCTCCTCTAGAATGAGAAGCACCCTATGCTTTCATGCTCGGAAGTTATCAGCTTCTTCAAGCTACTCGTCAAGCTTGGTGTTGTTTGTCATTTTGTCCAAGCTTAAAAATATGACAGAGATGAAAGTTTTAAAAAACGGAATTTGGACTTACCAGTCAATGTGCCATGCCAAGGTGATCTCCACAAGCCAAGATCATCTCCATTGTCAACCTGAAAACTGCTTAGTGTCCAGCCTAGGGTTTTATGAGGAAACCATAATTTTTCAAACTTTGAACCTGGAGAATCTGATCTAGGGAGAAGATGTGCCCTCCCAAGGTGTGTTGAGCAAACCTTCTTTTCTTCCAAATTTGAGGTCAGAACAGTCCAAAACTGGAAACCCTAATTTCTGTAGTTTCTGTAGAATTTAGTTCAAAATTGAAAATTCTCGGATCTGAGAACGGACTCCACAGATAGATGTGCCCTCCTAGTGCGAGTTCAAGGATGCTAAGATCGAGTTTGATCCGTGGATGGAAAAACTAGAAACGAGAAGCCCTAGTTTCCGATAGTTGTAGCTGTTGCTGACTTCTTTCAGCACTGCTCTGATACCATGTTTAGATTTTACTTAAGCAGTTATGTTATTCAGAATTATTTAGACTTTAATTCAATTTTTATCATATCATAATAACTGCATGCATAAGGATCACTGAAAGAAAGACATTCACAACATACACAAAGCTTTATCCTGGGAAACCCTCTAAGGGAAGAAAACCAACATAACTTCTTTAGTATAGATTCATCAACAAAGTACAATGTCAATACAACGAAGAGCTAAAGCTCTCTCATAGAAAGATACCCCAGATACAAAGATAAGGTACATAATAACCTCTGACCCCGAAGAAGAGAGAGAGAAAGATAAAACCCCCAAAAGATTGTCTTCTTGATGCCTCTTGTACCCTTGACTAGTCTTCCTTGGATCTGTGCACTTTTCCTCTTGCTTGAGCGAATTGGTGTGTTGCAAATGAGCCACCTTCACTTATATTTATACTAGAAAAGGTCACATTACTTACTGGGTCGACTTGTCCTCTTGATTGGGTCATTTTCCTCTTTAACTAGGCGAAGGCAAACTTGACCATTTGACTAGGGCGACTTGTACTGAGCTTTGTTATTATTCTTTCTTATAGAATATATTCCGATGCTATCAAAACATCAACATATTCTAGTGCAAAAACATGACTACTTTCAGTCTCAGATACAAAGATAGATTGGAAGGTCCCTCTAACTTCGTCCCGTGGAAGTGTAAGGTAAAGATGTTGGAGCAAGATCAGTGGGACTTTGTTGAGAAAGTAGTTGTAGAGCCCATTGATCTTGTGTTGTGGCCAGATCATAAAAGGAAGATGGTCGAGGCCAAGTGAGTCATCCTTGACACTGTGAAGGATTATTTGATCCCTCACATCGTCGGAAAGATCACGATGAATAGCCGTGTAGGGGAATAAACTTAGAGCCACACGGATGAGCAAGACAGATACCGTAGCCGCCTACTTGTTGAAGATTACTGAACTCTATGATCAACTTGCAATAGTTGGAGAGGAGGTCAAGGGTGAAGAGCTAGGACCCATTGCATTAAATGGGTTATCTTCTTCTTGGCAACCTTTAGTCTGTGGGGTCTGTGCCTAAAAAAAGTATCCCATTTTTGAGATGCCATGGGATGATTTCATCCAAGAGGAGATGAGATTATAGGCTGTTGCATATATGGAGGAGGAGAGCAGAATCTTGCCCTCATTAGCAAGATGAAGAAGGGCAACAAGAAAGGAGGACCTGAGCAACGTCAGGAATGGAAGAAAGAGGATTTGGGTTCCACTAACTAGGGTTCAAGTATTAGAAGTTTGGGCACTTTGTTGCTCAGTTTCATGAGAAGTAGTGGTAGGGAAAGTAGTAGCAACACAAGTAGTTTCTAGTGAGTGCATAAACATTAGTTGGAGTGGATGAGCTTTCATCAAAGATTGAGACACACCTCTCTATGGTTTCATGCCCGTCGTCTAACACTGTATTGGTGTTGGTTGGTATGATGACAGTGGAGCCTCCAAACATATGACCTCTAACGAGAGGACCTTTAGCAAACTTGAGGAGTAGGAGGCCAACATGCAAGGGGAACTTGGTGATGATGCCATGGATCTAGATGCAATAGTGGGATCCATCACATTCTAGATGCCATTAGGTGATACCTTGAACTTATTGGTGTTTTGTATCTACCTGGATTAACTAAAAATCTCCTTTCAGTTTTAGTGATGATAGAAATGCTGAGATCTTGGTTGGGTGTTGTTTAGAGGTGTTTGAGAGGGTGGTCTATACAGGTTGCAAGGGGGATCCTGTAAGAGCTATTGTACATAAGAGTTACAACTTGTGTGAGCTTTGGCACAAGAGACTAGGTCACTTGCGTTGTGGGGCATTGTCGATCTTGAAGGACACGATGTAGGAATTGTTGAACTTCAAGGTTGAGAAGAAAGGAGTGTGCAAGGGCTGTGCACTCGACCATGTGAAGGTTGCTTTTCCTAGCAGCAAGCATAGGTCAAGAGAGATTATTGATCTAATCCACTTAGATGTATGTGGACCCATGTCTTCAACTTCGTTATCATATAACATTTACAATGTGTCTTTTATTGATGTTTCTTCTAAGAAGTCCTAGATTTATTTCATGAAGACCAAGAATGAGGTCTTAGTGAAGTTTCAAGAGTTTAAGGCTCTTGTAGAAAATCAAACAGGAAAGAAGATTAAGGTATTAAGGTTTGACAATGGAGGGGAGTATACCTCTAAGGAGTTTTGACACTTTTTGCAAGGAAGTAGGAATCAAGAAGGAGTTGATAGTGCTCTACAACCCTCAACAAAATGGGGTTACAGAGTGGAAGAACAAGTCCACCATAGAGATAGACAAATTTATGGTCCATGATCTAGATCTAACCATGTGTCTCTAGGCAGAAGTATGTCTTACAATTGTTTATATTCTTAATAGGTGTCCTCACAGAGTGTTGAAGGACAAGGAAACATAGGAGGCATCCATAGTTGAGTAACCTCAAGTAGCACATCTTTGTGTTTTCAGTTGTCCTATTTACATTCATATGCTAGATGAGAAAAGGACCAAGTTGGAACCCTCTAGTTTGAGGGGTATCTTTATGGGTTACAGTGAGACCTCGAAAACTTATAGAGTCTACTTTCCATTTCAACGAAAGGTAGTTGTTAGTAGAGATGTCAAGTTTGATGAGGATGCATGGTCCTTCAAGCCTTGGGAACCTTTGACAGTGAACGAGGAGGTAGAAGAGCTTGTTACCGCAAAGGTTGATCCACAAAAACTGAAGAAATTAGGAAACTCAGATTCAGATCAGCAAGCTTCCAGAGGTGCAGGGGGTGCCTTGTTACCATCCAATTCAACCAAAAAGCCTAAGTGGTTCACCTAGACACTACAGGAGGCGTAGGAGCAATTTGGAGTTCCTATAACTTCATTTCGAGTAAGTCATTCTCCTGAGGGATTTCCAAATTATGTTTTACGTCTTCTATCATTAATGCAAAGCCTTCTAGTTTTGAGGAGGCAACAAGTCAATAGGTTGGGCAAGGTGCTATGATGGAGGAGTACAACTCCATCATGAAGAATGATGTGTGGCAGATAGTGCATAGAGTAGAAGGGAAGTCAATGACTGACTCTAGGTGGTTGTATAAAGTCAAGCATGCAACAGATGGAAACATAGAAAAGTTCAAAGCTTAGATTGTGGGTAGAGGGTTCTCCTAGAAAGAGGGAGTTGATTGTGAGGAGACTTTTGCTCCTATTGCTAGGTATTACCTCTATCGAATTCATTATGTCTTCAACAACAGTCTTTAATTAGAGTTTGTATCAAATGGATGTATCATTATGTCTTCAACAACAGTCTTTAATTAGACAACATTTCTTAATGGCTTGATTGAGGAGGCATACATAAACCAACCAAGAAGCTTTGAGGTGCATGGGCGAGAAACCCATGTTTGCAAGTTGAAGAAGGCCCTTTATGGTTTGAAACAAGCATCACGTGCATGGTACTCCAAGATTGATGAGTATTTTTTAGGTTTGGGTTTTGCTAAGACAGATGGAGATTCCAATCTTTACTATTTGGTTGACCATTCTAATCTACTTGTTTTAATCTTGTATGTAGATGATCTCATGCTTATAGGAAGTTCAAACAAACTCATAGATTGGTGCAAGACAAAGTTGGTGAGTGAATTTGACATGAAGGTCATTAGCTTGATTCACTACTTTTTGGGTTTAAAGGTGTGACAAATTTCATTTGAAGTTTTCCTTGGACATGGTAAGTATGTAGTCGAGATTTTGAAGAGATTTCAGATGATGTATTGTAAGCCCATGGCGAATCCTATGGTAGCAAATCTGAAGTCCTTTGTTGATTTTGATTTTGATTTGATTGATCCCTTTGTGTATGGACAATTGATAGGTTCCCTCATGTATTTGGTAAATACTAGGCTTGCCATTTGTTTTGTAGTCAACACCTTGAGTCAATACATGGTACAACCTAGGTAGGTTCATTGAGTTGCTACAAAACACATGCTTTCATACTTCAAGGGCATAATGCATTTCGGACTGAGGTATGTTGGGGACGGAGAGGTGGTGTTACAAGGTTTTTTAGATTTTGATTGAGCAGGTAATGCTAGTGGTAGGAGGAGCATTTCAGGGTGTTGTTTCAGTTTAGGTTTAGGTATGATTTCTTGGTTCAGTAGGAAACATACTTCTGTAGCACTCAGCTTTGCAAAGGCATAATACGTGGCAGCCAATTCTATTAGTTATGAAGCCATTTTTTGCAAGTTACTAGTAGAGCTAATAGATTCGACTTTGAACACTACCATGATTTCTTGTGACGATTAGAATTATATCAAACTCTCTGAAAGTCTAGTATTTTTTGATCGATTCAAGCATATTGAGATCATGTGCCACTTTATTAGAGACATGGTTCAGAAGGGAGTCGTGGTTCTTCAATACATTCCAACAGATTGGCTCTATGTTGCGTGGGAGCACCCCCCACCTCGGTCCGCTCTCGAAGCTTGCTTCTAAAGGAAGCTTCCAGGAAGCGCGCTTCCTTGCCAAAATAAATGCTCCCTGCCACTGTACGGGAGTGCTCGGGAGCGTTTTCTCCCTGAGTGCCCCTGATCGCTCCTGAAAACGCTCCCGGTCGCTCTTGAAAACGCTCCCTATTGCTCCTAAATACACTCCTGATCACACCCGCAATGCTCCCTTGCAAAACCTGTGCCTTGAAGATGGAAAGGCATTTTTCGCTTTTGGGGGGAGTTTGCTTGGGCTATAAAGCGCTCCCCTACTTCTTTTCTCCTCATTCTTGACATTTCATTCATCCTTACAAGGGTTTGTGGAGCTTGAAGTGTATTTGGAGTTTTAGTGAGGAGCTTGGAGAGCTTGGAAGAGAGATTGAAGGCTACCATTTGTGAGAGCTCAGAGAGAAGATTAAAGACTGCCATAGGGTTCAACCACCATTGGAGAGCCAAAGAGGTAGGCTCTAAACTCATTCTTGTTTTTTTTCCCTATATAAACTTGTATATTTGATGGTTTGAATGCTTGTATGTTTTCTTCTTCTACTCTTTCCCATTCCTTCTCCCTCATTCCATTACATGCAAAGGGTTATTCTCTAAAAGCAAGATGGGTATGTCAATGTGGTTTATCCTTTTGGTTCCATTTTTTATTATGATGGTGTTGTTTGGAAACCGAATGAGAAGTGATGAAGAGGATGAAGAAGTGGCTAGTGGCACATACCATGGAGAGGAGGGAGAGGAAGAGGAGGAGGAGGATGAAAATGATAATGATGGTGGTGATGGAAAGAAAACCAAAGAGAACCCAACACCCTCGTGGAAATATGCCACAAGGCTTGGAGGAGGGAAAGGGGGTGGAACCACTAAATTTGTATTCTCCCATTGTAGAATAACTTACACAGGTTCATATACTCGTGTGAGAAAGCATTTATGTGGGATTATGCCTTGGGACGAAAAGAAGACAATAGGAGTCAAAACCTATACAGAAGTGCCAACAAAAGACAGAACCAAATATAAGAGGGAAGAGGAGGAAGCACAATACATAACCAAAAGATTAAGGGTTGAACATGAGACCTCAAGCTCCCATAGAGCATTTAGTGGTTGATCCCAATCCACCCATGGTAGTGGATTCTCGCCCATGCATTTAGGGTGTAGAACAATATCAGATTTCCTTGACCAAGGTTGTAGGGATGACGTGGATGCAAAAGTGTTCCGGTTTCTCTATGCATGTGGCGTACCATTCAATGTTCTTCGCTAACCCTATTGGCATGAAATGGTAGAAGCCATCCATGGTGCCCCTAAAGGATAAAATAGCCCCCGGTATGACAAAGCTAGAACCATGGTACTTGACAAGGAAAAAGATCAGATCCAAAATGCTTTGGGACAATTCACAAATGTTTGGAACAAATATGGGTTATCCATTGTATCTGATGATTGGACAAATGTAAAGGGAAAGCCATTGATAAATGTTCTTGGGGTGTTTGCTAGTGGTGCGATCTTCCTTTCATCCCATGACTACTCAAATCAGTTCAATATCGGCATCAATATTGCAGAACCCTTACATAAAACCATTGAATCTATTGGGCCATACAATGTCATCCAAGTCATTATCGATAATGCTGCTAATTGTAAGGCAGCGAGAGCAATCATTGAGGATAAATACCCCAACATATTTTGGTCTGGGTGTTTGGTTGACATGTTGAACCTTTTGATGCGTGACATTATCAAGATGAAGGATCATGATAATAGATGGATTGGTTCATTGTACAAGAAAGGCATGCACATGATAAGATTTATTACCAATCATAGTAATACCCACCATGTTTTTTGCAGTCACTTAAGGTTGGAGCTATTGAAGATTCCAAAGACTAGATTTGCTAGTTATTACCTCACCTTTAGGTGCCTTTTGAAGGTAGGAGAGGCATTGGCTAGTATGGTATCAAGTGAATCATATTCACAAGCATGTGGTCAAAAGTTGGGATAATCTTAAGGTTCCACTCCATGCCTTAGCATACATACTCACACCAAAATACTATTCTCCGTCTTGGTTGGCCAAACCAACACTTGGTGGCGGGGTCAGGAAAAATCCCCGCACAGATACAGAGGTATAGAATGGGTACATGCTAGCATTAGACAAGATGGTCCTTGAAGAAGAGGCATGTGCCATATTGCCTAGTGAATTGAGCAAATACCTTAGTCAACATGGAGTGTTTGCTAATTTGCATACAAACAAAGATCGAGATAGGTTGGCTCATATCAAGTGGTGGAACATGTATGGCTCCTCCACCATACACTTGCATAAATTGGCCATTAGAGTGCTTTCACAGGTGGTCAATAGTTCGTCTGCAGAGAGGTGTTGGAGCACCTATAGCTACATCCACAGTGTGAACAGAAACAACTTTAATGAAGATCAGGCAAAAAGCATTGTTTTTGCACACTACATCTTGAGGTTGCTGTCTCATTATTGTGAGCTGGTCAAAAGTGATAGAACATATATCACTTGGGACAACAACCCGAACTTAAATTGTAACTATTGACTCTTTAATATTTCTTATAGTCTATTTTGTAAACATTATATGGCAATTTAAGTTTGATGTTTGAAGTTGAACCTACCTTTGAAGTTCATTGCTTGCAACTTTGCACTATCGACTACATAATAGCATATTATGACTGTTTGGTAATTACTAATGAATATGTGCTTCCTGAATTGTTTCATTTCATGGTCGATGTTCTTTGTTATAGTTTGGTTACAAGTACAACTTTAGTGATGAGATTGATGAGTCATGAGAAATGTTATATATTGAAAATTTGAAACTTTAAGGTTGATGTTATGGTTGATCATTTGATAACAATGCTATAAGTTAGGTTATAACTAGTAGATAATTGATGTTATATGGTTTAATCCTTGTTTTTATGCTTTTTGTAACTAATTCAGCATTCTACATGGTTTTGTTGACATATATGCATCAAAATAAATACAAATATATATTATATAAAAAATGCTCCCGCCCTGGAAGCTTTCAAAAATTTCGCTTTTCGCTCTGCTCGTGTTCCCCGCTCCCGCTCCTCGCTCTTGCTCCCCGCTCCCGCTCCTCGCTCTTGCTCCCCGCTCCTAACAACGTAGGATTGACTAGTCATTGATATCTTGACTAAGCCACTTGCAAAAGGGGAATTTGAGATGTTTAGAGAGCAACTTGGTGTGGTGGATAACACTTTTCTTAGTAAGAGGGAGTGTTAGTGAGTGTACCTCGGATAATATTTTACAGCAACAGATTAGGGCACTAGTTTAGCAACATCGTAGAAGCTAGAGAGGGTGCATCACAGTTCTTGAGGAGGCACACCACTCTTGCTCTATAGAGGGAGAGTGCACTTGCATGCATGCATGTGCCTGCCAACTAGCCTTAGATAAGGCATGGGCCACCTCCAACTAATCTTAGAGGCATGTGCCACTGTTGGTGTACAACTACAAACACTCTTGTGTGCTCACTTGAGCCACTTTTCCTTCCTTTTAGGACCTCATGCACCCTCTTCCACCAATTTAGGGAAGAAAGGCACCCTCCTCAACTTTTCTAGGGATTAGTGCACCTTTTCATGCATGATGCCCCAGTTGACTAGTTAAGTGCGCCTCTATTGCATGTTATGGAGGAATTAACTAAGCTCAGTCAATTAACTAGCCTCACTTAGCAGTTATGTGCTAGTTAACACCTCTTGACTTGTCAAAGCCAAATTAACTAGTCTCACTTAATAGTTTTGAGCTAGTTGACACCCCTTGGCTAGTTACGGTTCAGTTAACTCCATTCATGTGAGCCACATGGCCATGCAGGGGCGCACTCTTTGTGTGTCATGCATGCAGGGCACATTCACAGGAGTGTTGCCTCAATTAAGCCTAGCTAAGGTGCATTTGCTCTAGAAGGAGCATTATCTCTTGCATTCTAATGCATATTGTATTCTAGATCTCATCTCTGATAAGTATTGTAACTATTCTTTTACAGGTTAATGAAGATTATGTTTTTGAGACTTTTTGTCTTTTCTTCAGTCGATTGCTTTGTATTGCAGCTTCATTTAGTTTCTAGATCTAGTGCTTCGAAATCTCACATGGTATCATAGCGATGAGGACTCTAAAGAAGTTTTATGGGATTGCAGGTTGAAGACACATAACAGAGCACATCAATTAGAATGGAACATTCTCCCCAAACAATCCTCATCCCCTTCAATTACTTCTTGTGGAAATCAAAGGTTGAAATGCTATTGTGCATGAAGGGACTACATAGGATCACAATGGCAACAGAGGTTGAGCCTAATTCAGTTGTAGAAAAAGTAAAATATCTGAAGAGAATGGATGAAGCTTTTGGATTGATTTGTTACTCAATATTTCCAGATCTCTTATATCACATTGAAGCTGAAACAACCGCAAATGGAGTTTGGACCAAGCTGGCCGGACTCTTTGGGAAGCAAGATGAGAGGAGAAGTCATTAATTGGAGATTGAGCTCCTTAGTTTGAGCCCAGATAATACTTTTTTACTAAATTCAAGTCAGTATTACTTCACAACTCAAAATGTGCAAAATAGACAAAAAGGATGAACAACTCGTCTTGTTAATATTGTCAAAATTGAGTCCAGAGTATTCAGTTTTTGTCTCCACATTCCATGCAACAAGATTGGCAATTGGTGCTACATGGAAAATGCCTACATTGGATAATTTTGCAGCCTCACTTTTCCAAGAGCAAGATAAGCTCATTCTAATGGGCTCCCTAAAGACAACAAAGGTGCATGTCCTTGCTACTAATCAGGGAACACGAACATGAGCAAGTAGAAGAAACAATTTAAAGGCTCAAAGGAACAAAATATGAGAAATACACAGGATACTTCCTCCTCCAAAGCTAGAAAGGGCAAGAAGGAGAAGAAAACATGTGCATACTGCAAAAAGTTCAACCATGAAGAACAATATTGCATGAAGGGGACAATCGATCTACTGACCCAACTTCTTGAGCAAAAAAAACATCAATGTTCCCGATCACATCAAGAAGAACAAAGCAGTTGAAAGAACACAAAATGATAGAGGCCATGCGCTTGTTTCCATTTCCTCCTCCTTGTCATCCTCATGGGTTTTGGTCTTGAGAGTGTCGAATCACATGGCCACATTAGAGGACATTTTTTCTTCCATGGAGCCATGCACCAGTCCTACAATTTTGATGGGAGATGACTCACCAATTCAGGTATGTGGAAAAGGTGTTGTTAATCAAGAGCATGGACAATTTCAAGATGTACTTTGTGTACCTTCCTTGTCCATGAATCTTCTTTCTATATATTAGATTACTGACTCAGGCTTAGGCAAACGAGTGGAATTTACCCCAAATTCAGTAGTCATCACTGATATGATTGATGTATCCAAGGTTGTTGTTGGGAAAGGTGACCACCAATCAAGATTGTATGTTTTCTCTAACTTTATTCCCAAATCTCCTTCCTCTGTACTTTTGACACATTTTGATGAAGTAAGCATGTTATGGCATGAGAGGTTTGGTCACCTAAACTATCGATACTTGTAATAGCTAAGTAATCAAGGTATGGTGGCAGGTTTACCAGATATTAAATATTCTGATGGTGTGTGTTCAAGTTGTGCTCTTGGAAAGCATCTTGAAGAAAAATTCAAGAAAGGGAAGGCATGCCGTGCCTCTTTTATTCTAGAACTTGTCCACAATGACATAACGGGCCCATTTCCACACCCATCCATGAGTAGGGCCAAGTATGTCTTGACTTTCATTGACGATTGGTCAAGATACACATGGGTTTACTTCCTCAAGTTGAAATTTGAAGTCTTTGAATGTTTCAAGGATTTCAAGGCCCTTGCAGAGAAGCAGCTAGGAAAGGGAATCAAGATCCTGCATATAGACAAGGGGGGGAGTATGTTAACAAAGATGTCCAGCATCTATGTGCAGAAGTAGGCATTGAGCTGCAACATACAGTTCCGTACACTCCACAACAAATGGAGTTGCAGAATGGAAGAACATATCCTTTAAGGAGATGGCAACATGCATGCTACATTCCAAGTCCTTTGCTCCAAAACTTTGGGCTGAAGCCATCAACTGTTTAACCTACTTTCAGAACCGAGTTCCTCATAAAACTTTGAAAGGAGTTACTCCATTCGAAGCTTGGAGCGGTTGAAAACCAGAAATCAAGCACTTCGAAGTGTTTGGATCTTATGCATGGGCTCACATTCCTTTCAAAAGAAGAAGGGCCTTGGATCAATAAAGTGAAGAATGCTTCCTTTTAGGATATCCTGAAGGTGTAAAGTGGTACAGACTATTAATTCTGTCACTAAAAAGATTTTCAATGAAAGGAGTGTCAAGTTTGAAGAAGTCAACTTGCATGCAAAAACTCCTACAACTGATGCACCATTGGTTATTGATGATGATCTCACTGATGTTTCCTGCATTGTCCTAAATGAAAATTCAGATTCAAATAACATTTCGGATTCATATGAAGAAGAAGCCGATGATAGTGATGAACAGAGTATTGCAGATCTGACAGTTTGACCACGTTGAGCAGAGCAAACTCTTCAGGCAGCAAGAGAACTTGAGATCACCACAACTGACACATATTACAGGATTTAGTGCTTAGGTCCTAGATTTGGTTTGAGGAAGGCTCTTGAACCTTGGATCAACAAGGGCTACGACTCCTTTCCTTTTCTCTTGAGACAGTGTTTTCAAAACCATTTTTAAGGACAAATTGTCCAAGATGGACCTCATGGACAATATTACCAATCCCATGGTTCTTTTTGGCTTTGAGGTTTGGGGACCTAGTCTACCAGAGTCAGACTAGGCCATGACGAAGAGTTTAGGTCCTTATGCTTCACCACATTATCAAAAGCAAAGGGATAGTTCCTCAACCCGTCATTCAGGAAGAGTTCATGACTCACCCTTTCTGAAGTGAAATCATTTTTAGATTGGTCTTACTTCTGCATTGTGTTTAGAGTTCACGACCCATCCGGAGTAAAACCATTTTCAGAGTCTCACTTCTGCATTACGTTGAGAGTTTTTCCAACTCAACTGTTGGTAGGGATCATTATCCTTATCTTGCATATTGCTACTTGGAGGCCATTGCCTTGACTAGTCCTCTTGGGGGGGTTCACTATTGGTTTGGAGAGGCCACATTTTTACTACACTCGGTGGGTGTCTTGATGGACTGCTTTCCTCGTTCAAATATTCTCTAGATCACCTCCCAAGAGGGTCAAATCCAAGATGGCCTTATATGTAGAGCACTTCATGGAGCTGAGGGAAATTCTCATTGTTCGACTTCCTTACATTCTTTGTCACTAGATGCATGCTCTTAGGATCTCTCCAAGCTAGTTCTGGGTTGGCTCATATTGGCTTTGGGCCGAAGTTGAATATCATATCACGCAAGTGGATAGGATCTGCCAACTTTGCCATATTTAGGAGATTGAGAGAGAGGATCACTTCATCTTTTGCTTCCCCATTTATTATGAAATATGAGAATGGTATTATTGCCTTTTTAGGGAGTTCCAAAACTCCCTCTCCACCTTTTTTTGGTATCCATACCAACAATGCTTGGCCTTGTGCATGAGGGAGGTGCTAGGATTCCGATCTCACTCACTCCGGCCAATTCCTAGACTAGACACTACCGGGGTGATTATATCTTTTTTTTGGTGCTCCCAGTGGATAGAGGCATCAATAACGTATTAGTGCTTAGATACATCATACATGAGACCTCAGAAGACCATAGATGCCTCGCTAGTGAGGCTCTTAGGAAGTTGTTGTCTCAAATCTTAAGACAATTCACATGTCATTAATGGACAATTGACTTCCTCCGGATCTTGGTAGAGGGTTGCATCATCTAGATAGCAAGACACATCACAAACTAACTTTTCCAGCTCTTATAGGTCTTCTGGCCAATCATCTATCATGAGTTTCCTCTCTGTGGCTCAAAAGTTAGGAAAGTTACAAATACTGAAATTCCTAGCTTAGGGGAGGGAAGCTCTTCCTTTGCCTCATATTCAGGTGATGGCACTAGGCGGCATTGAGGCTTCCTTTTGTGTACCCTCATGCAAGGCATTCTTCTTGTGTTTTGGTTTTCAACAATGCTGGCACTTTTGTATCTGCACTGCAACTTTATATTCTGTTCTTTGATTTTAGATTCTAGGTCGTAGATCTTATAGATTAGCTTTGCTTTTATCTTCTTTTATAGGAGCGGCCTTTGTGCTCCCACTTTGTATCGATACTAATGTACTTAGCAGTTTCATTGTCCTATTTGTGGTCATTTGCTGGACATTAATAATATTATCTCTTCTTATCTTATCACCCATACGACAATGGCTAGCCTGGCTTTATTGGTGCTAAATTTACATGTCAAAGTAGAAATATGAAAGTGCTTGGTAGGAAGAACAAAGGACTTTGTCGATTCATACTAACAAGTTAGATATCTGGATTCTTAGAGTCTTGCACAATCTTCCATCAGAGTTAAGAAGCATGGCAGAATTCTACAATAAAGTGCTTTAGTAGAGCAGAGTCCTTCCAATTACTAGCTCCTTGTTGCCTTTATCATAGAATATTCTATGTGACTTGGCATGGCTGCTTTTTCAAAACATGAAGCATACATTGCACACGTTGAATTTTCTTAAAATTATCTGGCCATTGCTTTTAGTCAAACTGATGTGCATAGAAAATAGACATATGGTAATGTCCTCAATTCTCTCGAGGAATTACTTTTTAGGAAAACAATTGGGAAAAACAAGAAAGGGAAAAGAACCAATTTCCTAGACAAACTCCTTTTCCATTTACAATTGAATTAGATCTAATCTGAAATTCAACTTCGACATTCATTGTGCTGAGAGGCACTTTCTAGAGCCCAGTATGAGAGAGAAGTGTAATTCCATTCTCAATGTGGAGTTGACACATGGCATTTTAATAAAATAATAAAATATTAAGTAAATAAATATTTAACAATGTCGGCCCTAACCTAAAACATAAACTGATAAAAGTGAAGCTGACACATGGCACTTTGACAAAATAATAAAATATTAAGTAAATAAAATTTATAATGTTGGCCCTAACCTAAACTTCAAAACCAAAGAGATATATATTTCAATTTTCAATTAATTAAAACTAAAAAAAATAATGAAACTTGGATACTTCTTGCTTTGTGCTATGGGAGTTGAGCCATCATTAAACCATGACTTACATATAAGGAATTTGAGCACATACCAGAGATTTACATATTAAATCAGTATAGATCCATCTTAACTCCGGATCTACCAAGTGCAGAGAGGGATAAAATCCCATGCCTTGTGTTCACTGTTTAGCTTCCATTACATGCAGTAATCTTTCCATTACCGACTCCAGTTTTTATTGCACCGAGAGTAGCGAGGTGCTCTACAGCCCAGTATGAGAGAGATGTTGTCACATAAGGTACATGACAACAACAAACAAATTTTTAGATAACATATGTTGGAAGAATTTTAAATTTTACACAAAAGGTATAAAAAAATAAAACCAACATAGATCCATCTCTGAATCTATCAAGTGCCAAGAGAGATCAAATTTATTGATGTGTAAATTATTTTTATCTTATATATTTTATACATCAAAAAACATTTACACAAAGAAATTTGATTCCTCTCGGTGGTTGGTAGATCTGGATTTAAGATGGATCTATGCTGGTTTTATAAAGCTTGTGATAATTTTGATTATGCACCTTCCAATTTTTTTTGCGTCATCAACATTTAGTGATCATCAAATGCACTTGATTCCATGCACAGATTGGAATAGGATAGGTTATTAGTTATTACTAATGCTTTGCTATTTACATGAAATAGCCTTGTGTTCAGGTACTTGCTACATATAGTGAAAGTCCTCCATGGTATCGTCATCTTTTTCTTTCTTTAGTATATTTGCTTTTCTCTAATCCTGATTCTTACTATCATTACATGTTTGCTTCACAGATAATTCAATGGCTTAGATGCCAGCACTGGTGGGTTTTCAGTGAGATGGACTTCAACATGCTTATTTCAGCTTATGGAAAGCAGGGTGATTTTACAAGGGCAGAGCGTGCTTTGAGGTCTATGAAAAGGTCTGGATTTTCATTGAATGTTGTAACGTATACAGCCCTTATTGAAGCATATGGAAGGGCAGGCCACTATAAAAAAGCAGAATCTGTATTTAAACGAATGCAATCATCCGGCCCAGAGCCCTCGGTGTTAACATTCCAAACAATGATTAAAGTACTTGTCGAGGTATTTCTTTCTGCTTTTTCATGTAATGATGATGCCTGGCCACTTTCCTTTAAAAGCTACTGAATCGACAGTTAGATTTTGCATTTCTTGGCCTGTAGTTTCCTAATTGCAGCTGGTGTATATGTTTTCAATGGTTTAGCACTAATTTATGCACATTGTTTGAGTGCAATTGTTATTGGTCATCAGTCATGACATAATAAGTTGATTCTATGGGGGGTGATCAAGCAGGCTGTCAATTTTTTTTTCTAGGAAAAATCATAACTTTTATCTCAAGCAGAAAAAATGTTACATTCCATATGCGCATTGAGCACCCTGTAATTCTACTCTGGTACAACATCCAGAATGAATTAAAACCATACTAGCCTCTATTACTAAAAGAACTAATCATACCGTGGACTCAGGGGTTGAAACCCAATTAACAACTCGCAAAACAGGCATTACATCATACAAAAACAACTCATAGAAGAGTCACAAAGAAAAGTCTGGTATACTGGAAAATTAAGTAGTCAGAAAGCATGAAGGGATCTCACTGTATCTGGAAGAGCAACACCAGCAACTTCTTCCGAATTCTCCCTGAATTTTTCCGATAACTCCATTGCTCTTTTTGACTGATCATCTGCTTCCACATGAAGCTCTCTATAGATGTGTACAAAGTAAATGAACAAAAAAATTGGCCCCAGGATCTTAACTTGATCAAAGAGAGGTCTCAGAATCAGACTCTGCATACCTGTAGTTCCCATTACCATACTTATAGTTCCTATCAACCAATCTATTACCAGTGTTGAATCGCCCGTAACCTGAATATGAGTTATACCATGTTCAACAGCCAACCTAAATAAGATTGCCCATGTCTTCCATTCTGACTTTCAATTGCATGTGTGATGTATACTTCGTTGGTTGCATCAGATGCAATTTGGTTGTCATGTCAGTCACAGCACTTTGCTAATCCCATCACATGCAATTGGGTAATTACATCACAAGTGATTTGTTGTGACACAGTTTGTGGTTAAATTATCAATCATTGAATAAGGGTTAATCAACCTTTGATTGGGGTCAAATAGCCATTTTGCAGATTTAGAATTAAAAGCATTTTAAGTTAGACATAAAATGACATTTGAAGGTTTGCTACATATCCATAACGTTGGACATTACCTTTTTGTTTGATGCAAGTGGTTAGGCCCCCATGGGGACACTGCATTAGAAAGTTGTGGCCAACTGCCATAAATCATATAGCATTTATCTTAAGGGAAATGATTCCTCCTACCCCCTTGATTGGAAAGGAGTCCTTTTTGGGAATAAATGAATGATCCAACAATAGGAAATGCCTTTGTGGGATTTGATCAGACTAAAAGGCATTTCCTTTGTATGGGAAAACTGTGTTGAGCAACCTTTCACGTGTAATGCCCGCCATTGACTGTGATTGGGTGATGGATTTTGAGGGCACTTGTTTGAAAGTGACCTGGCTAAATAAATTTATTTCATTTCTCTTTTGTGTTGCCTACTTTGTATTACTGTTATTGTGAATTTAATTGCAATGAACTCAATGCAAGTAAGCAACAATCACATACAAAAGCATAGACAAAGATTTACCTTGGAGAACCCAATGTGGGAAACTCCAGCACATAAATGGCTTGTTTGGTTCTTTATTTAATTGCAGCTAAGTTGTGCAATATGGGGAAACGGGTACGTGTTTCTGAAACGGAAATGCACTAGAAACGTGACCCCTCTAAAATTTTGGAAACGGGGAACATTTAAATGACAAACAATGTTCCACCAGTGCATATATTGGGATCCTCATCATTAGTATCACCCTATGCTTCCTCATCTAGCCTATGCGTTTATCTTGATCCTCTAGGGACATCAGCTAACACCATCCAATATTGATGAAACCACGTAACCCAAGCCTTAAAATATGGTAGAAAAACCTTGACATGCCTAATCAATGTTTTTTTCTTGAGCGAAGGGTACATTCTTCCTAAGGCCATGACACAGGAGTTCAACAGTCAATGTCTCATCAACATCGGGGTACATGAAGGGCTCAGTTCTCTTAATTAAATGCCAATCCCATACCCTCATAAATGATAGAATCCAATGAAAATGTTGCAATCTTGCCAAGCTTGAAGTCCCAAAAACTGTTTAAGTCTACTGAATTTTGAATGGAATATGAAATTCTACTTTCTTTGTATGAAGTCTGTCGAGGTTGGAAGTCTTGGAACCACTCTCAGACATCCTGGAACAATTAATGGTATTGTTAAAAATTTAAGTAAACGGACAGAAAAGGAAAGATAAAAGAAATGTCACTTTTACTAGTTAAAAATTTAAGTAAAGGATAGAAAAGGAAAGATAAAGGAAATGCCACTTTTACTTACCATTAATTACCAGCATTTTTGGTTAAACCTAGTACAAAACCAAGTCAAAATATGTAGATTTAGTGTTGGAAACGTGTCGTGCAAACACGGATACGGCCTGGAAATGCGTTTCCAGCCATAGGGGACGCGTTTACCACATGTGGGACGAGTCTGTATGCCTAGAAATGTGTTTCAGGCCATATGGAACGTGTTTCCACATTTAGATACACAAAATGGAGGGGTACGACACTGTACCCCACGTTTCCTGCAAAATAGAGTTTCAGTGAATTCAAAGTACAAAGGGCTCTTATAGAGCTTCAGCACTGTGCAATGGAATCTGGGCTGCTATCAATGCTGAATACCTCCTTTATTCTAATTCTAATATATGCACCTTGTCTCTCGAGTCCGCTAGAACCTGAACTGGTGCAATTCTAAAAGTTTGTTGTGCCAACTTTGAGTGTGACGACATCAAACGTACCAACCCGTCAAGGCTTGTGAGTCCTCAATATTTATCTTCTCTCCCTTCATATGCTAGCAATCCAACATCCAAGAGAATCCAATCATTGCCAAGAATAGGTTATACTAACCTCTTCAACTACCTGCCAGAACCATTCGACTTCCTGCTCTTCTTGTGCATTATATTTGCATGCATGTTGGAAGAAGTGCGTAGTGCCTACATCAATCCTTCTGAATTGCTGCCATCTTGACAATGTTGGCTGCAAACAATATGTCTTGCTAAGTTGCCATATGCCTGTGCAACTATCCTGTCTTTTTTCTCCATCTTGCATGTGTGGAGGGTCATGTGGAGTCCACTTGGGAGCTAGGTGTCTGCTGGTTAATGGTCATGGTTGGCCATGGTGGTTGTGTCCATTACGCTAGGGGTGGAATAATTTGTCAAAGAATATCCTGTTGACAACCTCTTTGTCGATGATCTTCCTTGTCGACTACCATGCTTTGGCAAATGATCATCTCTCCATTGATGACTCTGCTATCAGTCACCCACCTTGTCCATCATCTGCCTTGTCAGTCATCTCCTTGTTGGTGGTTACATTGTTAATGGTACCTTGTCAGTTGTCTTCTTGTCTGTGAATGCCTTGTCGGTCGTCCCCTTGTTGGTCAGTCCCTTGTTGGTGAATGCGTTGTCAGTGAATCTCTGTCATTTGCTATTGATCATGAGCCTTGCGGGTCACCCCCTTGTTAGTGGACACCTTGTCGACAAATAGCTGTCTTTTAACTTGCAGATAGCATGAAAAGGGAAAACTCCTACCCATATTCCAGGTACTCATTTCACTACTTGAGTTGAATAACAAAGATGGGCATATTTTTTCTTTCAATCCATTCCATTTGTTAACTTTACTGATCCATTTTGGATCAACTAGGCCCATGGGTGGGTGTTGAGTCAGCTTCATTGGACTTGACTGAGTCATTGGTTTTGGTTTGACTTGCCCAAGCCAAATCTGACTTGGCCAAGTCATTGGTTTTGGTCTGACATGACTAAGTCAGACGCTGACTTGGCTGAGTTAGAATGACAACCACTGGGTTTGAGTCTTGACTTGTTTGGGCCAAAAAATAGTTAGACTTGGCCAAGTCAAGTTGACTTTGCAGACTCTGTGTAATGTCCTCTTCTGCTTAAGCATTGAGGACCATCCCGCTAACCTATTTGATTCCCATAGGTTTGAGCGGGCACTGACAGTCAGGGAATCAGCTGAGGATTGATGCCATATAAGAAGATCTAGGGCATTGATATTATATCATCATTAGGTAGACAGGGGCCACCTGAGCCAAAGGCCACCTGCATGCATGACATCTGAGCATTATTTCATGATGCATGCACCTGATTGAGTCTCTAGGCACCTGCATGCAAGTCAACTGCGAATTAGAAGGTAAAGTGACCTAATTAGGTCAAAAGTTAGGTTATTTGCAGTTGAGAGTTATAAAAGAGAGGTAAAGTGAATGGAGAAACACACTTATATGATTATTGATTTGAGGATCGCATTGGAGAGCTCAGCAAGCTAAGTTGGGGTTGAGTGCATGCTCAGCTAACGGGTGTATTTCGGCAGCGAAATCTATCTGCCCTAGTTCATCATCAGGTTGGAACATCCAAATTCAACATTGCTTTGTCATCAGGTTCTATTCATCAGTTGCTTCAGGAGATTGAGTTATTTACTGGATTGGGGCATTCGCTTTCCTTGCTTGGGCGCATTGCTCAATTGCACACTCATTCGTTTTCTAGTCTGTAGGGAGCAGAACCTCTGCATGCTGCTCCCATCCTTCTCAGAGTACCCATATTACCCTTCCCTTGGAAGAAGGGCTTCTCTATTGGATCCTTGAGAGAGTTATCAGCACTTAGCACTATTGGAGGACGTTTGCATGCCTGAGGGCGAATCTCTTTGGAGGGATATTCACGTGTTGGGCTATTGAGCCATCACTTCTTTTGCATGCAGCTTCTATCATCACCAGAGGGGCACTATAACCCTGTTGCACCTTGTCTGGGGCAATGTTATCAGAACCGGACCGGTCATCGAACCGACGAAGCCCAAAATGTGAACCGGACCGGAAACCGGACCGGAACCGGGAAAAAACCGGGAAAAAAACCGGTCGACTAAAAAATACATAAAATATTCATATTTTGTAAAAAACATATACATTCATGTGCATACATATGAATCCAAACCATTAATACACAAATATGCAAAGTTTCTCATATATATATATATCAAGTATGGGTGCAAATAACCAAAACAGCACCCAGTGCAATACATCTCTGAGGTTCTGAACCAAAGTACATCAACAAAGAGGCTCGAAATGGAAACCATAGTACTAATGAATAACAATAAACTAATCATAGAAGCATAGAAAACCTTTTTTTGTGTTTAAAAAAAAAAAAAATCAGTTTCATGGGTCCACTGTACGGACCGGCCGGTTCGGGCCGGTTTTGACCGGTTCGGCCGGTTTTGACCGGTTCAGGCCGGTTCTGGCCGGTTCAGTACCCAGTTCAGACAAAATTCCGGTTCAACCGGTTTTTGTCCCTGACCGGACCGGTTACCTCTGTAAACCGGTCAGACCGGCCGGTTTTTCCGGTTCCGGTCCGGTTCCGATAACACTGGTCTGGGGCTTCATTAGTCAAGTATTATTTATTGAGGAGCAGTTATAGCTTGGAGGAGGGTGCACTTATATCTTGGAGGATGATTTAGCTTATCTCCCTATTCATCCGGCATAATGCCTGCATGTGGGGATCATTCTCATCAACATCAGCAGATCTATATATTGGTATGCACATGCATTAATTCCTCCTACTTTCTAGCATTTCAGTATTATTTGGGTTACAGATCTGCATGCAAATGCATGCATGCAGAGATTAGGGTTTACTTCCACATTCCATTGAGGCATAAGCCTACTAGCCATCTACAGTACAACAAAAAAGAAAAAAATATCAGTTTGGGATATTACAGTGGTATCAGAGCTATTTCCTTGCTAGCTGTGGGAGCATGCAACTGTAAATGAATTCAGAAGATCCATACAACATCACTTACCAGAGACAGAGGTTTAGAAACAATGATAGAGGAGAAGAAGAATTGGAGGATATAGAATTGGGGGATAGAGAGTATCAGTTTGGAAAGGGTAAAGAAACAATGGCCGAGGATGATAAAACAACTTTCAATAGCCTCATTGCAGCTATAAAAGATCTTACTACTGGACAGAAAGAAATGATGAGTACCTTCAGACAAATGACAGAGAAGAATGGAACCACCCCACATAGCCCTTTATTTCCCAATAGTGATAGGGTATCCACCAGTATTAGTGGGGAAAACTTACAGACCAACATGCAGAGCCATCCTCACCTTTACAACAAGCCATCCCGACCTACCATGCCTCACTTCTTAGAGAGCCCAGCTGCAGTATCTCTAGCCCAAGTAGAACCAGAAGAATCCATGAGTGCCTATTTGAGAGAGTACAGAGCTCTAGGAGATGACTTCCATTCAGCCATGACCTTCATCGACTTCTGCCACTTTAAAAGCAAGAACAGACCCAGAGCTTACAATAGGCCATTCACCCAGAGCTATGAGTTACAACGCACAGTAAGGAAATTGACTATCCCTACCTTTGAGGGTACCCGGGGTGGCCCAACCTGGAATTGGGTACAGAAGTTGGATACATACTTCCAGCTCAACCCCATGATTGAGACAGATAAATTGGCTACCTTGCATTTGGATGGAGAGGCCCATGAGTGGTGGTACCACGGGTTGGTGACATTGGGTCACAACACCATCACTTCATATTCTGACTTTACACAAAGACTCATTGAGCGATTTGACCGGAAGGACCCTGAGGTGCATTTTAGAGAGCTGGCACAGCTCAAGCAGACAAGTAGTGCAGATGCATTCATTTCAAAGTTTCAAAGGGTGGCAGTCATGGTGACAGATATTTCAGAGGGCAGATTGATTATGTTGTTTACAGAGGCCCTCACTGAACCCTTACGGGGATGGGTTAAATCCTATAGACCCACCACCCTAACCGATGCCATCATTCGTACTAGGGATCTGCAAGATACAGTACCCAAAAATAGATTTCCTCCCAGAACTAATTTCCCTATCAAAGAAAAAGAGAGGAAACCCTTCCAGAAAGAGTGGCCCAAGAAAGAAAGGATGGATAAAGATACTCGCCAGGACCTTAGAAGAAAAAAGTTATGTTTCACTTGTCATGACCCATGGGAGCCAGGTCACAGATGTTCAGGGAAGGGAAAGGCCTACTACATAGAGGCCTATTCAGACAGTGGGGAGGATGAGGATTATCAGGATCAGGAGCACACGAGAGATAGTTGACGAGGGACAACCCTCAGGAGGTACTATTGCTACCATGACAGGGGTCCCTAGATTCCACACTCTCCGGATCAGGGGTACTGTATAGGGCCACATAGTGGGAGTGTTGATAGATGGTGGGGCATCCCACAATTTTATTGATGCTGCATGGGTTAAAAGGAAAGGCATTCAGACGGAGAGTTTTGATGGATTTTCAGTATCTGCAGCAGGTCATACCATGGAGTTTAGTCAGAGGATTCCAAAATTAAAGGTAACACTTGGAAATTATACTGTGATAGAGACATTTTATGTGGTAGATGTACCTGACATGAATGTGGTATTAGGAGTTCAGTGGTTGTATTCCATAGGGAAGTATTCCACGAACTACCAGACCACGGAGATGGAGTTCACAGGGGCAGAGGGACAGAAGGTAGTATTGAGAGGGATGAATACCTACCCTCCCACAACAGTGACATCACATAGGATGGAGGCAGTACTCCGACAGGGAGATATTGAGTGGGCTGCAAAGTGCATGGTTACATTCAGGAAACCACCAGATAAAGCCGCACAACATCCAACAGATATAGAGGCTTTACTGCAAAAGCACAAGGCAGTATTCAGAGACCTTCCAGCAGGTCGATCGCTAGATAGGGGATTTGAGCACATTATTGAGTTAGAGTAGGGGACTCAAGCAGTTATCACTACTCCTTACAGGCATCCCAAGAGGTACAAAGATGAGATTGAGAATACAATCAAGGAACTACTCAAGCTAGGGTACATCAAACCTAGCTCCAGTCCATTTGCATCTTCAGTAGTGCTAGTGAAGAAAAAAGATGGAACCTTACGCATGTGCATCGACTACAGGGCACTCAACAAGAAGACCATAAAAAATAGGAATCCCATCCCCAGGATTGATGAGTTGATGGATGAACTACAGGGGGCAAAGTACTTTTCCAAGATTGACCTCCGCTCAGGTTACCATCAGATTCGGGTTAGGGAACAGGATGTTCCAAAGACTGCTTTCCTTTGCCACTACGGACATTATGAGTTTCTAGTGATGCCATTTGGGCTCACTAATGCACGAGCCACTTTCCAGTCATGCATGAACAATATCTTCAAGGCTCAGTTACGCAAGCATCTTCTGGTATTCTTCGACGACATATTGATATACAGTAGAATTTGGGAAGAGCATTTGAGACATCTAGACGAGGTACTTGGCATCTTACAGGAGCAGTCATTATATGCCAAAATGTCCAAATGTGAGTTCGACATGTAGGAGATGTTATATTTAGGGCATGTGATAGGGGCCAACGGGGTCTAGGTGCACCTAGAGAAGATTCAGGTCATATTGGATTGGCCTACACTTAAGAATGTGATAGAACTAAAGGGCTTTTTGGGCCTTTGCACCTACTACAGGAGGTATGTCAGTGGATTCTCACAGATGACCGCACCCCTCATAGATCTTACCAAGAAGGGGGCATTCAGTTGGTCGGAGACAACACGACAAACATTCGAGAAAATGAAAAAGGTAATGAGTTCATGCCCAGTATTAGCTCTACTAGACTTTTCTCAACCCTTCATGTTAGAATGTGATGCTTCAGGAGAGGGAATTGGGGCAATGTTGATGCAGAACAACCACCCCATTGCATTTGAGAGCAAGAAGCTCAAAGACAATGAGCGCCACTATTCGATATATGACAAAGAGATGTTAGCCATTCTCCATGCGCTAACCAAGTTCAGGTAGTACTTAGTGGGTGGCAGATTCAAAGTTAAGACAAATCATAACAGCTTGAAATACTTCCTAGAGCAGAAAGAGTTAAATGAGAGGCAGCAGAAATGGGTGAGCAAAATTCAGGCCTATGACTTTGAGATTGAGTACGTTAAGGGAAAGAACAATGTAGTGGCCGATGCACTTTCTAGACGACCAGCTACTTTATCCCTTATGAGCATCTCATCAGATTGGAGATCTCATCTTTTGGTTGAGTACTCCAAAGATAAGTTTGCTTGCGAGTTATTGGATGGACAGATTCAGGATGACAAGTACTGGGTTATTGATGACATCATATACTACAAGAACAAAATCTTCTTAGTTCTAGAGTCTTCCCTCAAGAAGAAGATTTTACAGGCATTGCATGATTCACCATTAGCAGGGCATCAAGGGTTTCTCAAGACTTATAGACAGATTAGAGAGAGGTTCTCATGGAAGGGCCTCAAGAATGATGTGATACAACATGTGAGAGAGTGCAGCTTGTGCCAATAGAATAAAATAGAGCACACCCACCCGGCTAGTTTATTACAACCCTTGCCTATTCCCGAGCAGAAGTGGGAGAGCATCTCCATGGACTTCCTTACAGGGTTTCCCAAGGTTCAGGGTAGAGACTGCTTGTACGTAGTGGTGGACGGTTGACCAAGTTCGCTCACTTCTTTGCAATTCCTTAAGATTATTCAGCAGCACAGGTGGCAGAACTATTCTTCCGAGAAATATTCAGACTCCACGGGTTACCCAAGACCATCGTCAGTGATAGAGATAGCAAATTCACTGGAGCCTTTTGGCAAGAGCTCTTCAGATTGGTGGGAACCGAGTTAGCTATGAGCACGAGTTATCATCCATTGAGCGATGGACAGACTGAGATAGTTAACAAGTGGATTGAGGGGTATTTGAGGAATTACGTAGCAGGCCAGCAGAGGACATGGATCAGGTGGCTACACTTAGGTGAGCATTGCTACAATACCACCCACCATATGACCATTGGGATGACTCCTTTCCGAGCTCTATACTGATGCGACGCCCTAACTTTTGCAGATTTGGTATTTGGTGATAGCAGGGCCCCAAGGCCAAAGAGTGGATTCAGGAGAGTCAGACATCCTTAGCATACTCAGAAAGAACATACAATCTGCTTAGAATCAGCATAAGATATATGCAAACAGGCACAGGATTGAGCGTAGTTTTGAGGTAGGAGACCTCGTTTATTTACGCCTCCAACCTTACCGACAGTCATCTCTAAAAAAGAAAGGAGCGGAAAAACTCAAACCTCGCTTCTATGGTCCATACAAGATAATTCGGAAGGTCGGAGAGGTAGCATATGAGCTAGAACTACCCCCAGAGAGCAAGATTCACAACGCATTTCATGTCTCCAACCTCAAGAAGGCAGTCGGTCAGCAGATTGTTACAATTTCGGAGCTGCCCCCCCTTGATGACGAGGGGCAATTGATTATGATTCCCGAGCGCATCCTAGAGGTGCGAGAGCGAAAACTGAGGAACAAGATCATCAAAGACTACTTGGTTTAGTGGAGAGATCTGCCTATAAAGGAGGCCACATGGGAGGGAGAACAGGTATTACAACACCTAGCTTTACAGTTGCTTGAGGACAAGCAAATTTGAGCGGGGAGGACTGTAATGTCCTCCTCTACTTAAGCATTGAGGACCATCTTGCTAACCTATTTGATTCCCATAGGTTCGAGTGGGCACTGACAGTCAGGGAATCAGCTGAGGATTGATGCCATATAAGAAGATATAGGGCATTGATATTATATCATCATTAGGTAGACAGGGGCCACTTGAGCCAAAGGCCACCTGCATGCATGACATCTGAGCATTATTTCATGATGCATGCACCTAATTGAGTCTCCAGGCACTTGCATGCAAGTCAACTGCGAATTAGAAGGTAAAGTGATCTAATTAGGTGAAAAGTTAGGTTATTTGCAATTGAGAGTTATAAAAGAGAGGTAAAGTGAATGGAGAAACACACTTATATGATTATTGATTTGAAGATTCGGATTGGAGAGCTCAGCGAGCTAAGTTGGGGTTGAGTGCTAACTGGTGTATTTCGGCAGCAAAATCTATCTGCCCTAGTTCATCATCAGGTTGGATCATCCAGATTCAGCATTGCTTCATCATCAGGTTCTATTCATCGGTTGCTTCAGGAGATTGAGTTATTTATTGGATTGGGGCATTCGCTCTCCTTACTTGGGCGCATTGCTCAATTACACACTCATTCGTTTTTCAGTCTGTAGGGAGCATAACCTCTGCATGGTGCTCTCATCCTTCTCAGAGTACCCATATTACCCTTCCCCTAGAAGAAGGGCTTCTCTATTGGATCCTTGAGAGAGTTATCAACACTTAGCACTATTGGAGGACGTTTGCATGCCTGAGGGCGAATCTCGTTGGACGGATATTCACGTGTTGGGCTATTGGGCCATCTCTTCTTTTGCATGCAGCTTCTATCATCACCAGAGGGGCACTATAACCCTATTGCACCTTGTCTGGGGCTTCACCAGTCAAGTATTATTTATTGAGGAGCAGTTATAGCTTGGAGGAGGGCGCACTTATATCTTGGAGGACGATTTAGCTTATCTCCCTATTCATCCGGCATAATACCTGCATGTGGGGATCATTCTCATTGACATCAGCAGATCTAGATACTGGTATGTACATGCATTAATTCCTCCTACTTTCTAGCATACCACTATTATTTGGGTTACAGATCTGCATGCAAATGCATGCATGCAGAGATCAAGGTTTACTTCCACATTCTATTGAGGCATAAGCCTACTAGCCATCTACAATACAACACAAAAGAAAAAAATATCAGTTTGGGATATTACACTCTGATAACACTGCTAAGGACTCCCCTTCTATCCCTGGGATGCTGATGAACATCCTCTTTTTTGCAGATGATATCACCATTAAAATGGGGACATCTCCCTCCATCCCCATGTCACTTGGATGTGGGTAAATGTGTGGGATGTGTTCCTTAAGGAACATATAAGCATGTGTGCATGACTTAGCACTTTAACATTTCCTAGAATTTTGACAAAAATTAGAAACATTTATAACAAAAATGTTTTCTCAGATGGCTTTCAGGTTTGCTATCAGATTAGTGTCTAGGATTTGGTATCCAATATGAAAGAGGACTTACACATCAGCCTATTCATGATTAGAGGCATAAACCAAGGGATAATATATAAATTGAATTAGCATTTGTTAAATGAAAAGGCTGTTCTGTACTTCATTATATATGATTATCATTAAATATGTACTTGCAAAATTAAGCTAGACCCAAATGGTTTGTATTTTGTAAGATAAGATAATTATACTAAGATGAGGCAGAATCCCTTGCAGTCAATGCTAAATATTCTATTTGTATTTATTGTAACTGACTACTCATGGTAGTCTTTTCCTTCTGTAATATCCGTTAACATGTCATACTATCCTATGCTTGAGAGCAATGTTATCAGAACCGGACCGGTGATCAAACCGGTAGAGCCCAAAATGTGAACCGGATCGGAAACTGGAAAAAAACCGGTGGACCAAAAAATGAATAAACTATTCCCATATTTTGGAAAAAAATATATGTATTCATATGCATACATATGAATCCAAACTATTAATACACAAATATGAAAAGTTTCTCATATATATTGCAAGTATGGGTGCAAATAACCAAAATAGCACTGAGTGCAATACATTTTTGAAGTTCTGAACCAAAATACATTAATAAAGAGGCTCTAAATGGCCCCCTAAAGTTCAAACAATAAGCAAAGTGTGGACTGTCTGGTTCCGTATGGAACCGGTCAAAATCGGCCTGTTCACAGTCGGTTCCATACGGAACCGGCCGGTTCACAACCGGTCCAAGTCAATTTCCGGTTCAGGCACCTAACAGGACCGGCTGGGCCTGTGAACCGGTCCGACCGACCAGTTTACCAGTTCCGGTCCGGTTCCGATAACACTGCTTGAGAGGTTTCAAAAATTTCAAATGGAGCTATATGCGACATCCCTCTTACGATTTTGTAAAATACTTTATGCATTCACCATTAAGATGCTCAGAACCAATTCTTTTGCACCCCCTCTTCTGTGTGAAGGAGTGCAGTCTTTTCCCTTTTTCCAGTTTGCACTGTAAATGGATGCATTCAAAGACAGGCAAACTGGGCCTTGACTGTCTTGAGGAGCTGTATTTTTCTTGGTTTCCTTTTGGGTTATTCTGTTTGTTGGACTCAAAGATACTTTGTGGGCGCTTTTGCAAGGTCACTGCCAAGCGAGACACCAATTTGGTGTATGAGACCCCCTTGGTTGTGGGACAAGGGACCCCCTCTGTGCAGTGATTTAACTGCTAAAGTCTATAGAGGTATACATACCCTACCCCCATCCGGATTTGAACTTGTGAACTCGTAGGAGGAAACACATGCATTTCAAAGTCATATACTGAAGTATGAAGAGTCTTAAGCAATGTAACAGGAATCATGAGTCAAACTCGGAAAATCGCGAGTTTGACTCGGATTGCCCTCAGAACGAGCCGTTTCATTTTGGGCCGAGTCAAACTTGTGTTGACCGAGATTGACTCGGTTAGCGCAAGTCAAACTCACGATTTTTTCCCTAACTCTTAATTCAAAGCTCCGGTTTTTTAACCACGTGGCAAGGAAAAATTTTTAAGACCAATTTTGATTGTATTTGGTCATTATTTTGCTTGATAGAGGTGTGCCTTCCTACTGGAGGTGTTCAGTGGTAATGGTAATATTAAATTGTTAAAGTAAATAAAAGGATAGGAAATGAAAGATAAGGAGAATACCACTTTTACTTAAATTATTAACATTACCAATTTACCATTAATTGTTTCAGGATGTTTGAGAGTGGTTCCAACCTTATCAGAGTTCATATGCAAAAAGTAGAATTTTAGATCCCATTCATAATTCAATAGACGTACAGTTTTCAGGATTTTAGGATTGCAACGTTTCCACTGGATTCTATCATGTATGAGGATAAGGGATTGGCATTTAATCAAGCATATCAACCTCTCTATGTACCTTGATGTTGGTGGTGCTGATTGTTGAAACTCTCTATCATGACCTTAATCAAAATGTACCCGTCAGTCAAGCAAAATCATTTATTAAGCATGGAAATTTTTTCTAATTCTACCTTATTTTAACGCTTGGATTAGGAAGTTTCATCAAAATTGTAGGGTGTTGACTTAATGTCCTTGGAGGATCAACTTCGAGATTCGAGGTAGAGGCAAGGGCTAGAGCCTAGAGGAGGGGGTCACAGGGTTCTATTGATGAATAGGATCCCAATTAGGCAATGATTTATCTATCTGGACTCATCTTATGGATGCGAATTGATATATTTTGGACATCTATTTATATCTTGCAATATATGGAGATTGCTACTTTGAATATCAATGAAAAATGTTTTTTTTTTTAAATTCAAAATATGCGTATATATTTAATTTTTTGTATTTGCCGACATTTTCTCGATTTTTTCCGATCTGATTCAAAACTTTGACTCTTTTGCCTTGCCGATTTATTGCCGGTTCCGACTCTGGTAACATTGGTCTTAAGGTGGTAACATTTTGTGGTATTGTTTATTCGTTGTGTCCATCAGTTAGAGTTTATAAGTGGATTCCCTTTAAGTGCTTTGCAATGATTAATGTTTGGGTTGCTCAGCAACACATGAAAATCAGTGGAATTATGGTGTGTGGTAGACACTAGATTTTGGTAAGTTGTGTTCTAAACTTCTGGCAATTACTTTTGTGCATGCACCATAGCTTTTTACAAGTGGAAAAGATGTTTCATTTTTGCTGTTCATGTATGAGAATCCACAATAATTATTCCAATCAGCATGATGCTTAATCTGTAATATGCCAGGCCATTTTGTGGTTTTCAGAAGGCTAATTGGTGATCAAATTTTGCAGGGTGAAAAATTTGAAGAAGCTGAAGAAATTTTCCGTGGTATTCTAAATGATGAAAAATCCATTGTGAGGCCAGATCAAAGGATGTTTCAGTTGATGATTCACATGTATAAGAAAGAAGGAAAACGTGATCAAGCTCACAAGCTTTATGGAGAAATGGTTTCTAGGGGAATCCCTTTATCTACTGTTACATTTAATAGTTTGATGACTTCTGAAACAGATTATAAGGAAACTGGACGAATATTCAACCAGGTAATTCAACTGTATAGATAGTTTTATTCTAAAATATATGCATTATACAGATGAAAGCTTTGGTTAAATAATATACCAAAGGAATTCTATTCTACTTAGTGTACTTTATGAATATAATCCATCGATTGATTAAGCCAATAAATAGAGGAGATGCAGATGCAAATTGGTAATCATTTTAGTGCATGTCAGGTTAAATGGCTATGGGCAGGTGTTTTATCAGCATACTGTATGGACTGATTTAGCATGGTAGTTGATGTTTATAATGATTGGAGGTTGGATATCTTATAGTAGTTGTCATGTTGTTCTTGGGTACTTGATGTGAACTGAACAGCATTGTAAACACATTCAGATAAGATAAGATAATAAGATAATTTTATTAAATTCCAACAAATTACTTAAAGGGTAGGTCAATGGGATTGTGAAGTACTATCAGTGATACCAATCTGCAGTGCCCTAGGCTACCCCAAAAGCATAAAAGTAAGATACAAGAAGAGAGAACATGAAGTAAAATACATGAGCTAAGTGTTACATTAAAGAAGGAGAAAGAAGAAAGAATTCCAGAGGTCAATTAGATGTCTATAAGACAAGATCAGGAGGTAAAGGGTGAGGAGGAAGAAGTATCTGCCATGGAATCAATCACTGAGCAGGATCCAATTCAGTATCTAATGATGTTGTCTAGAGAGTGTCTAGGGCTAAGAGGACCCGACTAGATGATCTTGGGAGGCATATGAAAGCCACAAGTAGATTTCCCCCTAACACTTGAGTTTGAAGAAAAGAATGTTGTGATATGATTGGGTTGTCGATCCAATCTATGTAGAGAATTGGGTACCCTTAGATTCTATCGGAAAACTTGACCAACCCTAGGAAAAGACATTTTATGTGGTCTTACTAACATGGTGCCTATTACACTCCGAAACCTACACTCAAGTGATAAAGCTTTGAAACCCTTCCTCTCCCTTTGGGTCGGTGTTACCATCTTAGTTGTATTCAGTTGGTTTTCAAGCGAGCCGACAAGGATTGAACAAGTTCACTTGTTCAATTCAAAAGATCATAAGTCTTAGCAGGTCAGCTTGGACCTTTAAACCTTTTTTAATAAATTTGCATGTTCATACCCTGCGGGGAATTGTAATAAGTTGTCGTAGCATGATGAAATAATGTAATGGACTTGGCTTTCCTAAGACTCAGACATCAATTTGACTAGCCCAGAGTGTTTTTTCCTTGTTAATTCTAGGTTGTTGGACAAACGACTTATAATTTTCGAGTTTTCACTCAACCTCCAAAGCTGGGGTGGTCGCCTTGGTGGTTAGGCCTTAGGAGGTTATTAAAGTCTAAGTGTCAATATATATTACCATGCTAGGCATTTTTTTGGAGTCATATGAACATGTGCTAGGTCCCCCATAGGTTTGTTTTAATTTCGTCAATAAATTTTTTTCCCGTAAAACGGGTCAATTTTTTAATAGTTTAATTGTAAAAATTAAAAAAATCATAAAAGTGGTACTAGGGGGTCAATTTTTCTTGGGGGGTGTTTGTTTTGTAACTCAAAGCACCCACTTTACCCATTTACCCACTTTGAGAGTGAAATTAGTGATTATTAATCACTAAATATGAATTTCTCTCTCAAAACTTAAAAAGTTAAAAGTGAATAAAGGGTCAAATAAATGGGAAAAATCAGCATCCCATAAGTTTAGGAATCTTGTCTGGGACATGTTTCAAACATGTTTAAGTTATCTTGAGCGGTGTCAGAAAAAATTGAGCAATAGGAGGGATTGGTTGGAGGAATCTCATGATCTAAGCATAGACTAGGATCTCCCCATAAAGGAGGGCACATGTCTCGTGAAGGGGGCGAATTTGTGGTTGGAGAGGTGTCAAGTGGAGGTTGAAAGGTGTCAAATGGTTGGAGAAAGGTGTCACCAACCTCCCAAACCTCTCACATGTGTCAACAAGCTTTTTCCAAGTGTATCAACTCATTTCTCCAAGTGTCAAAGAGGATCTCTCTTGGGAAGTCCACCCCCCCTCTCTCATTTGGCTATTTAAGCAAGCCTTTTCCTCTCATTCAAGCTAGTTGGAGCTTGTGGAAGGAGTACTTGCTAGTTGTAATCTGCTTATCATTTTGTTATTGAATAAGAGACTTTGGAGGTCACAAAGGTGTCATGCTTCACATGTGTGGATGATTATTGCCGAATGTGTATGAGGTAACTTGTAGTTTGTTTTCTTGCTTTTACTTATGCTTATTTATCTAGCCTTGGAAAGATTATTACTAATCTTTGGGAGAGAATTAGTAAGTTAGTTTACTTGATTTCTTCTCTTGTTTATATATGTGTAGAGATATAAATCTAATATGTTTTATAAGTCTTTATTCATATTGTTTTAATCTCTTACATGTATAATACTAGATCTCATGGATGTTTTAGCAAGTGTTGATTAGCTACAGGTCTTCAAATCTTGGATATGAGGCAGAGCTAGTTTGCATCTCTCTTTCGTCTCAAGAGTTCTTTGAAGGCATAGTCCCTCGGTATTCCACCGGAAGGTTCCTTGGTTTTACTATTCTTGCAACAGGACCCTTCTACTCTCTCTCTCTTCACACTTTTCAACTTTTTCTTGGTTACTGGTTACATTCCTATCTTATTTCAGATCCATTATTGTCAAAGTAGCATCATATTTCAGATCTGATTTATAGTCTAAATGCTTAGATCTTAACTGCATTCAAAGAAGATTTTTCTTTAGATCTAGATTTAGCATAAGTAGCTTTCATTTTTAACTCATTTCATTAGTAAATTAAAAAGCTTGAAAGGGTTGGCTGTTGCATGAGTTTAAAAGCTTTATTTTGCAAAATGTGGTTCATCTTATTGGCTGCCCCAAAAGGCATGCTAAGACCCTAAGCGAGCTTGCTTCCCTTAGTTTATCATTGCTCTTTAGTGTAGTGTTTTACCTAGTTGTTTTTTGTTTTTTTTTTACTAACATTGTTCAAAGGCACTTTTAAAGTGTCTTAGAGCACTTTTTACATAACTTTTGCTTGCTGGTTTTTATCAATTGTTGAACAGGTAGAAAGAATTGCTAGCGGATTTATGAAGATTTAGACCATCCAAAGCACCCCGGACACCTCCTTCTACTTCTAAGACAAATTCCTAAAAAACTTGTAAGCCCTTTTTGATCCTATTCTACAAAGGATCAAAGGCATTCCTCTAATCATTGTAATTACTCATAATAAAAGAAAAGGCAAGTGGGCTACCCAACATCCACACCCCATCCCCCCTGGGGGGATCTGTGTCTTGTCTCTTTCGTGGCATGACTTTTCATTTTCTTATTTTTTGCTTTGATTTGATTTGCTAACCAATAAATTAGTTTCTTAAATTTAGATTAAATCACTTTTCACACACATATCACCAAAGTAGTTTCCTTCCAGTCATTTCTTTTCTTGCTAAAGTAACGAATTTTGGCTCGGTTCCCTATATGCTCTTGTAAACACTGCAGGACTTTGGTTGGAACAATGGTACAATCAAAAAGGGATAAGAGTGTTTAGCTAATTAGTCCCACATTTTGCAACTAACCTCCTTGAAAGACAAAAATCTGGCGTCTCGAATCTTGTCATTTGTGGGCAAAGTTTGTAGTGAAGCGGGAACTACTAGATAGTGATTGTGGGGATCTGTCAGGCTACACCCTTGTTTGGTGTTAGTGTTGGACACACCCTCATGACTCTGATCTATCCCACATTTCACGTGCAAAACCACACTTGGCAAATCCAGACTTGTCCCTTGTACTTTTGGGTATATTGGGAACTCCCTTTCCCCTTAATCAACTCATTTTAATAAAGCTAAAACCAACCAAGAATTAACCCACGCCTTAATCACTCATCTTCTAATAATTTAAAACTGACCAACGAGACAACGACAATACTTTCACGTCACAACAACACTCCATTTTGCACTCCATAGCACTAGTCTACATCTTACTATTCTATTTTGCTTAAGGTGAATCTTATGTGGATTGGATGTTTATTTATATGTTGTTTTAATTGCTGTCTTGCATAGTCTTGTTTTCAGTAATGATTTTCTAAACGCCTAAATAACTTTCACACTCATAACTAAGAACCTTAAGCCTTGGTAACTTTTAGGGACTACCCCCCTTGGCTTCGTAAGGAGTTAGCCTAAATGAAGGAGTCAAGATCAAGTGATAGTACTTGACTCGAGACTTGCCCCCTAGGACGCACCAAGCGGCTTGAAGATTTCTACTACGTTAACCCAGGTGCATATCAGGCGGCAATAGTCGGTTCTCCACCAACAATAGGGGGGTTTTCCATGTTAGCTTTCGGGTTACTCTAAAAGTGTTTAGACCATGTTTGGGGGTGCGCCATGAGATTAGTGGTACATGGTTTATGTTCAACCCCTTAATGATCTGAGATGGATTGGCACATGGTAGATTGTCTGTGTTTGATTTGCATGTTGAGATTTGTATCTCGGGATGTCCTTCATGTGATCATGCCTAGCATGAAGGGACATTAACTGAGTAGGCATGGATGTATTGTATGAGAAACACTTTACTAGTCAGCATGGCTTCAATGGTGGAAGCATGCAGAGGTTTCTGAGACTTTTACCTTGTGCATGCAAGATTCACATGCATGCAATTTTCAATGCAGTAGTGTGATTTTGCATGAGAAAGAAAATTAGGGTTTTGGATCCCTAAAAGGCGCAGAGACTCATTAAAAGGATGCAGGGGGTAAAGCAAATGCAACTACTCAGTGATTAAGAAGTAGAGAAAGAGGCACACTTTTGAGAGAGAGAGGCTGACTTCTCTAGTGAGGGCATACTTCTATGAGAGAGGGCACATTCTTGAAGCTGAGAAGGTTGAGAGAACTGAGGCACTTCCTTTAGAGATTGATAGGAGGGTGCATTGATCATTCAAAGACTAATTGATAGGGAGAGGGAGAATCTACAGAGCAGATAAACAGAGCAGTGAGAGAGGGGCACAATTCAGAGAGTGAGGGTGTATTCTTCAGTAGTTGAGAGAGTAGAGGGAGAGTAGGGCACACCTTTCAATGATTGAGAGTGGGCACACTTCCCTAGACAGAGATCCAGACTTGACTCCATCAGAGATCAGAGTAGAGCAGAGGGCGCACTTGTTAGATTGGTCACACATGTTAGAGAGGGGCGCATTCCTTCAGAGCAGTTGTAATTGTTGAGTATTGAGGGTTTATCCCAGAGATCTAGCATGCCTTCCAAGGCATCAAGTTCTTCTGTTTATATGATAAAACTAATTCTAATCATTCTATAATTTCTCTGGCTTAAAATATAGAAAGCCCTAGTTACTGGTTTTCCCCATTGGGGTTTCCACGGTAAGTCATTGTGTTAAACTGTATGTGTTTGGTTTCCAGTTTCGCTGTGCATGTTTGACAAGTATGTATTGTTGCTTATACAATCAGATCTGAGATTTCTTTCTACGTATGTATTTGGGAATTGTATTGAAAGTAGTTCATCAGAGTTAAGCTCAAAGATATAAAATTAACATGGTATCAGAGCATCGTCTCAGAAAGAAACCAAGGGTTTGCACAGTGATATTGCAGAGAGTGTAGAGTGATCTATAGATCAGTTTGATTCAGGGGTTTGAATCACGGTTCATTAGATCTACACGGTCATGGCGACTAGACTGAGATTTGAAGATAGGTTGGATGGGGCAACCAACTTTAGTGCATGGAAGGAAAGAATCACGCTGTTGTTGGAAGAGAATGAATTGTGAGATATTGTCAAAGATCCCATTACTGCTCCAATAGATGTAACAAATTTGGCCATGTACAACAAGATGAAGATGAAGGCCAAGCGCATCCTTCTGGATTCTATGAAGGATCATATAATTCTGCATGTGAGCAGAAAGACACATGCTTATGAGATGTGGGAAGCATTGACGAAGCTTTTCCAGCGTGGCAATGAGAACATAAAAATGGTGTTGCTGGAAAAAATTCAAGGTATGAAGATGCTCAAGGATGAGTCAGTTGCAACATATCTTACCAGAGTTACACAAGTTTTAGATGAACTTGCTGCAGTGGGAGTAAAGATTGCGGATGCAGAGATGGTACGGTTAGCCTTGAAAGGCTTCTCCAAACCATGGGAGACCTTTGTTTGTTGCATCGTCGCCCAAAGAGAATCTTCCCAACTGGGATAGATTGTGGGACGATTTCACTCAAGAGGAGTTGAGATTGGGATCCAGTCAGTCAGACCACATGATGAGGAGAACGTTGCACTTGGGAGTAGAGGCAAGGGAAAAGGTAAGAAGAACTTTGGAGGAGGATCTACTTCGAAGGGTGAGAAGGATCTGAGTAAGATTCGATGTTATGCATGCAAAATAAATTAGCAAGGTTACACGAACCGTGGGTGCGATCGGAATCGGTTGAAGAATCCGATACGGGATTCGTCACTCTCCAAAATTAGGAATCAGGGATTCAGAACCCTAACCCTAATTTTTTTATAATATTAATATATATATATATATATATATATATATATATAAATAAATTAATAAATAATATATATTTAAAAATTAAAAATATAAATCTATAATTTTATAAAAAATCCCAAATTTAATATCATATACAGGCTACAGGTAACAATTAACATCAAAATCCAATGCATCATAGATTCATGAATCATGTCATTCATCAATGATCAGCTATATTGATCATACATGTAACATTTACATCATACATTCAAAGTTGTAACATGATCATACATCATATTCGTAACATGAAACATCATAGATTCATACATGTAATTTTCAGATTTGAAACCAAATTGAATTTCATACAATAACAGTAAATCAGTAACATTATGATCATACAACAATGAGGAATAACATCATAGATTCGTACCTAAGTCACCTGACATGGGGACACGGGACACGCAGGACACGAAAATACGAGAGTCCGACACGGACACGGTGACCCCCGGAATCAGGACACGTAGGACACGTTTTATATACATATATATTTTAAAAAAAATATATTAATATTTAAAAATATAGACATATAGATCCAAAAATATTTAGAAACTAGAACATTTACAATTTACAAATATGAAATATTCAATAGAAATTAGAATAAAAACACATTAATGATTAGTAGATTACACATTGTCATTCACAAATCACGAATCACAACACATTTCACATTTGTCATTCACAAATCACAATGAATTATGAGACACATAGATGCATGTCGGAACCATATTTCTCATTAAGTCATCAAAATCAAAATGTATACATACATGTCGGAATGCCACTGGGCATTGGCAAATGCCAAATAGACTAATAGTAAATACAAAAACGGGTGGATCAAGATGGGAGAATCCCATATGTCAGTAGTCCTCCTCCATGCCTGAATCAACATACTCATCACTGCCACTGCCACTGCCCTGATCCTCATCCTCCTCATCCTCCTCCTCTTTGCCCATCTGACGACCTGCATCTGCTGCTGTGGAGGATGATTCATACATGTAATTTTCAGATTTGAAACCAAATTGAATTTCATACAATAACAGTAAATCAGTAACATTATGATCATACAACAATGAGGAATAACATCATAGATTCGTACCTAAGTCACGTAACATGGGGACACGGGACACGCAGGACACGAAAATACGAGAGTCCGACACGGACACGGTGACCCCCGGAATCATGACACGTAGGACACGTTTTATATACATATATATTTTAAAAAAAATATATTAATATTTAAAAATATAGACATATAGATCCAAAAATATTTAGAAACTAGAACATTTACAATTTACAAATATGAAATATTCAATAGAAATTAGAATAAAAACACATTAATGATTAGTAGATTACACATTGTCATTCACAAATCACGAATCACAACACATTTCACATTTGTCATTCACAAATCACAATGAATTATGAGACACATAGATGCATGTCGGAACCATATTTCTCATTAAGTCATCAAAATCAAAATGTATACATATATGTCGGAATGCCACTGGGCACTGGCAAATGCCAAATAGACTAATAGTAAATACAAAAACGGGTGGATCAAGATGGGAGAATCCCATATGTCAGTAGTCCTCCTCCATGCCTGAATCAACATACTCATCACTGCCACTGCCACTGCCCTGATCCTCATCCTCCTCATCCTCCTCCCCCTCCTCCTCCTCTTTGCCCATCTGACGACCTGCATCTGCTGCTGTGGAGGATGACCCCTCTATACGATCACTATCATCAAAAGTGACCAGCTCTAGCACTGGATCATTAAGATCCATGTTGGCTAATGCCAACTCAGTACTGCTGTCCAAACCCATATCATCAGGAAAGACATCCCACATCTTTGTCTTTCCCTTCACCCACTCCTCCCTCTTCCTGTAAATAAGACGAAGGTTGGAGTGCACATACACCATCGACTTTGCCCTGGACTGCTCAAGCCTGCTCTTCTTCACACTGTACAAGTTCCCATATGTGCTCCAATTCCTCTCACAACAAGAGGATGATGTAACTTGAGAGATGACCTTGAAGGTTAACTTCTGTAGAATAGGGGATGTTGCCCCATGAGTTGCCCACCAAGCATAGGGTTTCTTACCCTCCCTATCTCTAAGCACATCATAGCCTCCAAATCTCCCAGTGCCAGTGGAAAAATCTACAAAGCCATCCTCCACCTCCTCAAGCATGTCTCTATCCTGAAATAGCCGTCTAAGTGCTATCTTCCTCCCATTTGCAATCTCTGCATCCATGTGAGGAGGAACTCTGTGTGAGGCCCCTGATCCACTAGTGAGCCACTCCTGAGTGTAGAACTTGGGGTTCAAGGAGTGGGCCAAGCAATGCAAAGGTGTGCAATTCTTATCCCACCTGGAGATAAGAATATCTCGAATAATGGTCCATAAGTTCTTTGCCGATGTCCCATACTCGGGACACTCATTCTCCATGACAATGGACCTCATGGACTCAATCATGGAATCCCACCCCTCATAAACCTTTGCTAGGATGGGCTGGTCCGTGTCTGCAAACCGCAACAAAGAAATGATTGGCTCCATGATCTTAATGGTAAGATCCACCATGTCCCACCAACCATCATTTAACACCATGTCCTTCACCTTTTGTGAAGCAGCTTGATCTGTCTTTCTCCAAAAAGCCCAAAACTCTGAAATCACCATGGACCCAAGAGTGGTTTTGACCTCCCTCAACCTCTTGAGCATGATGAATGAGGAAGCAAACTGAGTATCTGCAATCTTCAACAATGAAAGCTGTGTGTACTGTTTGTAGATGGTGAGGGCATTTGTGTGGTTTTGTACAAAGTTACGGATATGGCGTGCATCCTCAATAAGGTTGTCAATCCATGCCACATCTGAAGCAATGGCTTTCAGTGCTAAATTCAAGGAATGGACAATGCTAGGTGTCCAAAAAACCTGTAAGAGCAATAAAAGCATGTATCAATGACTCTACAACACTAACATTGCAATGACCAAATTCAAACAATGAGCAAATCAGAAATGAAAGGTGTCTAAAATGAACATACCTGTGGATATTTAGCTTCCACAATCATGCCAGCAGCCTTGCAAACAGGTGCATTGTCCGTGATGATTTGTACACACGACTCAACACCTACTTCTTCAATGGTTTTGATGAATAAATCACCCGTAAATTGTGCATCCTTGTATTCCCCAAGAGCATCCACCGCTTTCAAGAACAACGGTCCATTTTGGGAAGATACCATGAAATTGATGAGTGGATGGCGTGCGGGATCCGTCCATCCATCAGAAACAATACTCGCACCGGATGAGGGCCATGTTGATCTAATTGGCTCAAGAATTTTATCTACCTCCTTCTTTGCTTTAACCAACAATGTAGTTCTAAGCTTCTCTGAACTAGGAGGCACATAACCATTTGGAGCTCGTTCCAAGATAGTTTTAACCGTCTCAAAATACAATGGTGACCATGCAACATTGAATGAGATGAAGTTGAGGTAGAAGAAAAATGCAATGGTAAGGTCTACCTCTTCTCGTGCCTCTTGTTGGAAAATCCTATCCATTGGACCACCTGTAGATTGCCTCTTTCTTGTTTGATAAGAATCCTCACGTCCACGCCCACGCCCATGAATGCTAGGTGGAAATGGAGGCTTGGTGCTAGAGGACTTCCTCAAAAATGGAAGAGGATCATCCTCTTTTTTCTTGCTTGCTGCTGCCACCTTCCCTAAGCCAACATGATCCTCTCTTTCCATATCCCTCCTTTGGTGAACAGTCACCGCTTTGCATGAAGAAATCCCACAAGAAGGAAGGGCCAACAAATGGCCCTTAAACCGGAAATATGTGCTCTTGAACTCATGCTTGCAAAAATTGCATCTCCAAGACACATTGCCTCTCCCACCAAGCTTTGCCCCGAGCCCATCTTTCCTTGTCACATACTTCCACAAAGGGTATTTTTTTTCTTGGGCTTGTTGTCTTGCTAAAACAGGGTTAAATGGAGCCATAGAATGAGCTCCACTAGCAGCCGATGGAGCACTTGACGGAGGAGGAGAATCGCTTGTGCTTGGTGGAATAGGAGGGGAGGCCCTAGATGGTGCATTTCTCCCTCTCCTTTGCCCCCTACCTCCTGCCCTAGCTGATTGAGACATTCCTTTTCTTGTGTGATGGTTGAGCTTGCAATCCTCTCCACAAATCCACCGGAATGGACTTGGAATCGCTTGGAAACAATGGATAGCCTTCAAATCTCCTTTAAATCTCCTTCACCTGCACATACAACTCACTCTCAGCCAACTCCTTCCTTGCAAATGACAAAAAGAAAGTCAAATTTTGCTTTTAAAACAAAACCGGCCACACTTTTCCGGACTGTAGCGCACTTTACGTGTCCTGTTTTCAGGATTTGTGTCCGACAGTCGGGGATTCGATTTTGCATCGTGTTCGATTCGATGTTGCAACGTGTCCCGATTTCGAATTCGCCTGAAGATCGAATCGGACACGAACTAAGATCGAATTGTGTCCGATTCGACCGATTCGGGACACGAGGGGGGGGTTAGAGCAAATCCTGTTTCTTAGATTCGTACATGTAATTTTCAGATTTGAAATCAAATTCATAAGTTCATAAGTTTAACATAATGATAATGACAAGTCACACATGTTATATTGATTATAAATTTATATCATATAATGTCAACATGGTAATGGTAAATGTCAAATGATAAATATCAAAGAGTCACGAAGCAAGGCTATAGTTCTTCAAAATAACAAAAAGTGAGCTTATCTAGAGAGCTCCACAAGTCTGAAATGAAAAACAGTAAAGTGTAAACTAGAAATATGAAAATCAAGAGTGACTCAGTGAGATAAACTAATCTGATAGATAGTCATCTCCCTCCACATCCTCCAATGGAAGGGCACCTAGTTCCCCAGACTAATGATATGAAGCAGCGGGGGAAAAGGATGCCATATGACTACCACTCTGCCCACCAGCAGCAGCAGAAGAAGAACTTGGCACAGTCGAGCTAGTCCTAGGCATGGGTGCCTCATCTAAATCCCCAACAACAAAAGGATCTGTAGAATCAACCAAAGAGAGGTTGGCCATCAAGCAATCGGGTGTATCCAAATATGCATCCTCGAGATTCACATCCCATAGCTTCCAAGGACCCTCGCTATAATTTGACTTTGATCGAGAGATGAGGCGAAGATTTGAGTGAATGTACACAAGATCTTCTGCCTTTGCTAATTGAAGCCTGTTTCTCTTGACTGAATGGATGAACCCATAAGTGCTCCAATTTCTCTCTGCTTCTGAAGAACTGCAAACCTGTGAAAGAACTCTAGATGCAAGGGTCTGTAACTCTGGAGCTTGAGCACCATAATATCCCCACCATGCAAGAGGTGTCATATTTCCTCTATTAGCTAGTGCATTTACATTGCCAAATACACCACTCTCTGTGATGAATGAAGTAAATAGGTTCTTTAGCTTTGTAAGCTCCATCTGAACATAGCAAATCTTTGAAATAGCTGCTCTAAAACCATTGGCCACTTCATTGTCTTTGTGTGGGGCCTTCCTCTTACCCCCAAATTTAGCCAAGTAGGCATCATCATAGTACTTTGGATTTAAGGCATAGGCTAAAGCATGTAGATTGGTATTGTATTTGTTCCATCTACTAACTATGATGTCCTTTATGGAACCAAGCAAAAGAGGGTCCTTCTCTTCAAGAAGTTCCTGAATTCTTTCCAACATACGGTCGGTTCCCTCATAGATGTCACCCAGCATAGGCACATCCGAATCACAAAGTTTCAGCAAATCAACAAGCGGCTCCATTATGGAAACAAAAAGCTCAGCTTGAACCCACCAAGCCTCATCAAGAATTGTACCTCTAACCCGCATTGCTTTTTCACTGTTGCTTTGTTTCCATGTCTGCCATCGTGGACTAACAACCATAGAGGACAAAGCATCCCCCATGTCTACTAACCGCTTGATCATTATATAATGTGATGCAAATCTAGTTTCTACAACCTTAAGAAGTTGGAGTCTAGCAAATTCCCTGTACATAGCTTGTGCATGTTGGTGGTTAGTGATAAAAATCTGAATCTCTCTTGCTTCTTCACATAGTTTTTTCATCCATTCAACTTCAGTAACAAAGGATTTGTAAGCAAGATTTAAACTATGGACCACACATTGTGTCCAAAAAATATTGCCATACTTTCCCTTAATAATTGCCCCAGCTGCTTTGCATGAACGTGCATTATCTGTTATAACTTGCACAATGTTTGAAGGCCCCACATACTCGATTGATTCTGAAATTTTTTCAGCAATCCATTCAACAATCTTCTCCTCCCCTGAAGCATCTATTGCCCTCAAGAAGTATGGCCTGCAGGAGACATGACAATAATGTTCACCAATGGCCTATTGGCCATATCAGTCCAACCATCAGATATAATGGAGACACCTTTGCCACTCCAAGAAGAACGGACCGGTGCCAATATTTTCTCCACGAGCAATTTCTCCCTCCATAGAAGGCTTTGTGTGCACCTTTTTAAAGTTTGGTCCCATGTAACCCCTAGGGGCTTCATTCACTGCCTTTATCATGTCTTGCCAATATGGAGACCGCACTACATTGAAGGACAATCCACATGCATATATAGCTCTTGCAACTCTGTTGTCCGTCTCATCCCTCCCTCCAATGTCAAACATTTTGGCCAAGGGTCCAATGGTTTGTCTCTTGCGGGCTTCTTCAACAATCAAAGGAACATCATTTCCCCTTTTTGAGAAGGACGACCGTCTTAAACTCCTCCTTTCTGCCTTGGCCATATCAGCAACATCTTGCTCTACTTGAAATGCCTCCACATCCTTTCAGGTATTTTTTGCAACGGTGAACTCCATGATCACCTTCTAGCCAAAGAAAATGGGCCTTAACCCTTGTGTATGACCCTGTAAAATTAATTTTGCACCTGTTGCTGTTCCACAAGCAACTTCCACCACCTTTGTTTTTCTCTTTTGGCCCAATCTTCGTCACATACTTCCACAGGGGAGAGTCAACAGGGTATGGTGGTAATGGTTCTGCTTGTTGCACATTCTGCTTTTGTTGAGTTCCGCTTCCTCTCACTCCCCTAAACTGCCCTGGTTGACGTGAGGCCATTGCTACTGTCACTTGTGGTGTTTTGTAAACCTGGAGGTTGGCATTGCACAAGGTCATTGACTCATTGAATATGACTATTAGACTTAGATAAATTAAAAATTAAAATAACTTAATAAGTGGACCACTGAACTCAAACTGTGATACACTGCACTTGCAGTGATAAATTGATAAAAAAATTGCATAGACAACAATTTTTTTTTGCTATGTGTGCCTGTTAGCATACACAACAATTTTTTCTGTTGTGTATGCTAACAAGCACACAGAGAAAATTTTGTTGTGTGCTTGTTAGCATACATAGCATAATGCTAACAAGCACACAGCATAAAATTTATGCTGTGTATGCTAACAAGCACACAAAGAAAATTTTGTTGTGTGCTTGTTAGCATACATAGCATAATGCTAACAAGCACACAGCATAAAATTTATGCTGTGTATGCTAACAAGCACACAACCAAATTTGCCGTGTGTGGCTGTTAGCATACACAACAAAACAAATTGTTGTGTATGCTAACAGGCACACAAAACAAATTTCGCTGTGTGCTTGTTAGCATACACAGCACAAATTTTATGCTGTGTATGCTAACAAGCACACAGCCAAATTTGTCGTGTGTGGCGGTTAGCATACACAGTAATTTGTTTTGCTGTGTATGCTAACCGCCACACACGACAAATTTGGCTGTGTGCTTGTTAGCATACACAGCATAAAATTTGTGCTGTGTATGCTAACAAGCACACAGCCAAATTTGTTTTGTGTGCCTGTTAGCATACACAACAATTTGTTTTGCTGTGTATGCTAATAGCCACACACAGGACAAGCACTGAGCCACGACGTCATCGTTGGTCACCACGCCCACAGGCTTATAGAGGGGGGAAATTGAGGGATTTTCAGCATTATTGGTGTTAGATGGGGCATGACGATTGCCCCCTGCTCATTTTGGCTTTCGGAGTGAAGCTTTTTGTTCAATTTGTCATTTTTAGTAGTTTTTAGGCACCTAGGGGGAAAATACCCCAGGTAGCCATCTTTTGGTCATCTTTAGACTATTTTATATTATTTCATGTTATACTTTTACATTGACATTTATTTGGCCCATCGGCCTGGTTATTTTGTAAAGGTGAGTTGAGAATCATATAAATCCAACTCCTCACCTCATTTGTAAATCATAATTCATGGGATAAAACACTATTATGTTTCTCTTTTACCCTAGATAGCTCTCTTGGAAGTGATGCACACCTTTTGAAGTAGGCTCTTCTTTGCCTTGTGGTTGAAATTGGATGCTTGTCTTTGGTTTTGCTCATGCTTGGTGGATGCTAGGAATTGTTGGAAGAACACAAGCTCAAGTAAGTTTAGTTTTTAGCCTTGCTTGGTGAAGGTAGGTGAATTCTTGCTTCTTGAATGATTGAATGGTGGCCTTAAAGCTGCATTTTTTCTGAGTAGGGCCTTTTGCTTGCCTTCTATCTTCTTTGCATGGTGGAAAACACTCCCTAGAGGAGGTTTTCCTAAGTTTAGCCTTGGATCTCCAATTTTACCCTAGATTAGGCTTCTATAACGAGCCCCAGAGGTTGTTATAGGAAGCCTAGTTTAATGGACAAGGATAAATTACTCCAAGAGGGAGGCTGGTCACCTCTCCTCTAGGGCTAGGGTTAAGGTTCTCATCCATAAAAACCCTAGATATCAATCTTTTACCTAATTACTCTTGCATATGCATGTGTAAATACTACTTTTCATTTAATTAGCTCTGCATTTTATTTACTGTTTTAGATTAGGTTTTATTTTTATTTATAAAATCCTAAAAAACAGCCCTAGCCTAAAAACCCTAGCAGTCCTAGGGCTACTCCCTCCACCTCACGGACCTCTATTTTCTTCCTAAACAGTCCTCAGCCTGCTCTTAAGGAGCTCGGCCTTCCCTCCCTCCATTTTATTTATAAAATCCTAAAAAACAGCCCTAGCCTAAAAACCCTAGCAGTCCTAGGGCTACTCCCTCCACCTCACGGACCTCTATTTTCTTCCTAAACAGTCCTCAGCCTGCTCTTAAGGAGCTCGGCCTTCCCTTCCTCCACCTTTCCTTACCTCCTTGTATCCTCGACCTCCCTCCTTTTTTCCTCCTACCCTCGGCCTAACCCGCAGTACCCTCGGCCTCATCCTATCAGACCTCGGCCCCCCCATAAAAACCCCCGGCCTTCCTCAAAAGGGGCTCGATCCTCCTCTCGCAGGCCTGCCCTTGGCTCGGCCTTGTTTAGGGAGCCTTGCCTCCCTCTTTGGCAGCCCTTACAAGGCTGTAGCAGCCCCCTTTACTACTGTTCTGAGGTCTGCAATTGTAGCAGACTGTCACCATCTCTTGGCAGCCCTAAGACCTGAAACAGAGACAACACAAAAACACTTCTAAAGGTTAGCAAAGGTTGCATTGATCACTGCTTAGTCAAAGGACTGAATTTTACATTGTTTACATGCTATAAATGACATATATCAGACCTTGATTGTTTACTTAGTTTAATAAACAATATCTCTTCAGGATTGAATTTGGTGAAATACTTAGTGTATGATATTAACAAATGCTTGGATATTAAATTGCTTCATAACTACATAACTGTCTACTGCTGTCATAAATGACTGCCACTGTTTAACACTGTTGCATATCTTTTGTTTACTATTCCTACAGCAGTATAAGTACTTTGTGCACAAGTTTGAATGGTTACATGTCTACGATGAATGTAAAGTGAACAATACTTTGCTAATGAGATTGATATACTTGTTTGACATCTGCCACCTTATTATTTACATAGTATGTCTTCTTCATTCTCAAGTTGATTTATTAAAGGCACTGGTCACTAATATCATTGTGTAGAAGATATAGTTGTTTTGTCCAAGTGTCTTGCAGAATAGCTAAAGGGCTCTTCCCCTTGGAGGTTACGACACTCCTAAGAAGTTGTGGAAGTGTGGCTGAGGTGACATTGGGTCACACTCTCCCTACATTTGTCTATTGGACACTAGCCCTGCTAGTTTGTCTGGTAACAGGAGGCACTGATGCCAATAGGAGCTCATCAGACGTGTACCTGTTAAAATTCCCAAGTATGAGTCATCATTCTTGTCATATTCCTTTGAAAAGCACCAGTTGTTTCAGGCACCACAAATATGGCAAGTGGCAAATCATCAGGCTTGGATGTACAAACATGTGAATTCTACGTGATCCTTTGGTCTGTGGTTGGTGATGATTTCCTGAGGCTTTTCCAAGAAGCTTTGGTTGCATAGTGCATTGTAGGAAAGATGAATGCAGGTCTGATTAAACTTATTTCTAAAGAGTCAAAAGAGGATATGGTGGGAGGCTGGCGACGAATAACTTTGCTTTGCCTCTGAAAAGTTGTTAGCTAGAATTCTAGCTAACAGGATGAAATCCATAGTTGTGGGTATCTACTATCTTTACCTTGAGCAAACAGGGTTTATTAAAGGCTGTTTCATATTATATAATCTTATTATGGCCTGGAAAACCATTAAATGAACAAGGGAGAACAGACAACAGGTTACATTTTCTGAAGACCAACTTCAAGAATGCCAATGACAGAACTGAGTGGGTCTTCATCTTTGATATGCTCTCTTGGGAGTGGTTTAGAAAATTAACTAAGACAAGTAGTGAATACCGGAAACAAATTTATGTGGAGTATGCAAAAGGCTTCACACAATGTTTACCAAAAGTTATAATACTGAGAGCAAGAGGTAAAGTTCTTGATTCTTGGTTGTACCCCTGCACTATAATTATTAAAATTCCCCCTCATAATTTAAAGAAAAAGAAGGAAAAATAAAAGCTGCTTGAGAATTACAAAGAAATGTATAACACGTCAGGCTGTTTATAGGTTTGGAACTGAGCATTGCATGTTTGTTACTTATGTTTTCTTTTGTAGTTGGGAGCTAAAACATTCTTTCCATTTAATAATCTGGACACCTCAGAAATTTTGCATGTTATGATTCTAAGATCTATGTAGATGACAAGTTATTCTTTTCGATGGGTACTATACCCTAGGTTTTTGGGTATAAAACCTTTGGCATGTGATTTCTTCCTTTTAATTCAATAGCACACGATGCATAAGGGACTATCTTTATTTTACAGTTGCAACATGCTGGATTTCGACCTGATGTAGTCAGTTATACACGGCTGATTAGTACATATGCAAAGGCAAGGAGAGAAGATTCAGCACAAGCAGTTTTTGATGAAATGGTAGATGCTGGTGTGAGGTGTGTCTAATTTCTGGTTAAAATTTTCTACTATAGGATTTGATGCAAACACGACTTAATTTGGCTTCATTTTCTGTGCACAATATTTTATTCTTTTATGGTTCCTGGACTTTTAGGTTACTCTGTAATTTGATAAGTCTGCAAATTGAATTTTATTTGTTTTAAAGATTGCTCCTGTTTTGATGGTTCTCTCTATATAGACATTCAAAAATTAGAAAACTTGAGCTGGGTTATTTATGGCAACACATGAACTTAGATCTCAATAATTGTTTTTGCCATTTTGGTAACTTAAACATCCATTCCAATGTGTAACAGCTCTTAAGAGCCTCTACTTGCCACAGAAATCTAAGTAAGCAAAGGCTTTGCCAGTTCTCAGTTTTTAATTAAGGGCAGAATCAAAGGCTTTTATCTTTCTACTGAATAGCCCTGTAGAGGTTGCTAGTTATACTCCAACAAACAGTTATGGCTGCAAGTGCACTGGCTTAGTAATTCAACTCAACATGCTCCAAATTGTAGCAGCCTTACTATCAGAATCTTCAACAATCTCACCAATTCTTCGACTAGAAGTAGAATGGTTGTCAGTGATGTTACACCAAGTTTCTGATACGCGGGCACATATACCCAGTCCACGTGGAGAACCTCCCCCAAATTTCAGGGTATGACAGGGGTACAGAACATAGGGGACCATACAGAAATATACTAAATTACTAGTGATTAAACTTTCAAGTTTTAAACTAACATTCTCCATTGAACAATGAAAAGTAAAACCATGATTGCATCGTGATTCATGGGAAAAATTCAGAAAATTGTCTGTAAATGTGAGTTTTCTGATCCAATTGAATGCCTGACAACAAAGGATTTCTGAGCACTAGCAAAAATTTAATAGAAAATGGTGGAAGCATGTCGATTTAGGGTTTGAGGACGTTTGAATAGAAGGCAAAGAGTAGGTGGACCAAGATTAGGATTTTTTTCTTTAATTTTCTTATTTTTATTGCCATGGGACAGCCTCACATGTCGGGAACATATGGATGTCCCTCATCTCACATGTTATGTCTAGAGGTTTGGGATGTGAAGAATAGGGATGTGGACTGACATCCCTCACATACCCTACTGAATTGGGTATGACCTGGTTGTACTTGGGACGTCCCTCAGGGCCCACATTACTAGTATGATGTTGCCATCTAGGATGTGTACTTGTGTAACACTAGTGTTACATGGGGACATGCTTCTCATATTTGTGTTGATGTTTCTTCAGTTTGCAGCATCGGGCAAACATTCTCCCAGATTGGTCATGCTGATTTTACCAAGGGAGGATGATACATTCACTCTCGGAGCCGGAGTCATATGGCTAGAGGTGATTGGCCCAGGTAGGGGCAGTCTTCTCCCATTAGCTTGAGTCATATGGCTTGGGGAGATTGGCCCCAAGGTGCTCTCATATTGCCTGCTCAGAGATGAAGTGATCTATTCTATATTAGAGCAGATTTGACTTGTTTATTTGATAGGGGCTTTCATCCCCTTGTGGAATATAGAAGTCTAGTCTAATGTTGAATTGATGTACTAAGAAGTGTTCAGGACTTCTTAGTGGGTCTATTCAACATTAGAGCTCTATGTGTGAATAGACATGCATGTGAGGAGATGATCATCAACAAGGCTCATGGACAACTTTTCTAGTAAAGAAGAAATAACCAAGAAGATAAGTCAAACCATTGAAGAAGACCTGGAAAGCATTGAAGAAGCCCCAACAAATATTAAAGACAAGAAGTACAAGTCGACCCTAAAGATAAAATGAAAAGTGAAAATAAAAAGTACAAGTCGGCCCCAGTGAAATAAAGGTGACTTGATGTGTATAAATAAGCAACTAAAATTTCACTTTTCATCATCACTTCACAACTCAACTTCTCAGCTAATGTGCACTTTTCAAGAAGGCCTAGCAAAGGCACAAGGAGCAAATTTTTGGGGGTTCTCATCATCTTCTAGGGTCCGCTACCCTTGCTAGGGTTTCCTCATGAGAGAGGACGAACTTCTTTATGTACTAGCCACTAGGGTATTATCTTCATGGTGATGTACTTGAATTATTGGATTGATTTCTTTTAAGAAAAGTTGTTGGGTTTTCTCCCAAGGTTGGGTTTCCCAGGGTAAATTTTTTGTGTCTATTGTGCATGGCTGTCCTTCTATGATCTTTTGTTTCCATTGCAATTTATAGTTGAAATTTTCAGTTTATAATTATTCATTGATAACAATGGGATGAAAATTGTTTGAAAATCATTAGGAAGTAATTATCAAGATCTAAAAATTGTATTTCTACTACTATAAGAAAAATTCAACATGGTATCAGAGCAATGTTGAAAGACAACCAGTGAACAACTTTTTTCTCTAAAAGTTTGGAATTTAGGGCTTCCAAGTTTGGACATTTTTGGCCTAATGTTGGATTTGAACATAGTGTTAAGGAGGTAACCTTGGCAGGGCACTTCTATTTGGTGGAACCAATTTTCAGTTTTGTCGAAGTTCAGTTTTGACATATTTTGCTGGTGCTAGGGTTTCTGGTTCAGATTACAGCTCTTGTCAAGATGGTGCCTAGTCTTAGAGTAGAAGACAGATTGGATGGTGCTACAAATTTAAGATCCTGGAAGACCAGGATACTCTTCATCTTGGATGAAAATGAGATTAACAATTTTGTAAAGAAAGATGTCTCAAAACCAGAAGAAGCTAAGGAGAAAGCCAAGCACAAGAAGAATGAAGCAAAGGCTAAGAGGATCTTGATAGATTCCATAAAAGATCATTTGATTCCACATATTGCTGAGTTGAAGGATGCCAAAGAAATGTTTGATGCCTTGGTGGGATTGTTCGAGAGTAACAACACTAGTAGGAAATTAGCTTTTTGAGGAATCAGCTCCGTTGTATCATGTTGACTGTTGCCGCCTGGAAACACACCTAGGGGGGAACACAACATAAATCTTCAAGCCACTCGGTGTGGCCTTGGGGGCAATTCAGAGTTAAGAGCTGTCACTCGAAACTTAACTCCTCCGTCTAATAATCATCATGCCCCATCCTCGCAAATTAAGGGGGAGTCTTTGTCTATTGCATCACAACCCTGGCTATACCCATCCTTATGTTCACAATAATTATCCTCAAAAGGTTTGGTTTCAAAGATATTACAAGGTGTAAAGCTATCCAAAACTTCACCACTATGTGGAGAACACGGAGGAGTGTCATCATAAACCATACAAAATTCATCACAAGTTTCTTTGTAGGTTTCTATAATGGTTTCCTCAGGAAAATATGGAATACACAGGTGATCATCATCACTGAAATAGACTGGAGAATACTCCAAATCTTCAATGTTTTTTGTTACAGTGACATTAGGAGGGTTTACATCAATATCTTCAATTAAGGGTGCTTCATGAAATTCTTTAGTGGGGTCACCATGAATTTCTTTTTTAAAGTCATGTTGTGCTTTAGGGAGAAAAACACGACTGGCATAACTCAGAGGCAACTCCCAATATTTATCGTTCTCTGTCATGATGAGACGAGGAAAGTTAGGGTCTTCCTCATGATATTCTATCCAAGGCAAGAACAAGGGAAAGAACGTTTCAAGGACTTTGTCCAAAGCTTCCATACTACATCCATCATTATACCACTGCGTCAAAAATGTTCTAAGGAGGCTTGAAAGGGAGGTAATACATTTATTCGGGAGGCCTTTAAAAAACCATTGATAAACAGGTCCTTGCAATGTACTAACAAACATCTCCATCATGTTATCTTCATACAAAACATTGAAGTCAACCACAACTTTAAGAAAAGACATGACATGCCGAATTTATGCATCACCATTTCCCCAAAAGACCGACAGATAACCAGATATATCTTCACCATCATGATAATTAGGGAAACCTGGGATGTTTGAGAAGCCAATAGGAGGATATGCATTGGAAATTTGATCACTAGACTCTTCATCATCCATATTCAGCGATCAGAAGCCTATATTTGAAATGACCGTGGGATACATCTGGTATTGAATCAAGGGAACTATTTGACAGTGCTCCAGTGTATTATGGAAACAATGATGATTCAGCCACCCATCATATTGCTGCTTTCTTCAATTTGGTGGTTGATTTTAATATTTGTCATGAGGATGATCTGATGACCATATTCACATGGACTTTGGAGGGGAATGCAAGGAGTTGGCTCAGTAGCCTTTATGACAAATCCATAGTTTTTATGGCTGATTTTCTCAAGTGTTTCCTCTTTCATTGGCATGAAGGAGAAAAGGCGGAGATTAATCAACTTGTTAAAAAATGTAACTCCTTCCTTCTTAGAGTACAACATGACCCTATTGAAGAGTTTCATGAAGCACCCTCGATTGAAGATTTTGTTATAAACCCACTCTAATACTCACTAATAATTTTAAAATTGAAAACAAGACTTTGCAATACTTTCACAACACAACACAACAACATCAAAATTCACAATCTCAGCACTGGTCATCATATATTACTATTGTTTAAATCAAATCTGCAAATGTCGTGAATGCTACTTTATATCATGTGTTGTGCTTAAATGATTTGCAAGTGTTTCTTTTCAGTATTTTTATTCATCATCTCTCTAACTCCTAGATTAAGTGATTTTCCTCTTTCATAGATTAAAAACCTTAGATTTTCTTTAATTAGGGCCCACACCCCTTGGCTTCGCTAGGAGTAAACCTAGACAGAGGAGTTAAGTTTCGAGTGACAACTCTTAACTCTAACTTGCCCCCAAGGCCACACCGAGCGGCTTGAAGATTTCTGCCGTGTTCCCCCAGGTGTGCTTCCAAGCGGCAACATTTTGGCACCGTTGTTGAGGATAAATCTTTCTATTCCTGGAATACAACTTTTGAGTTCTCCTTTTTTGTTTTTTCATTGTTTGATGAATCTTTAGATTAGATTTTTAATTTTCATATGGCGACTCCACTAACTTTTTTCTTTTTTACAAAGTAAAGCAACAAATAATTTTTGTGAGAGATTTTAAATGTATATTTTTCTTCTCACATGGGGACTCCATTGAAGGGATAAAACCCTGTTTCTCACAAAATTGTTGAGATTTGTTGTGTGTAGAGATGAGCCCATGCAACACTTTGAAAATCTTTGAAGCTCATTATTTTGACAATTCCACTGATTCGGTACAAGATATGATTACATTCATGCTTCCGATTTGGTGCCTCATGGTTTGAGATTATGGATGACGATAAGGAAGAACTCCGTGCTCTCCTGCTTGAAACTTTCACTCAGTTAGATTTCTCAAATGTCCATGGTTTTCCTAATCATTGCTATGACCATGAGAAGCTATTTGGCAGTGCTCCAGAGTTCTATGGAAATAATGGTGATTCAACGACCCATCATATTGTTGCTTTCTTCAATTTGGTGGTTGATTTTAATATTTATCATGAGGATGATTTGATGACCATGTTCGCTTGGACTTTGGAGGGGAATGCAAAGAGTTGGCTCTGTAGCCTTTATGACAAATCCATAGTTTCTATGGCTGATCTTCTCAAGTGTTTCCTCTTTCATTTGCATGAAGGAGAAAAGGCAGAGATTAAGCAGCTTGTTAAAAAATATAACTCCTTCCTTCCTAGAGTACAACATGACCCTATTGAAGAGTTTCATGAAGCACCCTCGATTGAAGATTTTGTTATAAACCCATTCCTCTAATACTCACTAATAATTTTAAAACTGAAAACAAGACTTTGCAATATTTACCCAACACAACACAGCAACATCAAAATTCACAATATCGGCCCTGGTCATCATATATTACTATTGTAACATTGTTTAAATCAATTCTGCAAATGTCGTGAATGCTACTTTATTTCATGTGTTGTTGTGCTTAAATTAATTGCAAGTGTTTCTTTTCAGTATTTTTATTCATCATCTCTCTAACTCCTAGATTAAGTGCTTTTCCTGTTTCATAGATTAAAAACTGTAGATTTTCTTTAATTAGGGCCCACCCCCTTGGCTTCGCTAGGAGTAAGCCTAGATGAAGGAGTTAAGTTTTGAGTGACAGCTCCTAACTCTGACTTGCCCCCAAGGCCACACCGAGCGGCTTGAAGATTTATATCGTGTTCCCCCAGGTGTGCTTCCAGGCGGCAACAATGACCAAATCAGATTCAATTGCCACTTATTTTATGAGAGTCTCCCAGTTGAGAGATCAACTTAAGGCCATTGGAGACACCATTGATGATGCAAAACTTGTTACAATGACTCTTAGTGGATTTCCTTCTTCATGGGAGTCATTTTTCAAAGCATTTGTGGACAAGAGGAGTTACCCAAGTTTGATAGGCTATGGACTGATTGTGTTCAAGAGGAGGCCGGAATATTGTCCAAGAATAGATTGCAGAGACCTCAAAATGAAGAAAATCAAGCTCTTCCAACTCATGTTAGAAAATGAAAAGGAAGAAGAAATATTGGGAAGAAAAATACAAGTGGAGGATCAACTCCAGTTCAAGAACAAAAAAAGACGGATATTTCAAAGATCATGTGCTTCAATTGTCATACATTTGGTCACTATGCTTCTTAGTGTTCTCAAAATAAAAGGAAGGAAAGGAAGCATGCATCAATAGACGATGTTGATGAGCTTCCACCACCAAAGAAGGCAAAGCAATCTAAACTTGATGAAATTGCAGATGAACTTCGAAACAAATATTTCTTCTAGTGCATTCAGATGTTCCAGCAGTTCAAGGCTCAGACAGAGAACTTGATGGGGAAGAAGATCAAGGTTGTAAAGTCAGACAATGGAGGAGAGTATACCTCCAAGGATTTCAGTGATTTCTGCAAGGAGATAGGGATCGAGAGGGAGTCAACAACAAGATAAGTATTTAATGCTTTAAGCAATAAGTTTTATTTACTTAAATTGAATTGAAATTTTGTTGATGAATATCATAACTGTTTGATTCGTATTGGTTAACTCTTGTTGACAGATTTTGTCATGTATTGCAAGACGGGTCCATTGCGGAAGTTGTCAAGACGATCATCCATGATCAGGATCTACCCGTGTTCTTATGGGAAAAGGCATCCAGTACTGCAGTTTAGGCTCAGGACAGGAATCCTCACCGGATATTGGGGGACAAGACTCCTAAGGAAGCATTCACAGGAGTGAATCCAGAGATCAGTCACTTGAGGATCTTTGGTTGTCTAGTATACACCTATGTTCCCAAGGAGAAGAGGACGAAGTTAGAACCTTCTGAAAAGAAGGGTACTTTTATGGGATACAATGAGACTTCGAAGGCCTACAGGATCTACGTTCCGGGACAACGTTAGATTGAGGTTAGTCGGGATGTTACTTTTGATGAGGAGGCAGCCTTCAGGAGGTCCAGAGAGTCTCGCATAGAGATTGATAATGAGGAGCAAGAAGCTTCGAAGGAGGACGATACAAATCGCTCTAGTCTAGTTGTTCATCCTTCAGACTATCAGGAGGAGTCAGTAGAGCGAGCAGAGCCAATGGATCTACCTAGGGATGTTGCAGTGATCAAGAAGAGGCTAGCATGGCTTTGTGACACTTTACAGGATGCATAGAGGCATGCAGCTCCCAGTGGTACTTTCAGGGAGATAGTTATGAGATAAGAGGGGAAGTCAGTGGTGACTTCCAAGTGGATCTATAAGATCAAGCAAGTAGTCCAAATTGGCATCAGGAAGGGCACATTATATAGGGTATGAAGTCAGCCAGTTTGTAAGCTCAGAGAGAGTCATGGGTGGTATTCAGTGTTCTTGAGAGAGCAAGAGGCTTGTCTCAGTAGATTCACTTGTTGGGAGATGACACAGATGGATACACAAGAATCAATAATGTAGAGGGAAGCAGGTTGCTTCGATGCAGGATACTCAATTACAGAGGGAGTAGGGTGTCCAGATGCAGGGGGAGCAGGATATTCAGGTGCAGAGGGAGCAAAGTGCTCCAGCATAGAGGGAGTAGCTGCAACAGAGTTTGTTGATAATGGGGGATGTGTTTCAATTTGAAGTAACTCCCTCACCAAGAGGAAGTTGCTTCGAAGTTCGAGATGAAGGATCTTGGCCTGATACATTATTTCTTGGGATTGGAGGTGTAGTAGAGATTAGGTGAGGTCTTCCTCAGTCAGGGAAGTACATAGTTAAGATCTTGAGCATATTTGGTATGATGGACTGCAAGTCCATGGCTACACCTATGGTGACAAATCTGAAGAAGTTGAGTGATTCTACTTTAGATTCAGATTGGACGGATCCCACTATGTACAAGCAGTTGATTGGATCCTTGATGTACCTAGTAAACACCAGGCCAGATATTTGCTTTGTAGTGAGCACCTTGAGCCAGTTTATGGTTGAGTCGAGGCATGTACATCGGGTTGCGGCAAAGCATGTGTTGAGGTACTTGTGTGGTACAATTGGATATGATATGAGATGTCTCAGGTGGTGAAGTGAGGCTACAGGAATATACAAATTCTGACTGGGTAGGGAGTGTAGTGGATAGAAAGAGCACCTCGGGGTGCTACTTCAGCTTGGGATTAGCTATATAATATCTTGGTTTAGCAGGAAGCAGACTTCTGTAGCACTCAGTACAATAGAAGTGGAGTATATTGCAACCAGTGTCTTAGGTTGTGAAGCAGTGTGTCTTCAGAAGCTTCTTACAAGACTATTTAATCAGGAGATCAAATATCACTTCATTCAAGACATCGTGCAGAAGGGAGCAATGCAACTCCAAGTACATATCCATAGATGAGCAACATCGGGCAGACATTCTCCTAGATTGATCGTGCTGATTTGACCAAGGGAGAATGATACATTCACTTACGGAGCCTGAGTCATATGGCTAGTGGTGAATGGCCTAGGCGCAGTCTTTCTCCAGATAGCCATGTTGATTTGGATAGGAGTAGAAGACTCAAGATGCAGATTGCGGACATTCTCACCAAGCCTCTGTCTAAGGCGAAGTTTGTATACTTCAGAGACAAGCTTGGTGTGATGCAGAATGTCTCCCTCACTGAGAGGGAGTGTTGATGTTTCTCCAGTTTGCAGCATCGGGCAGACATTCTCCCAAATTGGTCCTGCTGATTTGACCAAGGGAGGATGATACATTCACTCTCGGAGCCTGAGTCATATGGCTAGAGGTGAATGACCTAGGCAGGGGCAGTCTTTCTCCCATTGGCTTGGGGAGATTTGCCCCAGGGTGCTCTCACATTGCCTGCTCCGAGATGGAGTGATCTATTCTATATTACAGCAGATTTGACTTGTTTATTTGATAAGGGCTTTCAACCCCTTGTGGAATATACAAGTCTAGTCTAATGTTGAATTGACATACTAAGAAGTGTTCGGGACTTCTTAGTGGGTCTATTCACCATTAGAGCTCTACGTGTGAATAGACGTGCATGTGAGGAGATGATCATCAACAAGGCTCATGGACATCTTTTCTAGTAAAGAAGAAATAACCCAAAAGACAAGTCAAACCATTTAAGAAGACTCGAAAAGCATTGAAGAAGCCCTAGCAAATATTGAAGCAAGAAGTACAAGTCGGCCTTGAAGATAAAATGAAAAGTGAAAATAAAAAGTACAAGTCGGCCCCAGTGAAATAAATGTGTCTTGATGTGTATAAATAAGCAACTATCATTTCACTTTTCATCATCACTTTACAACTCAACTTCTCAGCTAATGCGCACATTGCAGGAAGGCCTAGCAAAGGCACAAGGAGCAAATTTTTGGGGGTTCTCATTATCTTCTAGGGTTCACTACCCTTGCTAGGGTTTCCTCATGAAGGAAGGTTCGCTATCTTGCTAGGGTTTCCTCATGAGAGAGGATGAACTTCTTTATGTGCTAGGGTTTTATCTTCATGGTGATGTACTTGAATTATTGGACTGATTTCTTCTAAGAAAAGTTGTTGGGTTTTCTCCCTAGGTTGGGTTTCCCAAGGTAAAAATTTTGTGTCTATTGTGCATGGCTGTCCTATGATCTTTTGTTTCTGCTGCAATTTTTTGTTGAAATTTTCAGTGTATAATTATTCAATGATAACAGTGGGATGAAATTTTTTTGAAAATCATTAGGAAGTAATTATCAAGATCTGAAAATTGTATTTCTATTGCTATACAAAAAATTCAACAATTTCCTAGATGGGGAAACTCAGTGGGGGACGTTTCCCCATGTCCATGCCCCATTTGGGGAAATTGGGGGAGACACTTCTCTTTTGTGGGGAACTCATGGGCATCCTCTCTCTGGAAAGGGGGACTCTTGGGCATCCCCCCATGATTTTATCCTAGTGGCTTATAAAAAGTCAAGTTTCTTTTTTCTCTCTCTAAGCACAAAAAAATAAAAATATTTATTTCATAATTTCATTGTTTGTTCATATTTGTGACTTGCCATTGTTTATCACACACACACACACACACACATAAGGATTTCAAATGAGCCCCCCCATGTCAAGGATAGAGGTCTTTTCTATTTTGTAAACGTCAAGATCCTTGGCGTTTCCTAAATAGAAAAGAACACCTTTGTAATTCTGTAGTTTATTAGTGCATGTAAAACTGGCTTTCTATTCTTTATGTCTATTACATATGTGCTTCCTTACCTCTATTTGCAATCTACTTGCTTCTTTCCTCTGTTTGCATAGGTCGAGATGCATGCCTCTTCCGTTCCTTTATCACGTGCATCTACGTGTCTCCTCTTCCTTGCACGTTCAATTGCTCCTTTGTGCCTCAAATCTATCTGTTGCTTGTTCTAGGTCATGCATTTTGATTTACATTCTTGGTAACACATCTTCTTTTGTCAGGGTTTGTGTCTAAATCTATGTTGTGTGTGTCATAGTTTGCTAAGACTTCATCGCCTTCATGGGTTGTTGTGTTTTTGGGTCATGTTTGTGGTTAGTGTGAAGTGTGTGTTGGAGCCTATGTGAGTTTGCATTCCAGGTATTTCTACTCTGATGCTTCATGCTTCGACATTGCTTCCCATTTTTGTTTTCAGGTATAGCTTGTAAGTCTCCATGTTGAGTCTGAAGTGGGGCTTTGAGCCTTGTCGTGTTCTCTAGTATATAGTCTTCTATCATTGAGCCCTACAACTTTATGACATAACTTTCTCCAAAATTTAGAAAGCTTAAAAATTAGACAAATAGACTTGCCTTCTAATGTGTAATTTATTCCTTTCTCTCCCCTTGGAACTTCAAGTTGATAGATGCTTTGATAACATTGTTGCAAAACTTGAAAGTGTCACACGAGAAATATTACAAAGTATTATTTAAAATAAAAGTCATCTTTAAATTATGATAGTTGCACTTTTGAATATAAGTTTGGGTGTTTTTCTATAAACGTTTATAGCACTAACACAATGTTGAAAATAAAGTTCAGTCATTATGACTTTTTTATCCACTAAAATAATGTACTAACAATAAGTTGGGTCACTTGGTCACCCTCGTTACATTAGTATTCTTTCATATGTTGCAGGGATTTGAATTATTCTTTGTGCCCTGTTACAACTTGATTTAGCACTTTGGTGGAGAAGTCCCAATCGGCTAGTGCTATAAAGAAGCAATCTCAGAAGACTACATCACTGTCACCTTAGTGCAAACTTCCCTCTCTTTTGACCAGCTCTCAGGGTCAAGGGGGTCTTCCTTAAGGTTGATTAGATGTGGATTTATTGAAAAGAGCTAAGGGGATTGAAATGTAACTTAGTTAGTTAGATATGTGAGATTTAGATCAAGTACATTCCCCAAATAGTGCTTGAACATGTAAAAGTAGAAAGGCCAATTACATCAAACACTTGACTGTAAATACTTAAGATATCATTTGAACAATAGTAAAACCATAGACATTTAGATCATCGATTATGGAAATCAAAAGATGTCTGCAGAAATATAGCTCACAATAGATCAATGCCACATATGGTTACACAGTGGGTTCATTTGCTGCAATATAAATACATCCCGAAATTGGCATTAAAGGTGAAATAAGTTGCTTAATTTATACTTAAAATTATATGAAGTTGTGGCACAAAGTGAGGCCTTGCTTGAGAAGATTTATGAAGCAAGGTGTCACTCAAGTTATTAGATTTAGATGATATTCCAAATTTCTTGAAGTGATGAGAATCACTTCTCCAAATATAGAATTGATTCAATGCCTTAATATCAATGCTTTAATCAGAAAATTAAACAACAATATCCACTTCATCCATGATTAAATTATCAAAAACATATCAAGAGTTGTGGAAGAATTTTTTTTTAGCAATAGGAATACAATTACACAAGTAATCTCCAGATTTAAGAGTGAATCATTTAGCCAATGTAGGTGTGCTTGATCAAACATGAAACCATGATCCAGCATTAACCAAATGAACACTAAAGATAACTTGCTTTTAGAAGATGATTGCTGTTGTGTACTAAAGCAAGAAAATGCAAAATTTCCAGAATTCAGTATATAATAAGGAACAAAAATTAAACCATGAAAACTGAAAATTTCAAGATGCTAGATGCCCCTAAAAATTACAGAATTTAAATTAGTTTTCTGTTGTGATTTTTCAGAATCGTTTAAGATGAAATTGAGTCATTTAACCACATAAACTAGCCCTGAAACACAAGTATAAGACCCATAAATTTTATGTGATTACTCTAGCATGAAACCCAATCCTTAAAGCATGAATTTATGGAGTTACTAGGGTTGTTTTATTTTTTCAAACTTTGCTTTTATGAAATGAAGATATAACAAAAATAAAACTAAGAAATTCAAGCCTAAAAATGATGTTGAGGTATGAGATCTTACCTTGGCTTGATGGAGGATGAAATCTGAAATTTATTGCAGACTTGAAGAAATAAGATTTCACCCTAGGAAAACAAAAAGGAAAAATATTTTTGGAGTATTGTGGTTGATGAGATGGAGTGATAGACTAGTGCCTTTGATCCTTGGGCAATTGGGGTTCTAGAAGAGTTCTCCTTGGGCCTTGTTTGAGAGTACTTGGCTGGAACACCTGTAAAGCATGACAAATTCCTCCCAAGTGTTGAATTTTGTACCTAGGAAAGTGTTTCCCCAGGTGATTTTGCCCTAGTCACCAAAAAGGGGAAAGAAAGTGACCCTTGCATTAAATGACTTGAGATAAGCATTTAATTCCACTTTAGAGATTAAAGTGACTTTTTGATAAATTTAAGTGAAGTGAGTGAATTTAATTATTATGAGAATTAAATGTGCATTAATTCTCATCCACTCATCTGATTCAATCTGGGCCCTTGGATTAGATGAATTTTCATTCACCCTAAGCATTCACACAAAAAAGCAAGGGAAAGGCATTTTTCATTCACTTGAAGAATTGAGAAAGAGAGAGAGGTCGACTTCTTGAGATGAGGAGCAGGACGCAGCAGGAGAGGATTATTGGCACGATTCTCAAGACCACCGTACAACATTAATTCACAGCACGAATCCCAAGGCAGCCTGGGCACACATTTCTAGGGCATACTGCAGCATTTATTGCTGGGTCCGTACAGCACAGCACGATTTTCCAGGCAGCAAATTTCTGGGCGTCATTCCCGAGGCAGTGGTCACAGTTTTCGAGGGCTGTACAGCAGCATTAAATTGCTGATTCCGTACAGCAGAACTGGGCGTGATTCCCGAGGCAGTGGGCAGAGAATTTGAGGGCTGTACTTAGCTGTTATTTCTGGCACAGTTTTTGAGGTGATGGCTGCACAGAAATCGAGGCAGCTTGATGAGTGTTGATGGTTGAGATAAGTTTATTCTTGACTGATATATTGCTGTACTGAGTTTTTCTGAAGAAATAAAATATTCCTCACTCTCTAACAGGTTTTCCCCTTGTGGGTTTTTCCTGGGCGTTTGCCAAAAAATTTCTGAGTACTGTAAATTTCATGGTGTGCATTTATTATTAATTTTCTGCCTGTAATAGCGATGTTCAATCTGTGTTTTTAAGTCTGAAAATGTGATATGCAATTTCCAGCCATGATGTAAACTGGGTTGGGCATTAAACACTCAAAGATTTTGACTTGAAACCGGGTTGGGTTGAACCGCAGAAAACTTTCACCAAGCCTTTTGGGTTTCATGCAAATCTTTCCAAGGAAGGGTCACCCTTAAGCATGCATCTTCAATATCTAGATTCTAGCCCATACCCTAGCCTATGCAAACTTGAACTTGCAACCCTTCCTAAGATGACAAATCACAAACAAGCTACAAGACTAGAACATGAGACAAGTAAAGAGATTCTTCACTACTTAATTCCAATGGAGTAAGATTACCCTTCTATTGGACTAGATCTAGAAATTAGACAATGCAAGAAAAATACATGTTACCTCAAGATAGAATCACCAAGGTATGCCTCACATGTGAGAAAGATCCCAAGAAATCCAAGAGCCTTTAGTGCAAAAGATAGCTTTATTCTCCAGTCAACAACAACAAGATACAATGAGGAAGAGGCCCTCTTATATAGGAGAGTAGCTCAACTTCCTTTACAATAAAATAATAATAGATCTACCAAAACCCTAGATCTATCCTAGGGAGGCTCAAAGAAGCCTCTAGACATGGTAAAAAACTCACATGGGCTAACAAAATGACCAAGAAAAGGGGAGCGCTCCACTTCAAATGGTCCAAGGGATGACCAAATACCTCAAAATGCTCCAACGCTCCACCCAAATCCACATGTGTGGTACTAAATGAAGCCTCCAAAGGTGACTTTTAAGTCCAAATATAAGGAAATCAATGACAAATGACCCAAAGAAGGGAACACTCTCCATAGAATAGGTGCCAAGTGCTAGCAATAGGCCATCCTAGGGTCAAACCCTAGAACACCCACTCCCAAATGCAAAGAAAGGCCTGTTACCCCACTATTTGCATGGGTGGTTTTCATAGCAAACTTAGGTTTCTTGAGTTTTCTGAGCAATTATGAGGGATAATTATCAGCAGTAAAGGGCACTTCTAGGCATGAACTGCAGTAAAGAGTAGTTCTGGCCCCTGGGTGCATCTTGGACAGGCCTGTGCATGAAAAGCAACAATGAGGGTGAAAATTCTCTGTTCTGAGCACTCTTTGGGCACAAATCTACAGACCTGTAGCAGTTGGAGATTAAGTAGTCCTATGCTGTCCTCACAGGCATTTAAATAATTGCAAAATGGAGTAAATATGTCTCATTGATGGAGACCTGTAGCGGCAATGGTTTTCCGAGGGTTTTCAAGTGCTAGATTGGCAATTGTAGGTGGCAGAAACTACATCAAAGGGCTGTACACAAATTCCAGAATGTTAGAAAAGCATGAAATCAGCACAGAGGATGCTGTCTCAGAGCTGCAAATGCCTTTTTGAGACCTGTTTGATCAACCGGCAGCATAAGAACCTTCATTTCAATTCTATCCCTTCACTAGTCATGTATGCACTACAATTATATGATGAGAAATGGACATGCAAGCTAATCTGAAGGCGCCCAGCATATAAGTTGAAGCCGACCTGCTTCAGGAAAATTGGCGAGGGCCGACTTGTATCATCTTTCATGCTGGATAAGTACTTATACTAACTTGAGGATGCCTTTTAAGTTTGATTTAGAGCCCAGAACACATCTTTTCTAATGCTTGTGACTGCGTTTTGGATTGGAAAGTACCTGCGTTTTGAGGGTTTGGATCACATCAGTGTGAGGCAGTTATAATATGAATCTTAAGCAGTCTCTTACAAACCTGAAACGACCAGCTAAGGACTTCTGTTGAAGGTGTGCCCAGGCTTTGGAATAGATGGTATGTTTCAGTGGGCAAAATCTGAAGCAGAGTACCCAGTCTTTGGTGATTGGTGTAAACCCTTGAGTGGTGGTAGCCTGTAAATCTGTAGCAGCAACCCCAAATCCATTTTTCTGTGTGATTAAAAGCCTGCCAAGATGAGCGCTCAGCCTTTGGGAGATCTATTTCATAGTTGGCATTCTTCTGCCTTGTCTGGACAGTATTCAGGGTTTCCATCAGTCCTTTCAGCATTTTTACATGAAGATGCTATTTGTGACAGTTTGATTTGGCAGCTTTGGAGCAGTGTGCACTCTAAGGAAAATCCACAACCTTGATTTGATGGTTCATATCAGTATGAGAACAGATTTGCTGGTCTGTGTTTGTCCCGGAATTTTATCCCAGCCTTCCTTGAAGATGATGCGTCTAAGCTTTGAAGAATCTTTCATGTTTATGCCCTGATGCATAAATAAGAGAAAGATCAAGTGATGTGTGGGTAACTTGTGAATTATTTTTCATGGTCATGAGGGAAGCATTTGGCACTAGAAGGGCCCTTGGTTATTCCTATAGGACTTCCTTTAGAGGCATTATGATTCTAGAAGATTGGTTGGAGCATGGATGAGTCCTATACATGTGTCATGGATACTTTTGGGGTTTACCCCCCCTTTTGTATCCCTATGGACCTTGTGCTTGGAAAGTAACCTTTGAAGAATAGATCATAGATTGGAGAGACCAAGGTTACTTGGGAGTGAAAGCGGGAGCGGGAGCGAAAAGCGAAAATTTCAAAAGCTTGCAGTTTGGAAGCATTTTTTATATAATATATATTTTTTACATATTTTGATGCATATTTCAACAAAACCATGTGCATCCATCAGAATTCAAACCATTATACACAAATATGCAAAGTTTCTCACATATATAGCAAGTAAGAGTGCATACAACCAAAATAGCACCGAGTGCAATCCATATATGAACCAAAGTACATCAATAAATAGGCTATAAACTAGGGATTCTTCAAAAACTAGTTTTGACTCTTGAGGTCCGATTTGAAGTCCGATGAGGTTGGAACCACTCTCAAACATCTTGAAACAATTAATGGTAATGTTAAAAATTTAAGAATTTAATATTACCATTTAATGCTACTGATGTTACTAAGGTTAGCTTTTTAGCTATTAGAGTAGGCTTTTCCTCCTTTATATAGCATTAGTGTGGGCCTAGGGTTAGTTCCCCCCACCCATCACTTAACTTTTTGTTTTTTATTAAAGAAAAATTGAAAAAAAGGAGAGCGTTTTTTTTTGCAAGGAAGTGAGCTTCCTGAAAACGCTCCCATACGGGAGCGTTTAGGAGGCACGTTTTTCCCCAGCGCTTCCTGGATGCTTCCTTCGAAATCAAGCTTCAGGAGTAGGGGTGGAGGGGGAGGAGGCGCTTCCACGCAACATAGGGAGAGACCTTAATTTATATGTAAGGTAGAATGTGGACATTGCTTAAAGAATGTTTCTTAGAGAAACCCTTGGAAGCCTCTTTGTGGACATCTTTCATGGGGCACCATCTCAAAGTTTGAAAGCTTGTTGCCTAGTTGACATCACTTGGTAATCTTTAGAAGCTTTGTGTGGTTGCATGTGGGCATTCCTTGGAGAATCAACTTTCATTGTGGACATGACTTGTTGAGAAAGTCTTGCTTTGAAGAAGCCTTTGGAGGCAAGATGTGGACATCATTCGGTTGAAGGGGCCTTTGAAGGCCATGTGGCATCATCTCCTTGCATGTGATCCCTTGCTTGGTGGGAGCCCCCTCATTTTGGGGTCTTATGTATCTCTTGTATTGTACATGTGGAAAATGACTACTTTATGTTGTGATTGGTTAGGAGTTTGTTAAATTTAGTGGGGTTTTTGTATTATTTTACCCCAGCCTAGGGTAAATTTAAGGAAAAATGAATATTTTATTGTAAAGGAAGTTAGACTACTCTCCTATATAAAGAGAGCCACTTCCTCATTTGAAATTTTGAACTCATGGTTGGATTTTGAGAGCTCTATCTCTTTTGGAGCCTAATTGACGTATCTTTTCATGTAGCATTTTGAAGTTTAAGGGTTTTTCTTCTCTTGTGTTATCTTGATGGCTGAAAATTGAAGAAATATGCATCTTTTTATCATTGTAAGATCTCTGCTCCCAGTTCATTGAAAGAATAAGTTTGCTCCAATGGAATAACTTTGTTATTTTATGGTTTCACTTTGTGTTGGTTTGTGGATTGACTACCTTTGTAGGGGCTGCAAATTGAATGGCATAAGCTAAGGTACAAGCTAGGGCATAGATTGGATGTGTGTGCTATAGTGGCCACCCTTTCTTGGTGAAGATTTGCATGGAGCTTCAATAATTTGGTATACGAATTCTCTTGTGTTATGTAGGGATTCCAACCAAGCACTTACAAACAAGGCCTTTGTGGGATTATCTTGAGACTCCATTTTTTCCCAGGGGATTGGCATTGGTCTTCATGGTCCTCCCATTACCTATACTAAAAAGAAAGACCTCAGGTTTTGCTAAAGCTAACTTTTCCAAATCATATTGTGCCCTCATTGCCATAGCCTAGCAATCCTAATTCTAGGGAAGCCCCCCTCGAGTTGGAGAAGAGCCAATCAAAATTATAGAGAGCTGGTTATCAAGGTGACAGTGGGTAATACCTCTAGGTTGCAGTTGGGCTAGCCATGTTCTTTGGGGCTTTAATTATACCTGCTAGTTCACGATGTAACATTTTTGGCGTTGTTGCTGGGGATAAAGCACTTTTCCCATAAATTTGAAGATAATGCTTCATAACATTTTGTGGGAGGTTATTATTGCAGATTTATTTTCTTTCATGGCAACTCCATGAAGGGATGAATCCATTGTCCTTGCATATTTTGATGACTTGTTGCTCGTAGGGTGAAGCAAGCAGCATTGTGAAGGCATTGAAGGTTCACCTTGGTGACTCCACACATTTGGTATCGATAAAGAGATATGTTCACTTACCATTTTCAGATTTGGTGCCTCAGTTTTGAAGATTTGATGATGATATGGCATTTCTAGAGTAGCCATGGATGTATAATTGGTTTAATCCATTGGATTTCTCAAGCATCTCGAGATATCCTAATCAATTTCAAGCCTCAAGGTAATGTTCGGAAGGAATGCATCCCAAAATTCCATGGACATAAGAATTCAGTTGAGTTGCATATTCCATCGTTTGTGGAAGCTCTTTCAAAATTAAATGTGGTCCATAAAGAAGGTAAGATGAAAATGTTCTAGGTGTCCCTTTGTTTGATGAATATTGATGTAAGAAATTGGTATGATGAGCTTCCTAAGAAATGAATTCATTCACTCAAAGAATTTCTCAAGGCTTTTTGTGAGAGATGGAATCCTAGTCTTGTGGAGAATCTTGTTTCCCTTCCTCTTGAAGATGATCGTGTTGAAGATCAAGCCTTTGAGGAAACTCTTGAAGAGGTCCATGATGAAGCTAATGAGCTTGATCAAGAAGAAATAGGGGAAGTCCTTGAGGGCTTCCAACCATTTGAACTTGTTGGTATTGCAGATCTGGACCAGCCTGTTTTGCCCTCTCCTAGGGCTGATTTGGGCATCAGTTTCAATCACTTCCTTTAGAGAATGTTACAAATTTGGAACAGCAAGGAAGTGATTTGTTTGTAGATCCAGAGCAGCAAGCCTTGCCATCTTCAGGGACGGATTGTGATCAACTTCATAATCAGGGTGTATTTTCAAGCCCTAGCCAATCTTGGATAGAGGGGGCTTGTGAGAAAGATGAACATCCTTGGCTGGGGCTTGAAGACATTGATGATTTTCCAGATGTTCATGATCTTATGCATTCTACCAGCTCTATTTCTGTGAAGATGATTGTATGTACTCAGGTTATCATTGATTTTATCTTGTGTTGGTTCATCACCAAAGACAAAGGGAGAAGTCCTAGCATGGATGACATGCTAAGGTGGCTTCATTGGTTGTATGACTTCATCTAACATGCTATTGCTCACTGATTAGCGTACGTGGATAGGAGGATGAATAAGCTCTTCCATGAGCATTAGGGTAGATTGATGTGTTGTTTTGGAATAAAAATGATGTGATATGTGTTGATTTTTCTTGCATTAATGGTCATTGCTAACAATACATGCAGAGATTCTGGGGTTCTCATGCACTCCCAAGAAGAGAACATGTCCACCAGTTGGAGCTAGATGCTACCCTCCTATTTGCATGGGTGGTTTTCATAGCAAACCTAGGTTGTTTCTTGAGTTTTCTGAGCAGTTATGAGGGATAATTATCAGCAATAAAGGACACTTCTAGACATAAACTGCAGTAAAGAGTAGTTCTGGGTGCATCTTGGACAGGCCTGTGCATGAAAAGCAACAACGAGGGTGAAAATTCTCTGTTCTAAGCACCCTTTGGGCACAAATCTACCGACCTATAGCAATTGGAGATTAAGTAGTCTTATGCTGTCATCAGAGGCATTTAAATAATTGCAACAAGGAGTAAATATGTTTCATTGATGGAGACCTGTAGCTGCTATGGTTTTCTGAGGGTTTTCAATTGCTAGATTGGCAATTGTAAGTGGCAGAAACTACATCAAAGGGCTGTACACAAATTCCAGAATGTTAGAAAAGCATCGAATCAGCACAGAGGATTCTGTCTCAGAGTTTCAAATGCCTTTTTCAAACCTGTTTGATCATTCAGCGACCCTTCATTTCAAGTCTGCCCCTTCAGTGGACATGTATGTACTACAGTCATATGATGAGAAATGTTAAAAATTCCTGATTCCAAACTCGGTTAACAGATTCAACAATTACATTCAACCATTAACTGCTGAAAAAATGATAACTGAAAACAAATTGGAATCTTAACTCAACATGCACAGCGGAAATAACCTAAGTTACCAGGATACGGATACGGATATGGATCCGGATCCGGATCCGGATACGGATTCGCCAGGTTTTTTAAAACCCAGGATCCGGATACGGCGGGGAAATGGCAAGTACAAAAAATATAAGAATATTTATATAATAAATAAAAATATAGAGTGAAGAATCAAAACTATTCTTGAAACACAAGAGTAGAACTATAAGTTATGGCCAAAAAAGAGAGTTCATGTACCATAACTGATAATTTGATGAGTTGTAACCATGATTGATATTGATAATTTTAAAAACCATTTCAGCATGAACTTGAAGCAGGTCATAATAGTGTTTTTGTGAGCCACATCCACATGTCCCTATCAGCAGGGAATAAGGTGGTTTTCTTGAAGGCTATGGGAAGACTACATAACAGTGTAGGTGAAGTGAGCAACAACATAGCACATAAAGATAGATCAGCCCTTGACAGCAGACCTTGACCATAAAGATAAATCAAATAAAAACATTGAGAGCAGAACTTGATATTGATATATCAGAGTTCAAGAGCAGATCTTGACATAAGGATAGATCAGACCTTGAGCAGGAATGAGTTTTACACTTTAGCCATTAGTTGTTTAGGGTTTTTTAAGTTTTTTATTAAAAAACAATTTTTGGGGGGAACAATGGGTCATAGAAGCACTGGAAGTTTCAGGATCCGTTTGAGAATTTCAGGAATTGTTTGATTTTTCATAGGATCTGTTTCATAGGACCAAGATACGTTTCCTTCTGCAGGGGATCCGTTTCCATGACGGATCCTAGACGGATCCGATCCGGATACGTATCGGATCCGTGGATCCTACACACTGGGGTGGTGGATCCGGTAACACAGGAAATAACACAGAAAATCACATCATTTGACACAAGTACTTTACCCTGGAAACCCAACTTGGGAAAACCACCATTCAAGTGTATCTTTCCATTTCAATCTTAAAGAAACTTAAATTACAATCTCAGAAACTTGATTGACTGATAAACTCATAGTCAAGTTTGTTGCCCTAGCTCCGTTTCAGATTGCCTTCTCTATCTCTGAGTCTCTTCCCATTAAATGATACACTCCTGCTTGAGAAAATCTCTTTCTCGAGTGAATGTGCCTCTCACACATTCTCTCTTGTGTGCCTCACACACACCCTCTCACACTCTTGTGCTTCTCACACAAAAGTGCCTCTCTCCTCTCTTTAGATCTCCTTTTATAATTCTTTTAAATGATAAAACCCTAGAATGAGATCTCCAAAGAGATAGACGGTCAAGATTAGATCTTGCCCTCTCTCGATCTAACGGTCACGACTTAATCTCTCGTTGAGATCACTTAAAGCACTTAAGTGACTCAACTTTATAATAAAGTCACTTTATCATTAAATACAAAAATCACTTTAACTTTATAAAAACACTTTATAAAATTAATATCTAAAGAGAAACACTTGTCCGAGCTACAAATTTCAACACTCCCTCTTAGCGAGGAAAGTGCTTCTGGAAGAACCTCCTCCAAGATCAATCACGTCCTCTATTGTTGTAGCTACTCCTTCTGAACTGGAAGACCCTCTAGCCACCTATGCTGGACTCTGATCTGGATACCTGTGCTCCTCCTCCGTCAGTGTTATACCACGTAGGCCTGCTGAGAAAAGCTTCATGCTCTCCCTCTGACACTGATATGGGCTCCAAACTCCCTCTGGAACCAACTACAGGCTGTCCCGACTCCCAGTAACCTGTATAAACTGCCCTGTCTGATGCCAAGCTTCACCGCTGCATTCAGGGTACTTGCTCCCCCTGAACATGAATACAGTTCCATCCTGGAACACCATCTCCTAACCCTCGTCCTCCAGAGTTGATACTGAGAGCAAATCTTTCAGCTCCGGTACATGCATACCTCCTGCCACCTTCAAAGAACCTCCTGGACTCTAATTGGAATCCAACCCATACAACTATCTTCATTTCATGTGTGAGCCTGTCTCTGAAACCCTAAGAAACACTCATTGTATTTTTGTCATATAGCTAGATGCATCGCTGAATAAACTGCAAAATTTCTGATTTAAACCCAACATAAAAAATTTTGATTTCCACGAAAGAAAAAAAAATTCTGCAAATTTTTTTCTGCCTGTACAGACTTGTCAGTATGACCGTACAGACTGTATGGATTTCCGTATGGACTGTACGGATCCGTATGCCTGTACAGATTTTCCAAAACAAAATTCCGACTTTTTTCGCAAAAAAACATGCCTGCAAAAAAAAATTCAGGAATTTTTTTGCCTGACCGTACGACCTGTACGGATTTCGTATGCTACGGAACTGTACCGCAGCCCCGAAAATTTTTCCACCTACAAAAATCTTTCTCATTGTTTTCCCAGTCTCCTACAAAAACCTTCAAAAATTGATTTTCTGCCTTCCAGAGCCTTCGCTCTGATACCATGTTAAAAATTCATGATTCCAAACTTGGTTAACAGTTTCAACAATTACATTCAACCATTAACTACTGAAAAAATGATAACTGAAAACACATTGGAATCTTAACTCAACATGCACAGCAGAAATAACACAAAAAATCATATCATCTGACACAAGTATTTTACCCTGGAAACCCAACTTGGGAAAACCAGCATTCAAGTGTATCTTTCCTTTTCAATCTTAAAGAAATACAGAAATTACAATCTCAGAAACCTGATTGACTGATAAACTCGTAGTCAAGTTTGTTGCCCTAGCTCCGTTTCAGATTGCCTTCTCCATCTATGAATCTCTTCCCATGAAATGATACACTCCTGCTTGAGAAAATCTCTTTCTCAAGTGAATGTGCCTCTCACGCATTCTCTCGTGTGCCTCACACACACCCTCTCACACTCTTGTGCCTCACACAAAAGTGCCTCTCTCTTCTCTTTAGATCTCCTTTTATAATTCTTTTAAATGATAAAACCCTAAACCTAGATCTCCAAAGAGATAGATGGTCAAGATTAGATCTTACCCTCTCTCGATCTAACGGTCACGACTTAATCTCTGGTTGAGATCACTTAAAGCACTTAAGTCACTGACTCAACTTTATAATAAAAAGTCACTATATCATTAAATACAAAAATCACTTTAACTTTATAAAAACACTTTATAAAATTAATATCTAAAGAGAAACACTTGTCTGAGCTACAAATTTCAACAAGAAATGGACCTACGAGCTAATCGGAAGGCGCCCAGCATATAGGTTGAAGCTGCCCTGCTTCAGGAAAATTGGCCAGGGTCGACTTGTATCATTTTTCATGCTGGGTAAGTATTTATACTCACTTGAGGATGAATTTTAAGTTAGATTTAGAGCCCAGAATGCATCTTTTCTAAGGCTTGTGACTGCGTTTTGGATTGGAAAGTACCTGTGTTTTGACTCTTGAGGGTTTGGATCACATCAATGTGAGGCAGTTATAATATGAATCTTAAGCAGTCTCTTACAAACCTGAAACGGCGAGCTAAGGACTTTTGTTGAAGGTGTGCCCGGGATTTGGAATAGATGGTATGTTTCAATGGGCAAAATCTGAAGCACAGTACCCAGTCTTTGGTGATTGGTGCAAACCCTTGATTGGAGGCAGACTGTAAATCTGTAGCTCCCCTCAATCAAGGTTTACTATTTGATGGATGGTCACCAATTATTTCTAGCCTCCGAGTAGTTTGTATTACATGCAACTTGCTTCTATTCCATACATGTATGAAGTTGCGAATCTGCGATTGGAGGGTGAAAGGAGACTGATCGAGAGGAAATGTGACATGGGTGGCTAGTTGTAACATGATAACGTTGATGACAGTTGCAGCTTCTAAGGAATTGAGGTACCTACCTTTGTGTATTTTGGGTGCTTCTGTTTTAGTCTTAGTAAGTGTTGTATGCACTTGTAATTTCCCTAGTGCTATTGTTGAGATAGATTTTTTACTCGAATTTGGTCGTCTATGGACATTAACTTGATGTTTAATGTTTGCATCATGTATTGCTTTATATTTTGTTTTTTGTACCCACCAAATGACTGCTTCTTGTTTTTTATACACACCACCTTTAGACTTAGGATGGATATACCTCATGCACTTATCACTATTTTTGGCATGCAGTTGCATTGACAATATTTGGTCATTTGTCAGGAAAAGGAACGTTCTGGAGGATAGCATGGTGCATTGCTTGTGCTAAGAGCAGCTAAGGTTCCTGGTCCTAACCATTGCCATGCCCATCCATTGCCATGCCCATCTAAAGTAGATTGTGTAAGGTATCTAGCCATTATGCCCATATAAAGTAGACTCTGTTCAGATCAGAGAAGATTATCCCTCCACTAGGTGATCCTGAGAGGCCTCGCAAGTAGGGATTTTCTTTTTAATTTTTGCAGGCAGAGTGCAAGAAAGACAAACCCACGATCTTTGTTGGGCTTGAGAACAAAAAATCTGTTGTGTTTTGCCGGATGTAAGGAGATTGGAGATCTCAAGCTCATCGCGTTTACCCCTTGTTTTCATCTATGGCATTGTGGTTTGGCACGCCCTTAAAGGAATTTGTTGCGGCCTCTGTTGATCGTTCTTTTAAGAAGTAATTAGAACCTTTGTCCCAAGCAGGGCTAGGCGGGGCCCAAGATCTAACCTCAAAGGGGGGATTCTTTGACATTTATAGTTGAGAAGGCTATTGTAACTCTCCTGCTAAAACTTCATTTTGCCATGAACTAAAGATCTGGTGAATTGTTGGTCAAAGAGAGCCCTAGTCTGCATGTTTAATGGGCTATGGCCCTCTGCAAATGCACTTATGGACTAGATCAAGGATAGCTGGACAAGCAGATTGGAGATCAGATTCTGCACAAGAGGTTTTCGCAACCCTATTCTTGTGTGAAGACGAGAAGCAGAGGACATTAAAAGAAGGGCCTTGGTTCTGGGGAAGAGCAGGCCTTTTCCTCATTCCCTGGACACCCGACTTCAACCCAAGAATGACATCTATTTCCTTGATACCAGTATGATTACAACTCCCCAACTTACCTGTGCATTTTTGGGAGAATAAAGTTGTCACCCAAGTTGGGAACATCCTGGGAGATCTCATTTTCTATCATTGTAGCAAAGATGAATAGGAATTATTTTATTTTGCTTGATTCTGCATAAACATTGATTTGAGTAAAGGGCTTCTTGACAGGATTCTTCTAGACTGGGAAGGATCACAGTGGACTCAACATCTGTTATATGAGAGCACTTCTTTTGGTGCTGATTATGCATGGAGCTAGGTCATCTAATGGCCAAGAATTTGGAAAGCTTGGGTAAGCTGCCAATCACAAGGGGAATCCCCTAGACCAGAGAAGCAATGTGGGAACCACTTGATGAATTCCAGTCCTTTTAAAAGAAACCAAGAAGGAGGCTGCATAAGGGAGGGCAAGGGCTTGCTTAACCCCTAGCAGCCTTGGTTCTAAATGTCCCTGCTGTTGAGGAAGGAAAATCTGATCCCCTAGATGGTTAATGATAATCTTCTAGGAGCCATGAAGTGATCTTGGTGTGTAATGTCCTATTCTGCTTGAGCAACAAGAACTAACCTGCTAACCTATTTAATTCCCATAGGTTCGAGCTGGTACTGATAAACAGGGAATTAACTAGTGACTAATGCCACATGAGATAAAAGCACATCATGAGTAGTGAAAACAAGTCATTATGGCGAAATCTATCCATCCTAGCCAATTCAGAGGATAGATCAACCAGATTTGTCACCGTGCTTCAAGAAGACAGTATATTCATATCTTTGCAAGGATCTGAAGAGATCTACAACCGCATATCATATTCAGGAGGGGCGCATCCATTGATCATCATGAGGGTGCACTACTGGATCTTTTCAGAGTTCACATCATTGGTTATTACTGTTGGCTCTTCCTACCTCTTTCTCACTGGAGACCTTGAAGATTCTATCCACAGAGGGCGTATTGCCTCACACATCATTGAGGGCGAATTTTCTTCTTTCTATACAACACTGAGGGTGCATTTATCTTCCCGGAACCACTGGAGGCACACTGTTTAGTCATTCTGTGGGCCATATCTCTTATCTACTGTTAGAAAGTGACAACGAAGGAAGGTCTTCCTGCATGCATGTGTCCTTGCATGCAGAAGACATTAATTGGAGAAGCCAATAAAATGTATTTAATTAATTTTTCCTAAGTTTACTTTGGAAAATTAATTAAAATGATTTAATTTTTAATTGACTTATTGGAATACTTTTTAAATAAAGTAAAAGTGAAAAATATTAAAGTAATGGTTGATTTAATCTTAGCCATTGATTTCACCAGAGGATCTCATCCATAGATCTATAGTGAGATTAGGTCATTCACTTAGCCAATGAGTTATATAAGAAAGATCAATTGGTGGAGAGGACACACATTCATTTCGACAGAGATTGAGAGAGAAGTTTGAGGAGAGAATTTTTGAAGAGAAGACGGAGAGGCTGAAAGTCAGCGAGATTGACCAAGCATCCAGGCAGAAGTGATTTAGCAGAAAACGTAGAGGAGAGATAGGGACAACAGAGGCAGACCAAATTGCGGAGGCCGTACAACAAGTAGTCCGTACAGCAGGCCGTATGGATTCCGTACAGGCCGTACAGCAGTCGACCGTACAATGCATTGGGTTCCATGCCATCCATCAGGTTCTTCTGTTAGTTTTTTTTGCTGTGGTTTGATTTTGCCAAGTTGGGCATAAAATCAATTTTCTGATATTGTATTAGCTTCATATTTTCTCAATAAAATATATTCTTAGACTGTTGCATCGGTTTTCCCATCTTGGGTTTTGTCCGGGGGTTTATACCCAAAAATATTGTGTTATCTCTATTGGTGTGTTTGATTGGTATATCTCTTAGTGTTTTATTTCTGCTGCAATTTATGAGTGAAGAAACCCTTGTGTGATTAAAAGTAATTAAATTTGCATGCTTTTAGTCCTAGCTGGGTTTTAAGGAAAATTTACATGGAATCAGAGCTCTTATGAGCAGACTGAGAGATAGCAGCAGGTTGCTTGGATAGATCACTGCATATCTATCCAAGGGTGTACAGGTACTTTTCACTATGGCCGTACAGTTGAGAGTTGAGGATAGACTCCAGGGGGCACAGAACTTTCCTACTTGGAAAGAGAGGATCACCAGGATCCTTGATGTTAGTGATGCTGATGAGCACATTGATGATCAGAAGGTAGCTCCCACAGATCCGACAGATTTAGCTAGATGAAAGAAGATAGACTCCAGGGCAATGTTGATCATCTTGGATGGGGTGAAGGACCACATAGTCCCTCATCTGTCTGGGAAGAAAACCGCATTAGAGATGTGGAAGGCTTTGGAGAGTCTCTACTAGAGTAAGAATGAAAACCGGAAGATGCTGTTGCAGGAGAGATTGCGCAGTACCAGGATGGCCAAGGGTGAAGGAGTGGTGCCTTATCTTACAAGGCTCACACAGATTAGGGATGAGCTTGGAGCAGTGGGCTCTAAGACTGAGGATGAGGAGCTAGTTCATATAGGTCTCAATGGCTTTTCTAAGCCATGGGACGTCCTTGTTAAAGGCCTGGTGGCTAGAGAGAAGTTCCCTGACTGGCAGAGATTGTGGGATGACTTCACACAGGAAGAGACCCGCATGGGTCAAGGTTCAGCTTCATCCAGTGGTACTACACAGATCATGGATGAAAAGGCTCTAGCCCTATCGAGCAAAGGTAAGGGGAAGGCAAAGAAGAAGAAAGGTGGTAAGAAGAACTTGGACATGGCAAGCAGGGACACTTTGCTTCCCAGTGCCCAGAGAAGAAGAAGAAGAAGAACAACACTCAGATGGCAGGTTTAGCGGAGGTGGATGATTTCAGCAAGAGTTTTGAGGAAAACTTTTGTTTGATAGCTTGCATGGCAAGCTCCATCAGTAGCAGTATCTGGTATGTGGACAATGGTGCATCTTGTCATATGACAGGACACAGGTCCTTCTTCAAGAGCTTGAAGGAGGGTGGAGTAAATCTCCATATTGAGTTAGGAGATGATGCGCGGTATCAGGCGCAGGGTGTTGGCACTGTATCGTTTCAGAGGGAGTCTGGAAAACCCATCAGCTTTGCTGATGTGTTATATGTCCCAGGGATGACGAAGAATCTCATATCAGTTTCCACACTAGAAGACAAGGGTTTTCTAGTGACTTTACGGGATAGGAAAGTATATATTAGGCCACATGGGTCAGATCAGAGATTGGACAGGATGATTGGGGTTCGGAGTGGGAAGGTTTACAGACTACAGTTTGAGCCTGCAAAGGCTCTGGTCAGTAGCAGCAGCAGTGATGGTGAGTTATGGCATAGGAGGATGGCACACTTACATCATGGTGCACTGAGGCATCTAAGACAGGCATTCATTGGAGTTCCTTCAGTACAGGAGGACAAGCACAACCACTGCAAGGGTTGTGCGCTAGGGAAGAACATCAGGAGACCTTTGCCACATAGTGAGCACAAGTCTGAGGGAGTATTAGACTTGGTGCATTCAGATGTATGCAGACCGATGAGTGTACATTCATTCAGTGGTTACAGTTATTGCGTTACATTCATTGATGACTATTCCAGGAAAACCTGGATCTATTTTCTGAAGGCCAAGTCAGAGATCTTCAATCGGTTTCGAGAGTTCAAAACTCTCGTGGAGAGCCAAACAGGGAGAAAGATCCGGATATTGAGGACAGACAACAGTGGTGATTACACCGGCAGAGAGTTTGTGGAGTATTGTGCATCAGAGGGGATCAGGAAGGAACACACTGTTCCTCATACCCCGCAGCAGAATGGAGTGGCGGAGAGGAAGAACAAGACATTGGTGAGTGCAGCTAAGGCCATGTTATTTGATCAGGGATTACCTCTATTCCTATGGGCCGAGGCATTTCAGACTGCAGTATATGTCCAGAATAGGTGTCCCCACACAGCATTGGGGAGGAAGACACCTGAGGAGGTATTCGCAGGTACTAGGCCAGATGTGAGTCACTTACGCATATTTGGTAGTATCTGCTATTGTCACATTCTTGCTGACACTAGGAAGAAGCTGGATCCTTCTACTTGGGTATAGTGAGACTTCCAAGGCTTATAGAGTTTATATCCCAGCTCGCAAGAGGATCATTGTGAGCAGGGATGTCCAGTTTGATGAGGATTGAGCCTTGAGAAGATCTATGGGCTTACCAGCACAGGAGCAGCCAGCTGAGGACTCGGGAGGAGTAAAGTTGGAGGAGTCACAGGTTCAGGTTCAGACACAGGGAACAGGTTCTGGTAGTTAGAGGGAGTCAGGTGGACAGGATCCTCCTATCTTTGATGGGGAGGATGAGCAGCAGTAGGAGGAGGATATCCAGCAGCCGCAGCAGGCAGAGACTAGGCCACAGCCTAAGTGGTATAGGGCCACTGTTCAGGATTCCAGACAGGTGAGTCTTCCACAAAGATCTTTCAGACGGAGCGTACCACCAGATAGACTTAGCTATATGGCATTGATGACAGAGTTGATAGACTCTGAACCTTCTAGTTTTGAGGAGGCTGCACAACTTGATGTGTGGCAAGAGGCCATGGTTGAGGAGTATGATTCAATCATGAAGAATCAGGTATGGGAGGTTGTGCCAAGACTAGAGAGTAAGAAGGTAGTGGGTTCCAGATAAATCTACAAGGTAAAGCATGCAGCAGACGGAAGTGTGGAGAAGTACAAGGCATGCTTCGTGGCGAAGGGGTATTCGCAGAAGGAAGTTATTGACTATGAGGAAACCTTCGCCCCTGTCGCTAGGTACTCTTCTATTCGGACTATCCTATCATTGGCAACAGAGATGGTTTGGCACGTTCATCAGATGGACGTGAAGACAACTTTCCTCAATGGAGTTATTGAGGAAGAGGTTTATATTGAGCAGCCAGAGGGGTTCGAGACATAGAGTAGAGAGTTGCATGTATGCAGTTTGCACAGAGCTCTTTACGGGCTGAAGTAGGCACCTCGAGCATGGTACTCGAGGATTGACAGCTATGTACGAGAGATGGGTTTCCAGCAGAGTGAGGCAGACCATAACCTGTACTTCTTGTTAGGTGAGGTACCTCTCATACTGGTTCTATATGTGGATGATCTCTTTCTTACAGGAGATGAGAGGCTGATCAGGGACTGCAAGTCCAATCTTGCAGTGGAGTTTGAGATGAAAGACCTTGGGTTGATGCATTACTTCCTGGGTCTGGAGGTCTGGCAGAGAGACGGGTGCTTCCTCATTGGACATGGGAAGTATGCAGTAGAGATCTTGAAGAGATTCAGGATGGAGGACTGTAGACCTATGGCTATACCTCTAGTTTCCGACTGTATAAAGATTGATGTATCGGGATCAAAGGAGTTTGATCCTACACTGTATAGGCAGCTTATCGGGTCGCTTATGTATCTGGTCAACACTCGACTAGACGTTAGCTTTGCAGTCAACTCTTTGAGTCAGTTCATGGTGAACCCTCGAAGAGTACATTGGATAACTACGAAGCACATACTTCGCTACATCAGAGGTACAGTGGATTATGGATTGGTTTATGAGCGCAGTGGGAGTTTTCAGTTGGCAGGATTTACAGATGCTGACTGGGAAGGATGTGTAGAGGATCGGAAGAGCACTTCAGGTTGCTGCTTCAACATTGGACCAGGGGTTGTCTCTTGGTTCAGCAGGAAGCAGAAGTCAGTTGCATTGAGTTCAGCAGAGGCTGAATACATGGCAGCCAGCATGGCTGCATGTGAGGGGATGTGGCTGAGAAAGTTGCTCTCATGATTGTTCGAGAGTGAGATAGAGACTACTATAGTTCACTGTGATAATCAAAGTGGTATCAACCTTTCTTAGAATCCAGTGTTCCATGACAAGAGTAAACACATTGACATCCGGTATCACTTCCTCAGAGATTGTGTTAAGAGAGGAACCATTCGGTTGGAGTACATTCAGACAGATGAGCAGGTGGCAGACATATTCACCAAGGCACTTTGCAAACTCAAGTTTGTGAAGTTCAGAGACAAGTTGGGGTTGTTACCGAATCCCTTCCTCGTTGAGAGGGAGTGTTAGAAAGTGAAAATGAAGGAAGGTCTTTCTGCATGCATGTGTCCTTGCATGCATAAGACATTAATTGGAGAAGCCAATAAAATGTATTTAATTAATTTTTCCTAAGTTTACTTTGGAAAATTAATTAAAGTGATCTAATTTTTAATTGACTTATTGGAATACTTTTTAAATAAAGTAAAAGTGAAAAATATTAAAGTAATGGCTGATTTAATCTTAGCCATTGATTTCATCGGAGGATCTCATCCATAGATCTATAATGAGATTAGGTCATTCACTTAGTGAATGAGTTATATAAGAAGATCAATTGGTGGAGAGGACACACATTCATTCCGACAGAGATTGAGAGAGAAGTTTGAGGAGATAATTTTTGCAGAGAAGATGGAGAGGCTGAAAGTCAGCGAGATTGACCAAGCATCCAGGCAGAAGTGATTTAGCAGAAAACGCAGAGGAGAGAAAGGGACAGTAGAGGCAGACCAAATTGTGGAGGTCGTACAGACTGTACAGCAAGCAGTCCGTACATCCATACAACAGCAGACCGTACAATGCATTGGGTTCCGTGCCATCCATCAGGTTCTTCTGTTAGTTTTTTTTGTTGTGGTTTGATTTTGCCAAGTTGGGCATAAAATCAATTTTCTGATATTGTATTAGCTTCATATTTTCTCAATAAAATATATTCTCAGACTGCTGCACCAGTTTTCCCATCTTGGGTTTTGTCCGGGGGTTTATACCAAAAAATATTGTGTTATCTCTATTGGTGTGTTTGATTGGTATATCTCTCAGTGTTTTATTTCCGCTGCAATTTATGAGTGAAGAAACCCTTGTGTGATTAAAAGTAATTAAATTTGCATGCTTTTAGTCCTAGCTAGGTTTTAAGGAAAATTTACATCTACATCATTGGGCGAATCATAGGTGATCTCATTACTGCTTATTGGGATCCGTGTTATTCTTTCTGGAGCCGTCTTATTGATCTAACACCAAAGGAGGGTGTGAGGCTTTGCATGGGCAAATTCTCTTAGTAGCTGCTTCCAGTCTCTTGCACCAGACCTTGTGCATGACATGCATGTCTTCTCTATAAGGTCACATAGCTTGAGTACATCCATTTGGTATGTCCATGCCTTACTTTTGAGCTTATTTACATTGTAGATCTGATTATTTGATATATCGGGGTCATGCAACATTATTATTATCCATGCAAAGTTCAAACCTGTTATTGGCTAAATTGTACATCAAACACTTGAATAAAATACCAAACATTGCAACAAACCCTACACAACATCAATATACAGAGGTTTGGTATACTACACGGTGCTGGTGGAGCACGCTTCCCTGGCACCTGATTTCGTCGACCCCTCCCCTCTTGAGGAAGGTTTGCTGGGGCTGAATCTATGGGAAGAACCATGAGAAGGTTAGTTGAAAATAGGGTGGTCCCAAAAAACCCCAAGAACTAGAAGTCACTCCTGGAAAGGAAAAAGCAAGCTTTGGGAGGTGCAGACGTGACAAGAACTTCACCTAGTAGGTGGAGGAATCATTAAGACCAAAGGCACTTCAATCCAGGAAAAAAAACTGAAGGCCCTCGATGAGAAAGTTCAAAACAAGAACTATTGGTTATTTGTTTTAAGAATCTAGTATGTAATGTTTTTACTGAATTCTTTGTAAGCAATTTGTTTGGATCTATTCATGCACCTCAGGGAATCAGAGAAATGCAAGAAACAAAAGGAAGTTCTTTGTTTAAACAGTGCCCATCCCATCCTACAAAGGAAACTGTTTTTGAACATAGAGACACCGTTAATCTCTTGTACTCCTTAGCTGCATGGGTAAAATCGCAGGCCTATACTTTTTTGGCAAATACAGATAGCTGTTTCGATTAGTGAAAAACGTTTGGTCATTTGTCATTATTATGAAAGTCAGTGTCATTCTTAACAAGACAAGTTTTAACTGAAGGTGGTCTTTCTTGTTGTGCCTGTTTTGAGGTCCGGACTCCAATATTTAAATGATCTTGCCAGATCCGTATGGTACTCTCATACTTGTTGGAAATTTTAGAATATCCTATAGGAACGTTTTAAGAATGTGTTCATAAAGGTCTTCCAAAGGTATGTCAAAGGAACATTCACTTTAAAAATGAAATTTATAAATATAAAAATTCATTGTCACACCTTTATTGGAGGTAATTAGTATGGCATGAAATGAACCTTTTGACGAGATGATTTAATGGTAGAAGAAACATACATTAGGGAAGAATGCCCACTTCTTTTTGGGAACATTTATGATTTATTCACATGAAATGTTTCTAAAAAGGTATTCAGGGATAAGTAACATGTTCTCAAACAAATATTGGTATTGTTGCTCGACTAAATCAAGGGCCGTGAAGGTTTGGTAAGGGTTTCCATGTGCTAACTAAACTTTGAATTGGAAATATTCATTTCAGCATGGGTTATTAACATCTCTATGACTCTTGATTTGTACTTACCTGATTGTTGTTTTTAAAAGTTGTCAGTTCTTAGCTTAGTAAGAGATGAAGTATAGATCCTACTTAGAGGTAGATCAAAACCTAAACAAAAGTTGTCAGTTCTTAGCTTAGTAAGAGATGAAGTATAGATCCTACTTAGAGGTAGATCAAAACCTTGTGACAGGTGTTTCTATATTCATGCTGCCTTTCTATTATTTATATGGACAATTGATAATGCCCCTGTCGATGTGCAGGCCAACACGAAAAGCTTATAATGTCTTGCTGGATGCATATGCCAATTCTGCATTAGTTGAGGGAGCTAAAGTCGTGTTCAAACGAATGACTAGAGACAAGTAAGTATATTCTCCCAACAGTTCCAAGATCAATGGGAAATTTTTTTCCAATATATTATTGAATATATAATCGATTCATGATTCAATGATATGCAGATGCCATCCTGATTTGTGCTCATATACAACTCTATTATCTGCATATGTCAATGCATCTGACATGGAGGGAGCGGAGAAGTTTTTCGTCAGGTTGAAAAGAGATGGAATTGTGCCAAATGTTGTCACATATGGTACACTAATTAAAGGATATGCAAAGATGAATAATCTAGACCAAATGATGAAGAAATACGAGGAAATGCGACTGCAGGGAATTAAAGCAAATCAGACTATCTTCACAAACTTGATGGATGCCCATGGTAAGCATATAGATTTTGGAAGTGCTGTAATTTGGTTCAAGGAAATGGTATCTTCGGGATGCAAGCCCGATGAGAAAGCAAAAAACATTCTTCTTTCACTGGCCAAAACAGTAGAAGAAAAACAAGAGGCTTTAGAGCTTGTAGGAAGCTCACAACAATGAGACGTTCTTCGCTTGTTATAACACAGAGCGTTCTTCACTTTTATGACTTATCTTCATTGTTATATAAGGGAAGGGAAGGGACGCTACTTTTTGCTCATCCAAGTTAAAGATGGATTACTCTAGAGTGGCTTTTTAACCCTTTCTAAGGCTAATGTTCAAAGTTCAAACTTCAAGGAAATTATTCCTTCAAATTATCGAGCGTGGAAGCTGTTTATTCGGCCTGGAAGCTGTATAAAAGAGATTGTCATCATTATGTATTTGAAATTTACTGGGCATGGGAGATAATAAAAAATTGGAGATACTCAAATTAGATTCGGAAACAAAAACTTTGAAATATTTGTGCGAGTAACAGTAGTGGAGGATAAACATCCTCTTCATGAATATTTTGGAGGAAGGTGATAATAAACAATTAAAAAAGGAAAGCTTAGCTCTCAAGAATTGTAACGAACCTTGAATTATCATTTACAGAGGAAAGTGAATAAATTGTTTATGGCATTCTATTAGTAAGCTAATATAGATGATAGAGAGAGGTGTTGAAATGGACACTCGTAACTTCTTTTTCTTTCTATCCATAAATTATTTATGGTGTCTGCCCCCGTAGAAAAATGTGCATAGGAAGTCATATGTAAACCAGTGGAGAGTGCAGAGAGAAGAATTCCACATTGATCAGTTGAAAGGGATGTCCAAAAGCCATCCAACCGGAAGTGGAAATTCCGGATGCACGTGGCCAGGCTATAGAGCAGATGATGTACCGTGGAGAGGTGTTGGCCTACTCAACAAAGCCCATATGGTTGCCCTGCATGGGTGTTGGCCTACTGAACATTGATGTGTTCTCTCACATGCACACAATATTTGGTTGGAAAAAAATGTAACAAATAAGTGCTTTACTTCCCATGTATTTGTTATCTAGATAATAATCACAATGCCTGTGCGTGCAATTGGATGGCATTGTACTTGTGCATGAATGTGAATGTGATTTGTCTGGAACAAATCTTTCTGTGTAAATAACTTCATGGTTGTATGACTGGAATTGGAATGACGCGTTCAATTTGGAATTAGGCACGTCATGGTGGAATGGTGAATGAAGCTAGAAGGGAGAAGGGAGTGACAGTGATAGTGGAATAAATAGAAAAACCAATAAATCAGTATATATATACATCTCAACGGGATAAACAAGAATGTTTCGAACTGGTGACATTATTCAAGGAGTGTCTTAACAGTACACCATTCACCGTCTATTCTACACGCCAATTCTACACCCGACGGTTTAATTGTTTAATTGGTATAATCTTTTTTCATTTGTTTATTAAAGAGTTATTTGCTAGAGACTGCAATCGCGAGCTATATATACACCTCTTACTCGCCATCAAACCAAGAAAGGGATTTTCATTTTGCATATAAATAATACCTAGCATCCTAGGGAAAATTAATAAAAGAGCTTGAGTGCAAGACAAGGGATTTTCATTTTGCATGTGAATGGGTGTGACAAAGTTAAGGGGAAAATTACAGTCAATTTAGCTTTGTCAATATTTTGTCATTTTATATTTGATTAAAGTGAATTGAAAGTAGGGTTGTAGGTTTGTGCAGATAGGTATTATTAGATTGCAATTTATGGTGATTAAATAATCAATATAGATCCATCTTAACTTGGGGATTTATTAATTAATGTTAGGAGGGGTCAATTCTTTCAAGGTGCAAACTTTTTTGATGATGCAAAAACTTGTAGAAAAGTTTGCACATCAAAGATTTTGATCTTTTTTTGTTCTTGATAGATCTGTGATTAATATGGATCTGGGATGGTTATTAAATAAGTGTCTTTTTTTAATGTGAAAAGCCAATAGGATGTCAATGTTACACTCAGTGACTCACACATGACACATCTCTTGCATATTGCAATGTAGAATGCACCTCTTGATGCAAATTATTATAAACATTTATTAATTTATAGTCAATTTATATAGCTCAATCCATTCTTGATTAGACTTTCATATTTTGTTGTTGCTATAACATGCTATACCATGATCCCCCTAATAAAGAAGGCTTGAAGACAAAATCCTTAAGCAAAAACACAATTTACAAGGAGAGAAATCAATCAAAATGATAGATAACTATGGCCTAAATATTGAACATGCATATTAAAAAGAGGTTAGACAAAGGGTAATAATATGCTTGAAGGCTATTCCTTTTAATTACCAAACACAAATAATATAGAACATGTATGGAATTGCAAGTTTCATTGATACAATCAAGAACCTCAATGAACTAAGTATGCAAAGAAACTTGAGTAATGCGCTGAAAACACATCAAAATAAAGTATAAAATGTCTTGTAAAATTTCGTCAAAAAATTGAATAAGCTCTCAAAGAGTCTTCTGTGTTGCTAGATAATAATAATAATAATAATAATAAATTAAAAAAATTAAGTTATTACTGTGAAGCCAAATTTTATACTTTATTGTTATCAACCAAATATAGGATGCCTTTAGTGACATGTCTAATGTCACTTTTAAGAAAAGATCTTTTATATTTTATTAATATTAACTCAAATATAAGATAGTTTTAGTTGCACTTATAATGGCACCTTTGAAATAACCCTACAATTAGTCTATTAACGAAGTGTTATGTGGCAACTCTGAATACAATGAACTAAAGATATTGAAAAATTTGAGTCCAAATAACTATTTCACATAAATATGGATGCAATGTCAAAGAGTATATCTTAATTTCTAACTTCATTTAGTGAAGTTATATCTTAATTACTCCTTCACTTAGTGAAGTTATTTGGAGATGAACAAAGGATAGTTAATATATTGTTTTCAGGGTGAAATTGATCAATATCGTAATAATAATATATTCAATAAGAACCCCAACAACTAGTATGTGAATTTTTAAAATAACTACTTGCAACTCATTAGAATATAACACCATCTACATGTTTAGCGTAGGAAACTATTTTTTTCTACAATCATTAAATTAAGATAGATGACATTAGCAAAACTTATTGGCTTGTTTTGTAGGGCCAAAGGAATTATGTGATCGATTTCTTAAGTACAAGCATAGGAAAAATACAACTCTATATGCAAGATGGACTCCTACCCTTTCAACCATCTCAATGTAGTGTTGAATAATGTTGTTTAGCTAAAATATGTGTAATTGTTAGGTAGGCTACACATGCCCCTCTAGCACTAGTGATAACTTACATAGTCTTTCCCATCCTTGCAACAAACATGAAATCATAATAATGTGTACTTTGGATTAATTCCAAGGCTACACCCAGATTTCACCAAAACTCCTGTAACCATATATACACGTTAATTCAAAAGCTTCAAGTTCCACTTAATCATAGTTTTTCATGTAACCTTGAGTTGGGCTATTGTAAAAGTATATAAAAATTGTTATCCTAAATCTTATGGCTTCATTGTAGAATGGATGACTTGACCACAAGGTTTAGCAAGTGCTAATTGGAGATATATAAAATCAAATTGGAAATAAATATGCATAGTTATAAATCATCACATACAAAGGCTATGATCTATGATTAATCCCAAGGGTTGGGCATTTAAGATTGTTGAACTTTGGTTGTCATTAATGTCAACTTATGTCAAAAAGGATTTAGTATCCTTGCGTCAGTTTGAAGAAGTATATGAAAATAACTTTGAAGAAGTATATGAAAGCCAGTTTGAAGAAATACATGAGTACATCCAAATTGCAGAAGTACATCCAGTTTGAAGTACATAAGGTACATGTGCAAGTCCTAAGTCCACCTAGTCATGCTACTTCAAGGTAAAGTCAGAAGAGTTGGTTGGACAAGTTTCGGGAGTGCGCAAGAGGCTTGGAGCAAGAAGCGGTTGGACAGGTATACAAGTTCCAGAAGTGCGCAAGATTCACCAATCGGAAGAAGTATGCAAGGCATTGAAGCGCGCAAGTTTCCCGGAAGCAAGAAGTGGTCGGACAAGTCAAGGGCACAAGTCCCCACACAGAGTGGTTACAAAGTCCGCAAGACCCCCAATGCAAAGGACCAAGTATGCGCAAGACCCACAAGGTGTGATACTTCAATGGCGCAGATCATGACAAGTTGTGGATGCATGAAGTAAGTGGAACCGTGAAGCAAGGAAGAAGGGACGCTACGACCAACTTGTGGACATACCATCCGCGCAGGACAAGTATAAATAAGAAGCCACGTTGGAGAGTTGAGGCAAGCTTCAAGATGCAAAAGTTGTAGTTCTCTGATTTGGAAAGCTTCTTATTTTGGGGCATCATGGGCTCGTGGAACCATAACAACATGATTTAGTAGAGAGCCAAGTGTGCACGAAGAAAAGAATAGAGTTGTTGATGGTGCACAGGATGATGTAGTTTATCTGTGACAGATGCGCGAAGACAGACTTGAAACACAACTAGTGACGCACGAAGTAAAGTAGTTTATCTATGACATATGCGCGAAGACAGACTTGAAGCACAACTAGTGATGCACGAAGTGAAGTCTTTTATCAGTGACAGATGCGTGAAGACAAAGTTGCAGCATAGCTGAAGATGTGTAGAATGATGAGGATAATCTGAGACAAGTGAGAAGAACATAAAGGTAGCATTAGAGATGATATGCAAAATATCACAGATGATCTAAGACAAATGCACCAAGACATAAGTGTAGCTTTGCAGAAGGTGCGCAGTGTGATTTGATATAGATGCGCAAAGTCAAAACAACAGCACCGTCGAAGATGCACGGTATGATGTAAGTGTGATCTGATACATATGCGCAAAGTCGGAACAATAGCACAACACAGGATGTGTAGTATTAGTTAAGTGTGCAAAAACAGAGTGGTATGATAAAGCAATGCATAGATTGTGAAGTATGAAGTCAAGTGTATGAAGTTGATGTAGTGAAGTGAAGTTCGTGATACATTTCAGTGATTGCAAGATCTCAAGGATACAAAAGGTGCGCACAACAGAATGAACTGCGGATAATTTGAAGATTGCGCGGATAAGTAGAACAACAAAGTAATATCTTCTATAGACATTTCAGGGCAGCAAGACAGGGCAAGGAATAGGGGGTCAGTGCCTCCTTCCAGTTAACGTTGCTAAATCAGGGAGTTGGTGCTTCCTTCAGGTCGGTGTTTGTAAAACCAAGGGACCGGTGCCTCCTTCCAGTTGGTGCTGGAAAACTTCGGAAGTTGGTGCTTCTATGAATGTAATCGTTATATTATAAGAGGGCATTATGTGGTTTTCTACCGTTTGGGTTTCCACATAAAAATTTGTGTTCTGTGTATTGTGCATATGTGGATGAATGTTACTGTTTATGGTGAATGCATAATTTAAGTTCCAGTGCAATTTGATAAGAAGTAAAAACTATTCTTAATTGCGCTAATATTGATTCACCCCCCCTCTCAGTATTAATAAGATTCCAACAAAGATTATTGATTAGGGTTAATGTTGCATGACATTTATCACTGTAACCAATTAATAAAAGTGCAATATCATCTTTCAATCATAAAACAACATGCACACATGTTGTTCAAACCCTGCACCCCCACTCTCATTTAGAGCCTGGGCAAGATATGCTCACCATTTCTAGGAGTTCTACTCTAAGGATGGTTCTTGATGCCTCTCCCATGGTTTAGGGCCAAAATCTAATGTTTTAGGCTATAACATTTGTGTTTGGGGCTCATGGGCCATTATGGGACCCTAGGTTATCACACATCCCTTGGATAGGGAACCTTTGGCTTAAAAGTATGATGTGGTGGTCATTTCAAGGTTTTGCATTCTAGTGATGGTTCTTTAGGATGAGGGCAAGGTGTGGAGGAAAAAGGCAAGGTTGTAGGCCATATGTGTCTCTAAGGCTCACAATTTGTGCACGAGGCCTTAGGCAACCACGCATACCCTACAAAGGGAATCTTTGAAGTGCAAGTTAGATATGGTGGCCTTTTCAAGATTTGCAACACTAGGGATGGTTCATGGGGCCCAAGCTCTAATGGTAGACCAATTTCTTGTAGGTGTTAAGGGCCATGCATAGTTCCTTGGACCACCATACATGCCCTACATAGGGAGTATTTTTCTTATGGATTGGTGCACCAAGATAGTTCTTAGGATTCATGCAATGGTTCATGGAAAAAATACATGGTATTAGGATATGACATTTGCCTCTAAGATATTTTGGGCCTTGTGTAGGCCCTCGATTCATCAGACATGACCTTAACAAGGAATCTTTGGCTCATGAGTTCAATATGGTGGTCATTTTGGGGTTTGACATACCAAGGATGGTTTTCATTGTCCAAGCCATGGTTAGGGTCAAAAAAATCCATGGTCTTAAGCTATATCACTTATATTTAGGGTTCATGCACTATACGTGGTGCCCTAAGGTACCACATCGACCCTACATAAGAAATAATTGGCTTGTGAGCAAGATATTTGTGTTAATTTCGTAGATTGTCACACTATAGATGGTTCTCATAGCCAAGGCCATGGTTAGAGGACACAATCCAAGGTCTTATGCCATAACATTTGCCACTAGGGATCATGGGCCATGCATTCGACCCTAGTTTGAATCATTCAATTTGGCTTTGTAATGCAGGCTGGGTGTGCATTTTAGTGAAGCTAGCCAAAATTGCCTTGCTTCACTAAAATGCACGCCTAGGCTTTGTTTCATGGTCAATTTGAGTGAATCAAATAAAAAAGTGTCTTATTTTGTCATTCCTCACCTTTATGTATTTTAATAATTTGAATTCTTTCCCCAAAATGTTTCCCTAAGCATGCATAATTTTCTATTAGCATGCATTTTGTCAAAGAGTTTAGAAGTGTGAAGAATAGGTATGCAACCAATTTGTAAGAGTTGATTCGTGTATAAGTAGGCTCAGAAATGTGTAATTATGCCTCACACCAAGTTTCATACTTCGGGTATACTTGGATTGGCCACGGTGTGCATTTTTGTGGTGCCCATAAAAAAATGGCAAATACTATTTCAACTGTTATTTTGGAAGACTTGGATTTCACTGTAGAGCATAGATCATACAGAAATGAGTACAAGAGGTTGGTGCATCCATGTTATATTATTATTTATTCCATATACCTTGAACTGCAAGTCAATGTGTGCATTTCATCGAGGTAATCAACCCTGATTTTTACCATGTGGAAAACACATAAATTTGTAGTTTTCTTGCATATCATAAGTTTTTATGTGTGAAATTGAAAATCTAAAATTGTATTTATGTTTTAATAAGTAAACACAGTTTGTTCAGTTTGAATCATTCAATTTGGCTTTGTCTTTTAGGTTGGGCGTGCATTTTAGTGAAGCTAGCCAAAATTGTCTTGCTTCACTAATGTACACCCAGATTTATTTATTGGGTAAGTGGAGTGAATTAAATAGGACAGTGTCTTTTTTCTCATTCCTCACCTTTATCAATTTTAACATTTCCAATTTCTGCCCTGAAAGTTGCCCCTATATATTTCGCTAAGCATGCATAATTTTCCACATAGTTTGTTTTTGTAACCAGATTTTGGAAATATAATAAATGTCGAAAGACACATTAACAATGTATTCTTTTTCAGTAATAAAATTACAGTTCTTTTAAGAGGAAAAAAATAATAAACAATCACATTGACTGCATCCAAAAATATACATTGTTGAGAAATACTTATAATTTATATTACAACTTTAATAGTATTTACATATCCATGATATATACACAATGTTATTTTAGAACTCTAGGCTGCTTGGGAGGTTTCTGCATGTTCTCTTGAGAAGAAGAAAATTGACTACAACCTCTCTTGCCTTTGCTAGAAGCTTATGGTTCTTTAGAAGCTGCAGCAGGCACATGTTGTAATTTTTGGTCTAGCTCTTTCACTTTCTTTGCATAATTTTGCAAATTGGTTTGCAATCTAGCACTATCATCTATGTATTTCTTCAACATATCCACATTCTTCCTACACTTGTCATTGTTCACCTTTTTCCTTTTTTCAAGAACATCCTTCGCATATCTCAGCTCAGTTTGAACATCAACTAATTGTCTCATGACATGTTGTACCTCCTTCTCCAATTGTCAAGCCCTCAACTCTGTATCATTTGGAGTATACAAAACTGCCTGAGGTATGGGATTCTACTGCAAAGCTATAAGCTGGGATTTCAGATTTTGTATCTCACTTTGACATCCCAAATGTTGTGATTTTCTGTTATCCAATAGTTTCTGGTTGAGTTCTGTAATTTTGGCCTCCTCCTTTAGTTGCTTCTTCAATGATTCATGTATTTCTGATGAGCCAAAAACAATACCTCCAGCATTCATTGCTGGAATAGCTTCCTACAAGGTCTTCTCCCACTGTCGTACGAACTTCTCATACTGGAGTAAGGTCTCCATAGTTGCATTACCCTTACCACATTTTCTACCATCAGATTTTTTTGGTTTGTAGACCTCTTTACCCTTCATTATTGCTACTGTATTGTCATATTCATTGGGTTTCCATACCTCTTAAGCCTCAACTATTGCTTTTTTACTGTGAGTTTATTTTCCTCTTCTAACTCTTTTATCCATGATCTTTGCAGCAATCCTTTCAATTTTCTTACCTTTCAGCAACTCATTTTTCTAATTAATGGTATTCTTCAATTTTTCCACTTTGTTTTTTCAAATTCTGCAATCTCATCTTTATATTTAGTGTAGCATTCTTTGAAATTTTGCTCAAACTCGGCCTTTAAAGCTTCAATAAGTTCTTCTTTATTATTCAATTCATGCTGAAGTTGAGCTTCCTTACCAACGACAGTCTTCAGTGGTGTTATGTTCAAAACCTCAAGCCTGTTTTTTAGCTCATTTTGAAGTCTCTGTATAGTTGCTTCATCTTTTTTTCTTTTCATCCCGAAACATTCCATTGAGTGTCTCAATTTGAATCTTTGATTCAACTATAATTGTGTCTACTTGAGAAGATATACCCTCAATAATTATGTCCTTGCGGTCAATATATTTTTTGGATGCTTCTTCATTATCCTCAATTGTTTTCTCTAACCTTGCAACATGACTTATCAAATCAAGAATTTGGTTATCCTTCAATCTGCATAATTCATAGATTTTTGTACAGGATTCCTCCTCGATGGTATATCGTTCTTTGAAATGCACCATTTTATCGAATACAGAAAAAACAAATCTACCATCAAAAAAATATTTTGGAGACATTGAATCAGATTTATTGGATGGAATTACATCAACTGAAATTTTTTTAGGGCTAACTCTGTCAAATTCAGTCTCTAGAGGTGCAAAAACATCTTCGTCACTTAGTTCCATATCATTGTTCTCAAATTCCTGCCATTGTTCTGCATTTTCATTTCCATGCAATTCAACCAAAGTTGTGATAGCAACAACTTCTTCAGAGTCAATTGAACCCATGTCATTTCCCACACCTTCCATACTTCTCTCTGAAGGTTGTTCATGTAAATTTGAAGTAGTGGCAATGGAAACTCCTTCTACATTGTTCTCTAAAGACTGTTGAGGTAATTCTTGATTATTTTGCTGCATTTTAGACCTCCTAATGTATTTTTTTAATATATTTTGACTCTACAGCATTAGGTCGACATAGATTAATAATTTTTTGTAGTGTATCGGGGCAACTGAACTTGACCCTCTTTAGTTTACTTTCTTGCAATGCAAAGTGCAATTTCTTATCCAACAGATGAGGGACATCTATGGCCCATGTCTTCAACCCAATGTATGACCAGCTTCATGCAATCACCCGAAATATCATTCTTGTGGTGATTCATAATGGTCCTAAGGATAATTTGAATCGGGGTTTTGTATATTCTGGAAGGAACATCATCCATTTTTAGACCATTCTTGGGAACAACAACCTATTTTCCACAAATTTTACTGACCATTTGAATATTTTCTAGCTTGAGGGTTTTCCTAGAGTTTAACATTGCCCCCCCTCTGCGTGGAATCTTAGTTGCTCTGACAACCAAATCGGGGTCCAAATAAACCCTCTTCCCCAAAATTTGCAATTCCATGGCCCCATGATCATAATATGGATGGTAGCATCTATCTCCTCGTTTTTGAAATTGAATTGTCCAAAAATAAACCTATGCCTTCCTTCTCATAAAATGATATTTAGCATACATGTTGGCCACATGTTTGTATCATGCCATGCATCAACACACTCTTGGAATTTTTTCACTGTGGACCTTTCAACTTGGGAACCCCCTGCTTCTACTATTGTTGTGGCAGAGAAGGCCCATGTTTCAACTGCTCTCATGGCACAAGATGCCCACGTTTCAACTATTTCCATGGCACACGATGCCCCTATTTCGATTTTTGCCATGGTACAGGACACCCCTATTTCAATTGCGTTTGTGGTTGTCTTGGTTTTGTATCGAAGTCGTGGACAACAAGCTTGGTTCGCTGCAATTTTGAATTTACGTCCAGTTACCAAAGCTCTAGTTTGGTTATGCATGCTCAGGAATGCACACAAATGAGGTTTATTTTAATTGATTTCAGGTACATTGGTTTATGAAGTCAATGCGATTATAAATTCCCTATATCATATATAATAAAGATTTTTTATAAAATACATAAACTTATCCAAAGAATAATAAATTTTATGAAGTGAATACTTTTTTTATAACATAGTTTACAAGTTTAATACCAACGCACAACTAAAGCTGATTTTTTTTAACATTCAAATTTGGTGTTGCAGAAAATTTCTTCTTTGATTTATGGCTTCATTCCACCTAGAATAATTTTTCCATTTTTTCCATTGTTATCATTCTCCACCTTTTCATATTTCCATATTTTCATTATCAGCTAAAAATTTTGTTGTTGGGTGAAAAGACAAAATATGGCCTACTATTTCACATTACTTAGAAAAGTCTAAGAGATCTTCCAAAAATGCATGCCTAAGCCAATCAAATAATCCTGCTTTTGAAAGAGTGTCAACAATTAAATTATATTAGTTGTATATATGATGGAAGGAGACCTGATCAAAGAGTTTTTCAATGTCTTTTACATGTCATGCCAGATTGCATAATCCATGTTTTTGAACCTGGTTCTCTCCATTCATCCATCTAATGACTAAATTCTCAGCAAATGCTTAGCACATCATATATTTATTTTCACCATTTTGCATACAATGTTGCTCTATGATCATCTTGCACTTTTCTCTTTTTTGCGCGTCCCTTAATTGGTTTAACAACACCAGTTTTTATATGATTATTAGCTTCCATCATTTTGAAGCCAACAATTGTCCCTTGAATTTCTTGTTTTTCACCACTTTGCTCCACCCCATTGATTGAGGATGAAACACACATTCTATTGTGATTCATAGCTTCCATCATTGGCATATCAACACTAGTTGTTGCATTCACTTCTTTTGTTTTACCAATCCTCACCGTCTCATTTCTTGAGGATGAAACATTATTTTTATTGTAATTTTCAGCTTCCATCATAGGGATGTCAGCAATAGCTTCCCATTGCATTTCTTGAGTTTGTTTGGTTTGTAATGAAACTTTTCTTGAGGATGAAACACCAAATTTTTTATTGTTATTTTCATCAAGCAACATTGGGTTATCAAAAACAACTTCCCCTTGCATTTGTTTTGTTTGATCCCTCCAGCCTGGCTCATTTCCTGAGATCAACAAGATGGACAAAATCAGATTTCAAGCAGGAGATGTGCCTTCAAGCACAAATCAACTAGATTGACAAAGACATAATGATAAGTAATAAATTTAATGAACATAACACTCACTAGTGGAAGGAAATCCACATTGTTGTTTTTTTGTTTTAACGCCATTTTTTGCCGTGTGCTTTCCAAAGCGATGTGATTCACGATAATCCTCTTCACCATATTTGCTAATTGGACTTGATCTCAGAAGATGGTTATTGAACTGTGAGTACATATTAATAATTAAACACACACATTATGACTCCTCACACTATAAAATGAAAAATGAACAAGATAACACTTAAAATTAGGACAAACTTAATGTTGGTAGAGCAATCAATGATTTCTTAGATTGTTTTACCCATGAGTCAAAGAGTTATTTCACTTGTTGAAAATTTACATCAGGGAAACGAGATGTCAATTGTGCCACAGTTTCCTCATTCAATTGATTTTTTGACTTCTCAAATTCAACACAGAGTTGACTTCTAATATTTGAAGGCAAAAATATTCTTTGTCTAAACTTTTGGAAAATAGCTTCTGATCTCATAAAAAGCTTGAAAATTGTGCCCTCATCTCATTTACAAGACACATTTTGTCATGTTCAAATGTGTGTGTATTCTCCTTAGTAATTCCTCTTCCTCCTCCTTGGTTGTTATTCAAAATTTTCATTTCTATATGCTTACTCTCCATTACTTCATTCCTTAACAGACCCAAAGTAAAAGGATGAATAGACCGAGTCATCTCAAGAGCATGGGCCCCTTGTACATGCATATAAGGAATCATCTCATCTCCTAAAAAACAAGAACACAACCAAAGCCACTCCCTAGCAAGGATTCCAATCTTGCAATGACAGTGGCTCAAAATGTTTATAATGAATGAAATGATACCACCATTCGAAATAGATAATATGATTAAACTAACAGAAACTGACATACCTTTTCTCATATGCATATGTATCGTCCCATCTACACCCTTTTAGTTGCAACATGTGGAATTCTTTATAACACTTCCACATCCTCACCATCTTTTTATACTTCTCTTCATATGGCATGCCTACAATAACCTAGAAACAAGACATAAGTTTCAATGCATATGATTAAATTCCAAGTTTTATGTTCAAACTGAATAACACTGACAACCATTCATCATTAGTCAAAACATAATAACATCATCATTTATTAATATTCAATACCCACATAAAAAATAATTGATATGCTACCATAATTTGTAAACCTTTAAAATTCCCTCATGTTGAATGAGGATCTTGTTAGATATTGATCCATCCGATTTCTCATAGTTAAGATCATTGTAATCTTGGATTTTATGATGGTATGTTTCTCCTGGCTTACATGGAACACCAATTTTCTCCATCTCCTCCCAAATTTGAATAAATTTTGATTTCTCAATGCCTCTAGTTGGATGAACATTTTCATAATCTTGTGCAATCTTTGAATTTCATGAAACATATTCATAACAGTTATAATCCTAGCATGGAGAGAACAATATACAAGCTTGGACATTGAGCCAGGAGTCAATTGTAATTGGCATCACATCTTTCAATAGGTATGAGTTAGTTAAACACTAAGAAGCTTAATTTATATTATTTATGAAAGTGTGTACCTTTTCATCATTTATTCTATTAATGAGATAGTTCTTGACAATATCCAGTTGTCCACCAGATAAGGTCGGTTGAATGTCTGTAATACACTCATCCAACTTTTCTTCCCATCCTATGCTTGGTTCCAAAGAAGGATTCAACTCCTAACGTTTTAGAACATAGTAAGATTAAGAAAGTAATGGAAATATATAAACATAATTTTCAAAACTTGAAATAAATGTGCATAGCTTACTAGGAGCAAGTTTGGTGACATTGCATAAAATTCAAAAATACTATGGATAGTATTTCCTTCTTGAATTGTGATTTTATTTGTAACCATGTGTATATATTTTTTATGGCATGTGCATGAAGGACAAAAATGATTTCCCATTGGAGAAACACTATTTGTTGCATACTAAACTGAATATGGCCACTAGATCATGACACTCAAACAAATTAATTTTCACGGCCCTTCCATCTGCCATCTGGATACTATCTTCTGAAAGTTTGTTTAATTGTTTCATTAAGTTCTCCTCATTTTCAGGATCAGCAGCATGTGCTAAAACTTGTTTGTATTCTTCTTTTCCATCCCATTTTCCAAGGCTTAGACAATACATCAAGCCATTGTCCTCTAGTAACTCAAATAATATCTCACATACCTTCCCACCTCGATCATAATGTACACGGGAATCAATACCAAGTTTGAAAGAAACTTCATTGACTATATTTCTAGACCTCTTTTTAAATGATTCAACCACAAAGGAAACATATGACTTTACTTGCTTGAATCTAACTCCATATGTTAAACCATCAGTTCTCTCCCAACCCATATCAATATTCTTAGCTTCTTTGCTCCACTTTCATTTCCCTACAAACTGATGTTGGATTAACCCCCTTTAATACACCATGAGAGTCAATCTGTTTCAGACATTGCAAAGCCTTATGAGTCATACTTGATTCAATAAATACTGAAGCCATATTCGTAGGCATAAAATCTTTACGAATCTCTTCCACAACAATTGATCGAATTTTATCAAGCATTCCATCTAGGTGTTCAAGATCCCACCTCGATCATAATGTACACGGGAATCAATACCAAGTTTGAAAGAAACTTCATTGACTATATTTCTAGACCTCTTTTTATATGATTCAACCACAAAGGAAACATATAACTTTACTTGCTTGAATCTAACTCCATATGTTAAACCATCAGTTCTCTCCCAACCGATATCAATATTCTCAGCTTCTTTGCTCCACTTTAATTTCCCTACAAACTGAAGTTGGATTAACCCCCTTTAATACACCATGAGATTCAATATGTTTCAGACATTGCAAAGCCTTATGAGTCATACTTGATTCAATAAATACTGAAGCGATATTCCTAGGCATAAAATCTTTACGAATCTCTCCCACAACAATTGATTGAATTTTATCAAGCATTCCATCTAGGTGTTCAAGAACATCTTCAATTTTAGACTGTTCTTTATAGTTTTTTCTCATGAATTACCCAATTCCAACAATAATGTCATTTTCATCTACATCTTGAAGTGTTTTTCCATAAAACCATCTCCCAATTTCTTTAAATTTGTCTTCCCCTCATTTAGTCTTTGTTTATATCATCATGATTGTTTCTTAAGATTCAATAAGGAAGTCCTTAAGCAGTTTCCTTGTGACCTTCTCTTAGCATATGTAGTTTGATTTGTTGAAAACCCTTCAGGCATATATGCTGAAACTTCTCCAATTGTAGAATTTTGATTTTCTATAGTTTCATTTCTATCCATTTGTTCATGAAATGCAGTTATTTCAGTTGTTTCATTTCTTTTAATTGCATCCAAGTTCTCAGGAGATGCATGTTCCAATTGCTTCCCATTGGGTTCTACACTTCCATTCCCTTCAACAGTAACTACATTCAAAGTTTCCCTAGGTTGTTCAACAACACAAACTTCAACACTTTGATCAAAGTGATTTGTAATAGAAGCAACATCAATCACTGATCTTTGAGGGAAAACTGGGGCCTTGTTCTGCAAAACAAAGTTCATTTTGTGGTATATAGTTTTATTCTCCAAAAAAATGTTTATTTTAATGTCAGCAAGAATAAAATTTGTTCTTCAAGGGAAGATTGGGACTAGCTGTGAAATTGCCCACATAAGATCCAAAGAGATGATGTAAACCTCACAATGAAAGAATTTAGGAATAATAGAAGAAGAGACAAGCAATAGAACTTAGATCCAAATAAACTCTGATTGAGGTAGAATAATTACACATGTTACTATTAACAGAATAATGAACTGGTAAATATACAATGCTGAGTATGAGGATTCAAATTCACTAGGAGGAATTCGAATTGGCCTTCATGCACAGATCCATAATCAGTGGAGAGTCATCAATGCCTAACTAGGAGTCCACCTTCTCATCAGTGAAGTCATCAATGCACAAGTAATGATCAACCGGGAGTCAAACTGAGTCTAACTGAATGTGGTTGGTGTAATTGACACATGGAAGCACTAATATAGTGAAAGAGGCTCAGTGGAGGGTGCCATAGGAGTTAACTGGAGTCAAAATGGTCAATCTAGTCTCACTAGAGGTCCAATAGAGTGATAAACTCAGTAAAGAGTCAGTTAAGCCTTAAATCAAGGGAATAACTAAAGATAACTCAATATAACTGAATATAACTGGACTGGTAGGTGAAGAAGGCACCCTTGTCATGCAGTGAAGCAAAGGAGGGTGCATTAGTCACTGGGAGGCCTAGAAATGATCTGAAAGAAGCTCTGGGGGCTAGTTTGCTGAGGACTAGGTGCTGGGACTGATGACCTAGAATGCATGCAAACCCTAATTGCATGCAAACCCTAATTTTGCATGCATGACTGAAAATGAAAATGACTGGAAAGCTAGTAGGACTAGGATGGAGTATAGGAATATCCTAACACCCCACCTTAATCCATCCTGGGCCCTGGTAACTAGGACCAAAGGTCACCCATACAATAAATGAAATGATAATAAAATACATAACTGTCCATAAACTGAGAAAATGGGGAAAACCTCATGGGAAAAATACCCCCCCTCAAAAGAACAGTAAATAACTCAAAGAACCATCATGCAGAAAAGAAAGAAGCTTTCATCAGTGAAAAATTTTGTAAAAGACTTGGCAAGCTGATCCCATGTAGGAAGGTCTCCCACTGTGTGGAGGATGAAGTAAGTCTTTCAAGAACTTTTTCTGTATCTGGAGCGAATGGAACATGAGTAGTCTTCCAAAAAGATGGAAGAGAGAATCCCATCATCATGCTACATCTCTTGTGGAGAGATGGATGGCATAATGCAAGGTTAGCATGCTGCTGAAGTCTAGTAGTTCGGTAAGCAAATAAATCATCAACTGTGTTCTCAGTAGTAGCAAGGACTGTGTGAGAACATATTTCTCTTGAATCTGGACTGAGAATAGGTGTTGGTTCTGAATCTTCTTGAACCATGATCTTAACATCAAAATCTTGATCTTCTTCTTCACTAGAATAGGAGTCACTGGAAGAGAAGTCACTGTGATCTTCATCAGAATCTGAAGGAATAGTTGGAGAGAAGGGCATTAAGTGTGAGAACTCATATTCCTTTGAGGTATGATTAGCAATCCCATTCACTATAACCTTTCCAGTGGAGATTTCTGTAATCTCTACTGTGTCTGGACCAAAAATTACTTGTTTTGGAGATCTTGTATGAGTCATTTGATATACTGACAACAAATTAGCTGTAAGAGAAGGAACAAATAAGACATTTTTGAACTTACCATGCTCCATATGAACTATACCCAAACCTTTGGCAAAAATCCGAGAGTTGTCTCCCATGTGAATGGTAGGCCCATCTTGGAGATCCAAAGAGGAGAAGGATTCTTCTTGTGCCATCATGTGGTTGGAAGCTCCAGAATCTATGAGGAGAGCTTTTGTCTTTGAAAAACCAGCCATCAATGCATGACAATCATCAGATCCACTTCCAGAATCAGACATCTTTGCTTCTTTTGGAACAACAATTTGGTTTTGTTCAAGAAGCTTGGTTAGAAGATCAATCTTCTTATGCATGCAGGCATGCTTAGGATGGTTTCCTCTCTTGCAGTAGGTACAATTTGGTCTCTTTTGTTTGTCATTCTTGGATCTTGAAGGTTTCTTGCCTTTGCCTTTTTGTCACCCCTTTGCATTCGCTCCACTTGATTCACCAGCTAAAAGAGCTAGATCTCTGGAGGTTTTGATGGCACCCATTTGAAACAGTTTGTTCTCTTCTTGAGTGAGAGCTTCAATAAAGTCACTTAAGGTGGGAAACTTCCATCCAGGGATGGACATTCGAACAGAATGAAAGGTAGATACAAAGACAGAAAATTGAGATCCAAGTTTGCTCAATATAGAGAGTATCAATTGCTCATCACTTTTAGTGATGCCACATTGCTTGCAATGCAAAACCAAATTCTGAAATTTGGAGAAGAAATCTTGGATGCTCTCGAAATTGCTAGGTTGAAGGGCAACCAATTCATTCTCAAGAATGTAGCCTCTTAGTTCATCTTTTTTGCCAAAAAGACTCCTCAATTTTATCCATAAATCATTTGGAGACTTCAATCCATCACTATGAAACAATAGATCATCAGATATATGAAGGCATATGTATCCAAAGGCTTCATCCATTTTGTTTAGGTGCTTGATTCTCTTTTCAGCTTGATGTGGTATGGCATCCTTTTCCTCAACTATTCTAGTAAACCCTCTTGATTGCAAGAGTATTATCATCTTCCTCTTCCATTCGAAATAATTGAAAGGAGTGAGAAGTATAGAAGAAGGAGCATTCGAATTGCTCATCTTGACTGCTTGAACAAGTGAAAATAGAAAATTGCTGAATCTGCTGCTGCAACTGCTGGAACTTCAAAATACCTGCAAAAAAATCTCAAGAATGGAGGTAGAATGTACTCTCAAGGCTCTGATACCATGTGAAATTTCCCACATAAGATCCAAAGAGATGATGTAAACCTCACAATGAAAGAATTTAGGAATAATAGAAGAAGAGACAAGCAATAGAACTTAGATCCAAAGAAACTCTGATTGAGGCAGAATAATTACACATGTTACTATTAACAGAATAATGAACTGGTAAATATACAATGTTGAGTATGAGGATTCGAATTCACTAGGAGGAATTCGAATTGGCCTTCATGCATAGATCCATAATCAGTGGAGAGTCATCAATGCCTAACTAGGAGTCCACCTTCTCATCAGTGAAGTCATCAATGCACAAGTAATGATCAACCGGGAGTCAAACTGAGTCTAACTGAATGTGGTTGGTGTAACTGGCACATGGAAGCACTAATATAGTGAAGGAGGCTCAGTGGAGGGTGCCATAGGAGTTAACTGGAGTCAGAATGGTCAATCTAGTCTCACTGGAGGTCCAACAGAGTGATAAACTCAGTAAAGAGTCAGTTAAGCCTTAAATCAAGGGAATAACTGAAGAAAACTCAATATAACTGAATATAACTGGACTGGTAGGTGAAGAAGGCGCCCTTGTCATGCAGTGAAGCAAAGGAGGGCGCATTAGTCACTGGGAGGCCTAGAAATGATCTGAAAGAAGCTCCGGGGGCTAGTTTGCTGAGGACTAGGTGCTGGGACTGATGACCTAGAATGCATGCAAACCTTAATTGCATGCAAACCCTAATTTTTCATGCATGACTGAAAATGAAAATGACTGGAAATCTAGTAGGACTAGGATGGAGTATAGGAATATCCTAACACTAGCATATTCTTTGAAACATAATTATTTCTATCGTAAAGACTTTTATCTTGTACATTTCCATTCCCTGCAACTATAATTGGATTCAAATGTTGCATTTGTTGTTTAGCAACACATCCTTCTATAATTCGATCGGATTTATTTGTAATGGAAGAAGCATTAATGGCCAATCTTTGAGAGAAATGAGTTTGAACAATGGTTGCATGACCGCTTGATGTTTGAGGGAAACTTCTAGTCTCATTTTGTGGTATGGAATTATGATCTTCAAATCCTCGGCATTGTCCATGAACAACATAGTTAGTAGTATTTTTACCTCTAGCACTAGTGAATTGGAAGACAATGTCACATGGTTCCAATGTTGGAAGATTAGAGTAATCTACATCCTTACGTCGACCTCTTTTTCGAGGAATATTTTGTTGAGATGGCTCATGTGAATGATCCATTGATGAGTTACTCTACAAAATCAACAAAAAAAATCAATATTGGCATTAGATGTTGGATTGAATTTATCTAATTAAAAAATGTATGAAATATATCATAAATTTGTCTAAGATATATGAAGTATATCATATCCTATTCTTCACACTTGTAAACTCTTTGACAAAATGCATGCCAATGGAAAATTATGCATGCTTAGGGAAACCTGAAGGGAAACATTTCGGGGCAAGAATTCAAATTATTAAAATACATAAAGGTGAGGAATGATAAAATAAGACACTCTCCTATTTGATTCGCTCAAATTGACCATGAAACAAAGCTTGGACGTGCATTTTAGTGAAGCAAGGCAATTTTGGCTAGCTTCACTCAAATGCAAGCCCAACTTGCATTACAAATCCAAATTGAATGATTCAAACTGCAAAGTGTGTGTTTACTTATTACAAACCTAAATAAAGTTTCAGATTTTCAATTTCACACATAAAAACTTATGATGTGAAAGAAAACTCCAGATTTATGTGTTTTCCACATGGTAAAAATCATGGTTGATTGCCTCGATGAAATGCACACATTGACTTGCAGTTCATGGTATATGGAATAAATGATAATATAACATGGATGTACCAACCCTTTCTACAACCTCTTGTACTCATTTATGTATGATCTATGCTCTAAAGTGAAATCCATGTCTGACAAAATAAGAGTTGATAGTATTTTCCATTTTTTATGGGCACCACAAAAATGCACATTGTGGCCAATCCAAATACACCCTAGGTATGAAATTTGGTGTGAGTCATAATTACTCATTTCTGAGCCTACTTATTCATGAATCATCTCTTCCAAGTTGGTTGTATACCTATTCTTCACACTTGTAAACTCTTTAACAAAATGCATGCCAATGGAAAATTATGCATACTTAGGGAAACCTAAAGGGAAACATTTCGGGGCAATAATTCAAATTATTAAAATACATAAAGGTGAGGAATGACCAAAAGCGACACTCTCCTATTTGATTCGCTCAAATATACCAAGAAACAAATCATGGGCGTGCATTTTAGTGAAGCAAGGCAAAATTGCCTTGCTTCACTAAAATGCACGCCTAGACTGCATTTCAAATCCAAATTGATTTGTTCAAATTGCAGAGTGTGTGTTTACTTATTAAAAGCCTAAATAAAGTTTCAGACTTCTAATTTCACACATAAGAACTTATGATGTGCAAGGAAACTCCAAATTTATGTGTTTTCCACATAGTAAAAATTAGGGTTGATTGCCTCGATGAAATGCACACATTGGCTTGCAATGCATGGTATATGGAATAAATAATAATATAACATGGCTATACCAACCTTTTCTACAACCTATTGTACTCAGTTTTGAATGATCTATGATCTACAGTGAAATCGAAGTCTTCCAAAATAACAGTTGATAGGATTTTCCATTTTCTCATGGGTACCACAAAAATGCACACCGTGGCTAATCAAATTACACCCGAGGTATGAAATTTGTATTGAAGCCTAATTACACATTTTTGTTTCCCAAATTCAGGAAATTGGCATACTCATGTCATCGGGATGAATCCATCTGCCCCAGTCAACCCGAATGCTCAAACCACTTAGCAAGGCACTGACTCCTTCAATCGTTGAAGGATGATGCAAGCACAATGTATTTTGTTAATAGGCCAGTTTGTTAGGATCTAAAGTTATAATCTAGGGGTACCAGTCCCTCAAATTTTTCTATGTTTTAGATTGTTCCTATTTTATGTATTACTTTGCTGCCTATTTTAGACTAACAACCTTTTTTTAATATAAATCTTATAACGGTCTTTATTATTTAAAAAAAAACACTTTATTGCTATCATGTCGTACCTTTAACACAACGATTATGAGGAGAATTTTTTGCCTGGATGATTTCACAGGATTTGTCAGGATAGTTGTTTGCCTGAATGAGTTCACAGGATTTGGCTTAGGTGTGAGATGTTAGGACAACTAGAGGTAGTAAGGACGAATACACATGATTTTGTTGGTGTCATATACTTTGTCATGACCCTGCTAAATTGCCAAACATTCTATTCCTTCCATGAAAAAATTGGATGAAATTTTTGAAGTTACTCGTCATATCGGTGATAAATAATGGATGCATAATTTCTTGATTTAAATCCACCACGTATATCTAGCATCGCTCTTACCATAATTGGATGAAATTTTTTAAGTTACCTGTCATATCGGTGATAAATAATGGATGCATAATTTCTTGATTTAAATCCACCACGTAGATCTAGCATCGCTCTTAACACAAATAATTATTCAACACTTTTAAGTTCATCAACAATAAAATCGCAAAGAGAATATTTGTCCTTAAGCCTTAATATACGATTTTTTGTACCTTATCAATCAAAGGTACATCATGGACATGTTCATCAAATTTATCATCCATCGATGAAGCATGAAAGGTGTCGATGATCAATCTATTTATCCCATCATTCCGAATCGCATTGGTATCATAATTTTTCTCAGGCATAGGATTTACTTCACGATATCCAATATTATCTTCTCCATGATGATCTCCATCGGCTTATTCACCAACATTATTTGTACTACAGTTTGGCTCATCAACCTACTCATCATTCGATCCATTAATCCTAGGACACTTCGTCTTTGTAATTACAAACAATCAAATTTATTTAGTATATAAATGAAATGTTAAAACAATAAATTAAAACTTATAGATATATGAGAATACAAATTAAATGTGTAACAAAGAAATTCATGTAGCATGTCTTACCAGTGGACGAAATTCACACCCCCCTTCGAAGTGAGCATATTCCCAATAATGTTTTTTAGATGTAGACCTTAATATTCTTCTATTCATTCCCTTGCACTTTTTGCAAGGGCACCAACATTTACCATCACCAAGTTGCTCCCTTAACCTAGCAACAACCCTACAAATTTCATCTTTTGTTGACATTGTTAACTATATAATTCAAATGAAACTATAAGTAGATAGAAAAATGTTATAACGTTGTTATAGGTGTCACAACTATGAAGTAGAAATCTATTATAGACATTGAGAACATCACATAATTGTCACCTTAATATCGATTGCATATATATATAATTTATCTACGTTGGAATTCTGAAGATAGTTAGCCATGCCTACTCTGGCACCCGTAGGTCAAGATAGATGTTATTGACAATTTCATCCAATGAGGGAGTGAGAACTATTAACATTGGTATTCCGATGATAGTTGATCGTGCTCACTTTGGCACCCATAAGTCAAGATACGCATTATTGTCCATTTCAATGGATAAGGGAGCGGTAAATTTATATGTAATTCCGATGTCATAGTGTTGAAAGTCCAATGAGGGGTATGATCGCCGTAATAGCCCCGTTAATCATGGCCAAATTCAAAAATTCATGAAAATTTCGATGACACTTATGAATGTTTTCCATTGTTGCCGAAAAAAGTTGGAATTCATGCCCAAATGTAGTAGTGTAGGATTTCGTTAGATGCCAATCCAGGGGAAGATGCCCTTGTTATGTGTAAAAGAAAACAAAACAATTGCCAAGGCACAATGATAAGGCACAATGGAAAATTAGTAAATGATAAGGCACAATGTGTAAAAGAAAACAATTGCCAAGACAAACATAGATTGTTGGAGATGATCTAATGAAAAGACAAGATAGAACCATGAAAAGAAATAAATTAAAATAGCTCAAACAAGATAACATAACCTTACTGATCAAAATAATCTTATAAGTTTACATAGCTTTCCAAGTCAAAATCCTATTCTAAGGATGCACATCACTCAAAATTGGGAAATCAATATTATATGCACATCACATAGGTCAAGGTAGGAAATGGACACTTTAACTAATGAACATATCAATATATAAATTATTAAATGCATAACAAGAATATAAGGATGTGTCCTCAAGGGATGAGTGCCCCTCATTCTCTAGGATGGTGGGCTATGCTGGTCGGGATTTCCTTAGATGTTGACCTAGGAGAAGTCACCCTTGTTCTATATCAATTATCCAATGATGCTTAGCTAAAAGGTGAAATGCACAACTTGAAATGAGTATAAACGCTTGAACAATAGAAACTAATATCTTGGAGAACAATGAACAGTATAGCCTCCAGGAAAAATGAATTAGTTTATTTTTCTATGAAAATGGCCTTTATATATGAATATAGTGAGTCCACTCAAGATGCACAAAACCCAAGGGATGAGAAGGAAATAGTAAACAACTCTTGCTTGTAACCCGAAGGAAAGAAATGTTGAACTACATGCTTACACAACAAGACACACAATAAATAAGAGCCTGGAAATGAGTAATGCTCCCCTTAAGGGTTGGATGTTATTGGATTTATGGGTGCATTCTCATTGGGAAGTATGATTTCACTCACAACCTCTTGGACTAATTTGGGAATTGCTTCACTGATTGGCGAGACATCCTTGAGGATGATGCCCTAGATGGAAACTACCTGGAATGATTTGGGCATTGCTAGGTTGATAGGTGGACCTCCATGGGGAGGCTACCTTGGATTTATACATCAATGGTGTTAGTAACCCTGCAGTAGTGCACCAATCCCTTCATGTACATTTTGACTTAGAATTTTTTGGGGTAGAAACAAAGTTCTATCTTTGAAGCAATGAGTAAATATTGGTTTTAGTGCATTTTCTACGCTATTAGTTTTAACACCCTCACAATTAGTTGGTTGATCCATTATTTCATATTTAGATTTATATATTTTATTAGGTAGAAACCAACATCTATCTCTATAACATTGAGCGAATATTGGTTTTAATACATTTTTTCCATTATTAGTTTTAATACCCTTGCAATAGTTAGTTGATACATTCTTTCACATTTAACTTTAGTTTTTTGGGGGATAGAAACAGAGATCAATCTCTGCAACATTGAGTCAGTGACTCGTTTCAATACCCTTACAATAGCTGGTTAATCCCTTCACATATGTTTTGATTTAGATTTAGACTTATATATTTATTTATTTATATTGTTTTTTTATAGAAAATCATTAATTGTTTGATGCATACATTGTTTTTATTTACATGTCCAGTCTAGCTTTTCTCTTCTCTATTCTGTCCAATCCAATTAATATTTGTAATGTTTAGGATTTTCTATAAATTATAAAATGTGTGTATGCATATTGTTTCTATTTACATTTATAGTCTTGTCTTTCTCTTCTCTAGTGAGTGTCAAAACAATTCTCCATTTTGGGATAAAAACAATATTTTTTACCCTTTTTCATTATGGTTGTTGTAGTATTTTGTAATGTCTAGGCATTCAAAAATTATCATATTCATGCAAGTTTTTTATTTACATTTCTAGTATGGCCATGCTTTGGTGGGTCTCTTTATGCTTTGAAATAAAATTTGTTGAACAAGTCCAATGCTCTTCCACATGATGTGTTAAAGAAATGGTCTTTGCCAAGACACCTGCCCAAGGTTTCACCCTCCCATGGTTATTGGAAATACATATTTCTCTTCAATTCATAGATGTTAGATTTGTTCTATCATTCAATACTTCCCAAATCCATTGAAAGTATTTTGAATTTATATTAGATTCCCAAAGTGCATGTGTTCTTACTAGACTACACAAGACTGAAAAAGAGATCATGTCCTATTTATTCATACACCTCACTTGTTTAGTTTCCTTGGGATAAGATTATAACATGCAACTTGAAACTTCTCTCACAAAATCTGACATGGGCCGATCATTTCTCCCACAAAATTGTATATGGGTTTGATGATTTCTCCCATTTTCATCCTTCTTGTTTCTTTTTGTAATACCTCATCACGTATACAAATCACTTATTCTTTTATTAAAAGGTTACACAATTCAACTAAAGACTGCACACACAAAAATCCACATGGTCTAATGGATCATTCTCCATTTTTCATTTCTACCACAAAAATGTATACTAGTTGATCATTTCTCCCTTTTTTATCCATGTTTGATTCTTCATGTAGTTTCTCATTGTGTTTTAGAATTCTCCAATGTTATGATTGGATTAGAAATTGAATTTAGTTTTTAAATGTTGATTATAAGAATAAGGAAATCTCTTCTTTTCAATGAGTTTGATTTAAATAAGGTTCTAAAATACTTACAGATTGGAGGTGGTTGTATAAGAAGAGAAAATATTTTCTTGATGGTGTACTTGGTGGTTATCAATGGGAGGAAGCTAGCATTAATAAAATCAGTGGTCAAAGCCACTCCCATCTATTGGAACTCTTTGGCTTATATTGTTGTTGGGATCCTAGAGAAGGTTTGGGAAAGGCTATTGGCACTCTTTGGATCATATTGTTGTTGGGATATTAGAAAAATTTAGAAATTTGCATTTCACTTTTTTTTGGAAGTAAAACAAGGACAAAGGAATCCACTAATAAAATTATAGATACTTTGTAAGTCTAAAGAACTAGGGGGTTGGGGATTAACTTATTTGGAAAAGGTATGAAAGAATGAACTTGTGTATATTAATTAAAGTCCAAGCTTGTGGCCAAAAGTGTGTGTGTGTGTGTGTTTAGAGAGAGAGAGAGAGAGAGAGAGAGAGAGAGAGAGAGAGAGAGAGATTTTTGAATATATATTCATCCATTATATAGATCAAGACTCTAGTACTAGATTCTCCAATTGTAGGAAATTCGATGGTTGGGAAAGTAGAGAATGGAAGAAGTGTTTGATAGGAACTGAGCCATGGGTGGGAAGTGAAATTGTGTGGAATTTACCCCACACTCAAAGACACCATGTTCATATGTACAACTATCACCATGACAACAAGCCCTTATCTAAAAATTAGAGCAAGGAATACAATTGTAATGATATCTATTAGGGTCCCTTTTTCAAGTAGTTTCACCAAGATGCATAAATGGTTGTTCAATCCAACCATGAAAATAATTTCGTGAAAATATTAGTGCTTTGAATGAACACAATGGAAATTAATTAGTGATTAAAATAAGGTAGAAAAAGGTCAACATGCATAATCAATGATTTTTCTTAAGTGAAGGTTACATTTTTAATAAGGTCATAACACAAAATCTCAACAATGAGAACCAACAACATTGAGGTATAAAGAGGCCTTGTTACTCTTGATTAAATATCAATCCCATAGTATCATACACGATAGGATCCAATGGATGCAGTTTGAATGGCTCCTGAGGAAATTCATACAATAATTCATCAAACTCTTCACCAATTCAAACACAACTATTGATTGTAGATTAAGAATATGTACTCATCATAGAATTTAATTCAATTTTGATTCTACATATTGGGAAAGAAATATATATGTATTTCAAAGATGGATCATCATTTTTCATTTCATCAAATAATCAATGTTGAAAAAAAGATAGGTTTTAAACACTATTTGGAAAAACCCTCTACGCGAAAAACTGAGTACCCTCAGCCAACGACTAAGAGTTATGTTGGAGTAGTAGCCGCATGAGGTATCACCTCATAGGTCGACCCAAGAAAGAATAAAATTATAATACCTTGTTGAGAGGGAATGTTGGAAATAGTGCAACTTCGGAAGCTATTCTTATAATTGTTGAGAAGATATTGATATATTTGATCATGTAAACCCTTGAAAGAATCAATGTAAACCTTGGGGTGAAAACACACAAAGAAAAGTGTTTTTAAATGTTATTTTATCTTCCCCTAAGACAGGTCGGCCCTGTCAGTTAGACAGGTTGGCCCAGTGTGTAAACTGCCCCAAAACAATGGGCAGTCTGCCCCAGAAAATGGGCATAACTGCCCCAGTCAGGTCGGCCTAGTTAGGGAAAGTCAGGTCAGCCCAGTAAGGGAAAAAGTCACCTTTTGATATGTATAAATAGAGAGGTCAAACCTCTCATTTGGTCATTCATTCAAGACAAGTTCTCTCTACTAAGAGAGGTTCGCTATTGCATCTAGGAGACTTATTTTTTGGGGTTATCCACTATTGGAGAAGTTTCTCTCTTATTTTCCTTGGGTATGCGCTACTACTATCTGGGTGTACATCGTTCTCTATTGGAAGGTGTGAGCTCAGGGGAGACAAATAGCTTTGTCTATGGTTGGGATATTATTGTTCTTATCATCGTGGTTAAACGAGCTCCACACTCATTTTGTTCATGTTCTTTTCCATTCTTTTAGTGATCCTGGTTATGATGCTATAAAAACCAACATGGTTTCAGAGCAATACTAGAAGAAGCCATTGCCGGAAATGAGAGTTTCACATTTCAGGGCCTTCCATCATCAGTTTGAATTGAAAAGTGCATTGGAAACTTTGCCTTAGGCAAGGCGCGTCTTTTGGTGAAGGAAAAATCCAATTCTGAGCAGTTTCATTTTTGACCTAATTCTACAGCTGCGGTAGTTACTGTAGAAATTAGGGCTTCAATTTTTGGGTTGTCCGGTTCACAGATTTGGCTAGATCTTACCTTCTCTCAACTCGCCTTGATAATCCACATCTATCTATGGTGTTAGTTTTTCAAGAATCCAAACTTCATTTTTTACCTAGCTCCTGCTAGGGTTTTTGGTCCAGATCTACAGTCAAGATGATTGGAATGAATGTTGAAGATCGACTTGATGGGGCTTCTAACTTCATCTCTTGGAAGTATAGGGTTATTATTATATTAGAATAAAATGATCTCTTGAATTTCGTTAATGAGAAGGTTCCAGAACCAGAAGCAGAAGATGGCAAGTCTCAGTGGAGAAAGAATGATGTAAGAGCAAGAAGAATCTTAGTGGACTCAGTCAAAGATCATTTGGTTCCTCAAATATCACAACAGAATATGGCTAGGAAGATGTTCAAAACCATAAAGAATTTGTTTGAACACAATAGCATCAATGTTACTCTCACATTGAGGAATCAACTATTAGATCTAAAGATGTCAGAGTCAGAATCAATCGCTTCATACTTCATGAGGATCTTGGAACTAAGGGAAAATTTAAGCTCTAGTGGAGAATCCCTTGAATACAAGTAACTTGTTATAACCACTCTAAATGGTCTCCCTCCTTATTGGGAATTATTTATCCAAAGCATAAGTGGACGAACCAAGTTGCCCAAATTTGACGAGTTATGGGCAGATTGCACTCAGGAAGAGACGAGAATTGCAGCAAGGCATAAACTTCATAGGCCTCAATCTGAAGAGAATCCAACATTTACATCTCATACCAAGAGAGGTATAGGAAAGGGAAGAAAGTTTCACAATCATAAGGACCAAGGTAGGAGAACAAGTCCTTCTCTAGATTAGAAGAAGAAGAAGAAGGATCTCTTGCATATACAATGCTTCAAGTGCAAGACATATGGCCATTACTACAGTAATTGTCGAAGTTCAAACAAAAGGAAGCATGAAGCCTCAATTGTTGATATCAATTAATATACTCCACGTAAGAAGTCAAGGAACGATGATTCTAAAGAAAGTACAGAAGATCGTCGAAAGGAGTTCTTCTTCTAGTGCTCCTCATGTTGAGGTGATGATATGAAGATCCAGATTGTGATGATCTCCCAACAAAAAAATGAAGAAAAAAGGTATCTCATGGTTCCCACAGGGAGGCAGTGGGATCCCACCCATAAAAACAATAAAAGATAAGTATTTGGATTTATTGCTCACATAGATCTATTTTATCTTATATGTTTTCATAACAAATTGTATGCAGATCCATTAGGAATTTTGTTGAGCACTTATTGATGTACCGTCGGAACTTGTTATGCATATGAGCTGCACAACACCTGATGGAGCTAGCCTAGATGATATCTCCTTCTTACATGCTAAGAGTAGTGCACACTCTTGATGGCATGTTCTAGTGGAGATAGAAGAGATCTAGATAGTTACCATATGTGTTTGGGATACATGTTTATGATTGTTGTGTTGAATTATTAGCTAAGATGCCTACATACCTGTGTAAACTATTGCCATTAGAAATTGGTTAAATTTGATTATGCAATGTCGCTAATCATCTGACGGGATTTGAATTGTAGGGAAAAGACCATATGATATGACCTACAAGAGAAGGATGATGAGACTTGTTCCATTGCAAAAGAGGCGGACACATGAATCTTGTTGATGTTCAGATTATTCAAAAGCAGGAAGCTTCTAGGAGCATGACTGTCGGCCTAAAAGGATGACTCCTAAACAAAGCGGTTAGATGGAATTCACGACTATGCAACAATGAAAAAATGAGGACCTAATACATCTAGCTATATTTTATACATGACCCACATGCCTAGAGGATCTCATATATAGATTGGTGGTAGGGAGCAGAAGGATCCAATGGATGTCAGTCTCTCTCTACTATAGATGTTCGATTCTTCAATAATTATGGAAAGCAATTGGGTTCCAGTTAGAGTCATGACAGAAGGATTATATTATGACGATATTTACTCAGTTGATTTCTGAGGAGGTGCACATTTGTTCAGTTAGAATTGTGCCTCGGGATTAAGAACATATTGTTGACGATGATCCCTTTTCCATGATGTTGTATATTGATGATCTATTCCTCACCGAGACAAAGGGAGTTAGCCCTTGAGATGAGGATCTTGGCCTATTGATTGTGTGGTAGAAACCTGATGATATATTCCTAGGTTAAGGAAGAATAGAGTTGAGATCTTGAGTAGATACAACATGATGACTATGAGTACTTGGCTACAGTGATGAAATTGATGGTTGATTCAGAAAGACAGTTGAGAGGATCCTTGATGTACTTGGTTGTCACTAGGTTGGAAACTTACATCTTAGTAAGGAATTGCCCTTGTTTTCTCTATGAAACTTGGTGCTCAGATTGGCACCCGAAGGGATAGGATGATGGACCTACCTATGGATAGCACCGGAGAGGGAGAAGGATGCTCATATCAGCAGGATGCTTAAATGCAGAGGGAGTAGAATGCTCCAACACAGAGGGAGATGTGATGAACATGATTGCAATATAATACGTCTTGGATAAGGGTGAGTGGTCCGATGGTAGTACCACATCTTCTCCCAGACACCCTGTGATAGGGTGGGGATATTAGTCTCTTGATACTCTCCCATGCAGGTGCATAAATTTAGTCATGTGATTTGTTATTATTTCATTTATTTGCATTTCATGACTAGAATAGGACGGGACAAAAATTTCTACCCCAATATCCTTGATGCCTCTGCTAGATGATATGTTGTTACACCTGAAATCCTACCACCATGAGATTTGTTGAAATATTGTAACTTCTAAGAATATTATATTTGTATTTTAGTATTACGAAGATGTTTCATTCCTCCAATGGGACTTTGCCATGTATCCGGCGATGTTTATTCCTCCGTGGAGAATGTGGTAACTGAGGTTATTAGACTTCCCTAGTGGGGGTCGGCCCTGTATGTGTTATGTGGGTCAAAGGGTTATTAGACCACCCTAGAGGGGTCGGCCCAGTCAGCTTTAGGTTAAGTGGTTAAGTTGGGGCTAACCTAGTTAATGTTAAAGACAAGTCGGAGTTGTGTATAAATAGAGGAGGTGTGTTCCTTATTTAACACACACATTCACTCACTTGTGATTAGCGCATAAGTGAGGGAGAGATATTCTATGGAGGAGAAGGAGCTCATGGTTGAGGATTACATCTTTTTATTTTCTGGTCATCTATATTGAGGAAGCTTTGCTGGGTTTTCTACCCCATGAGGGTTTCCTAGGATACATTTGTGTCTCTTATGTTTATGTTGTGCTTGTTGTTCTTTCAGTGATCCTGTATATGCTATTGTTGTGAAATGGAATGTAATGCTGATATTTTCTATCTTAGCATATTAAATATTAACATGGTATCAGAGCTAGCCTGAAGGAAGGCAATGTATGGCACTTACGACACTTGCTTCACTTGCGACAATTTGAAGGTTAAGGTTTTATATAGCAAAAACCAGTCATCGTGGAACTTTTGCTATAAATCCATTTTGGCAAAGGTTCAGGATATGAAACCTTTACAAGTCGTAGCTAACATCCCCATGTACCTTGTGTCCAAAAGAAACCCTCTAATTCGTTGTACTTTGTGATTTATGATCAGTACAAGTTAGGGTTACTGCCTCTTCCATATCTCAGTCATAAACAGGTGACCTAGGAAAAAAGATCACAACTTGGGCTAGGAAGATCCGAATGAAATTTCGTAAAATGTGACAGGTAGATCATGGACTGTAGTTTATATGGTAACGTTTTCAGAGGCCGAAGTTGAACCAGTGACACGTGGAATGCCGTACAAGTTCTCTCTCCTGTTTTATCCCATAAACAGGTCACGTTGCGACACTTGGCATAACTCTCTCTTAGAGAATCCAATTGAGGTCAGACCTATGGGGTTGGAAAGATGAAAGGTCAGGATACCACAAGCCAAACTTTCAGACCCTGTGGATTCATAATTTCAGAGATGAACCAAAAACAATTAGGTGCATATTTCTGTCAAAACAGAATTGGATTCCGAGCACCTTCATTCTTGGCTTATCACTGCTGTGGGAATTTAGGGCTTTGGAGAAAGTTGGAATTTTTGGAATCGGAGTCCACGGATGAATGATCCTCAGAAAAATTGAAATTTAGAGACCAAGATCAAGATTTTTGGTTGGTCAGAAGGATGGGCTTGATCAAACCCTAGTTCGGGATTTTGATCGGAAAGGTGGAAAATTAGGGCTTCTACATAAGTTGGAATTTTTTAAGTCTATGACCACGGCTGGAAGCTCCTCAGAAAAATCAAAGTTTAGAGCTTTGGATCGAACCTTTTGATTGGGCAGAAGGGTGGGCTTTATCAAACCCTATTTCGGAGTCCTGTCTAGTGGATCCAGAAGTTTCAAAGGCAATTTTGAGGGGTCAAATTTTACAGTTTTCAAAATTGAAGTATACCAGCTTGATTAGCTCAGCAAGCCACATCTTTCCATCTATTCAGAAGTTTGAAATTCAAAATTTGAATTTTTAGGGTTTCTCTGACAAACTCTAATCCAGCTCCAGATCCAGTCTCAACAAATAAAAGTGGATTGGGTTAATCTTTGGACACCTACATAAGTGAAGAAGTTCCAGTTTCAGGGGGAGATGAGGCTAAGGCCTTACTTAAGAAGACTACAAGAAATCTCGACAGGTATGACTTAAGGAGATATAGGTATGTGTTGAAATTTGTTCTTGATTAAGTTCATAATATGTTTGTCTTCATATTATTTAGGTTAGTACAATATTGATTAATGTTAGAATTGTCTTATCACCCTAGTAAAAGTATGAATGCATGAGAATGATAGAAGACATTCATTAGTTATATGATTTTACTAATGCACTATGGTGTTGTATGAGGTTGATGTTGTCTACTAACAAGATACAGGTACATCAAGAAAGAAAAATCAAATTCCATGACCATGATGACATAAAGACAAAGACTCATCCATAATCTTTGATCAGAAGCTCTACTTACAAGGCATGTATGACTTTGTTCTACTATGCTTAACCTATGAGATATGTCGGTTCTGGCACAAGGTCTCTAAATAATTGAAGAGAATAAAGATATTGTTTGGGTATGTTAGACATAACTAAGCATGTATTCTAATCCAGGTATGTTTTCCTATTTCAAGTTAGAATCCTACTTTGTGCTAGGATCTTAGTATACCTATGTATTGAATGATCATGACCATACATATTCAAGATTACTCAGAATCTTAATGTTGTGATAATATTGCGATTATACTAATGAATGTATGTTTTTGTATGAGATCATGAGGATGACACTAGTGCACACTTAAGCATGCATAGTGGTACAGAATGAATAGAAGTTCAAAGACATATAGAGATCAAGCGGAAGTATTTAAGTTGTCATTTGAATTACTTCTTGAATCGCTGAATAGTCAATGATATTGCTCGTAATAGTTGTGTATCATGCTGAGTGTAAGCATTCATATAACATTGAATAGTATACTACTAATATGCATATGATTGGTAAGTTGGAAAAACATTCCATTGTTGTTTATCTAGAATGAAACCTCTTTGCTGACATGTTGAGAGCTGTGTACTCTCTTGATAGTATGTTCTGGTAGAGATGGAAGGCATCTAGATAACCACTGTATGCATACAGGATACGAAAAAGTGTTGTGCCAAAGTATTGGTCAAGATAATTGCATAACTATGTGAATCATATCTGTATGCATAATAGATTATCATGATTATGAAGTATTACTAATCATGTAATTAACTTTGATTTGTAGGAAAGATCATGAAGACTGATGAATACCGAACAAGTGATGGATAAGAAGACTTACAAATCAAACATACTATAGAAGGCTCATGGCTAGAAGATTCTCTTAGAAAGAGGAAGAGGATCATGACGAGTGGCTAGATAAGACCATTCTCTTAATGGCGAAATTGAAGAAGAAATGCAAATCGAGAAAACTCCCAGGATTCAATTGAAGAAAGCTCTGTATGAGTACCCAGGATCGATAGTCATTTGATGAGCTTAATGATCACCATGGGTGATGTGGGTTTCAACCTTTGCTACAAGGTTGAAGATGGTTTCTATATACATATGACATTCTTTTCTTAGATGGACGCAAGAAGGAAATCACCACAAGAGTTCGAATGATCTTGAGGCTCATATCAATAGACCCATCTGACGAGAGATGGCACAGATAGATATGCAGAAGATCACTCAGAGTAGGAATGATGTTCAGTCACAGAGGGAGAATTGATAGCTTCTTGACAAGCTTGGGATTTACCAAAAGTAAAGTTGATCCTTACCTTTACCTTAAGGTTATGGATGATACTATTATTATATGTGGATGATCTCTTTTTGATAGGGAATGAGAAACAGATCATGGAAAGAAAGAAGAAGCTAGCTATAGAATTTGAGATGAAATATCTCGGATTGATACATTACTTCCTAGGTTTGGAAGTATGGCAAGGCTCAGAAGGAATCTTTCTCAACTAGGGAAAGTATGCTCTGGAAATCTTGATAAGATTTGATATGTTGGAATGTACAACCATAGCCACTCTCATGGGTTCTGACTTGAAGTTGTTAGCTGATGACTCATCATAGTTAGTGGATGTGACTCTAAGCAGATAGATTATTGGGTCATTGATGTATCTAACGAATACCATGCCAGATATATGCTTTGCTTTGAACACCTAGAGTTGGTATCTAGTGGAACCTAGGCATGTTCACCTGATAGCTGCAAAGCATGTGATGAGGTACCTAAAGAGTACGATAGACTTTGGTCTATGTTATCGTGGGAATCATGACTTCAGATTGTATGGCTACACAGATGCTGATTGGGCAGGAAGTGTATCAGACAGGAAGAGCACATCGGGTGGATTTTATTTTCTGGAATATGCCATGATCTCGTGGTTTAGCAGGAAGCAGTCTAGTGTGGCTCTCAGCATAGCTGAAGCAGAATATATAGCTGCTTGCTCTGCTAGTTGTGAAGCGGTATGGCTTCGAAAGTTGTTACCGGGATTGTTTGACTTAGAGATGGACTCCACTGTGATCCTGTGTGACAACCAGAGTTGTATCAAAATGATAGAGAATCCAATATTCCATGATAAGTCAAAGCGCATAGAGATCCGATATTTTTATATGGTGCAGAAAGGAGCTATCAAGCTCGAGTATGTGAGCATTGACGAAAAAGTTGCAGATGTATTGACCAAACCTCTGTCTCAAGTAAAGTTTGAACATTTCTGAGACAAGCTTAGTGTAGTTCAGAAGGACCCTCCTCGAAAGGGGGAGTGATATGGTCGATGATGATACTTGGATACTAGTATCAGTGTGGATACCTGTATCGATGATGAGATTGCCTATATTGACGGTAAGGTCAATGATGAGGATACCTGTGTTGATATGGATACGTGTATCGATGATGAGGATACTGTATCGTTGATGAGGATACTATATTGATGAGGATATTGTATTGATGAGGATACTGTATCAATGATGTGGATACTGTATTGATATGGATACTTGTATCGATAATGAGGTTACCTGTTTCGATGACAAGGTTGATGGTGAGGCTACCTATTCCGACAATGAGCTCGATGAATGGTCCCTAGTGGATGAGAGAGGATTGTATCATCCCTAGAATTCAATCCTAAACTGATCCGTAGACAGATGTCTCTGAGTGTGAGAGGATTGTATCATCCCTAGACTTCAGTCCTAAACTGATCCGCAGACAGATGTCTCCGAGAGTGAGAGGATTGTATCATCCCTGGACTTCAGTCCTAAACTGATCCACAGACAGATGTCTCCGAGAGTGAGAGGATTGTATCATCCCTGGACTTCAGTCCTAAGCTGATCCGCAGACAGATGTCTCTGAGAGTGAGAGGATTGTATCATCCCTGGACTTCGGTCCTAAACTGATCCACAGACAGATGTCTCCGAGAGTGAGAGGATTGTATCATCCCTGGACTTCAGTCCTAAACTGATCCGCAGACAGATGTCTCTGAGAGTGGTCCTTAGACTTTGTCTAAGTTGATGAGTGGACTGCATCCTCCTAGACATGATATGGTGTCTTAAAAGGATCATGTGTGTTGCAGGGTATGTTGCTATTGTACTACTGATCGAGAGGATCCAGTTGATGAGGATGATGATGATCGTGTGATGATGATGATGATGATGATGTTGATCACTAGATGACGATGTTGTTGATCGTGATGATCTAGATGACAATGCTGATGATCATGATGGTCTAGATGATGATGCTGCTGATCGTGATGGTCTAGATGACGATGCTGCTAATTGTGATGGTCTAGATGACGATGTTGTTGATCGTGATGGTCTAGATGACGATGTTGATCGTGATGGTCTGGATGACGATGATGTTGATAGGTAGATCCAGACGATGAGGTTGTTGATCGGGTGATACAGATGATGATGATGTTGTAGCTGATCGAGTGCTGCAGAAGATGAAGACTCAATACTGACGATGCTGATGTTCCAGTATTGAAGATATTGCAGATGTTCCAGTAACTGTTTGAGTTATTGATGATGTATGAAGAAAGCTTCCAATGATTTATAGATGTATCGTGTATGATGTAGTTGATGACTCCTTGATACTGCAGATGTTGTTATAATATCCTTTTCGTTAAGGGGGAGTGTTGAAATATTGTAACTTCGAAGAATATTATATTTGTATTTTATTATTCCGGAGATGTTTCATTCCTCTGATGGGACTTTGTCATGTATCTGGAGATGTTTATTCCTCCGTGGAGAATGTGGTAACTTGGGTTATTAGACTTCCCTAGTGGGGGTCGGCCCTGTATGTGTTATGTGGGTCAAAGGGTTATTAGACCACCCTAGAGGGGTCGGCCCAGTCAGCGTTAGGTTAAGTGGTTAAGTTGGGGCTTACCTAGTTAATGTAAAAGACAAGTCGGAGTTGTGTATAAATAGAGGAGGTGTGTTCCTCATTTAACACACACATTCACTCACTTGTGATTAGCGCATAGGTGAGGGAGAGATCTGCTATGGAGGAGAAGGAGCTCATGGTTGAGGATTACATCTTTGTATTTGTTGGTCATCTATATTGAGGAAGCTTTGCTGGGTTTTCTACCCCATGAGGGTTTCGTAGGATAAATCTGTGTCTCTTGTGTTTATGCTGTGCTTGTTGTTCTTTCAGTGATCCTATATATGCTATTGTTGTGAAATGGAATGTAATGCTAATATTTTTTGTCTTAGCATATTAAATCTTAACAAGATTTAGTGTATACATCCATAAAGTACCATTGGCTAAGTCATTAACTTGGAAGGGATACCATTGCATTCTTGCAAGGTTTTGAGAGGTCGTCGCAAGATGCACTCATGCAACCTGCGACGTCGCACCTTGCTCTCTTACAGGGTGTGACGATGTCAATTAATGGGAAAAAATAGCTTCTTTGAGCTCATTCTCAAATCCTACTGACTTGGATCCTTATCCCTGACCTCTTGGGAGAGATGGAACTCGGTTCCTAACCTCTTGGGAGGATCCCCTATCTCTCTCCTACCATATCTCAACCTATCATATCCATACCCTATCCACTTAGTCCTATATAAGTGAAGCTCTACCCTCTCCAAAGGGAGGAAGTCTATAGTGTCTACATGCTGGTGAAATCATGATTGAGAGATCTCTACTCATCCATTGAGAGACTCATACTTCCTTGGGAGGACATGGCATTTGGCTAGGATGGAGAAGGATTGCTACGATAATCCTAGGTTGTAATCACTCTTCTATGTACTTTCCCCCTATTTTATAGTAATATAAATGCTTTCCACCAATATTGTTTTGAATTGATGATATTGTGTAGTTTACCTTCTTAACTGTTTACTTAGATCTATTATTGTATAGATGCTCTTTACTTGTTTGCATTGTTCTGTGCATCTTGACAGGTCTTGCAGCTGAGATCTGACGACCGCAAGGCATGGAGCAGCATCCAGGAGAAAGGACTTCAAGTCTAAGGTAAGACATCTAGTGACCTGATCCTTAATTAGATCTAGGAAAGTGGCTTATAGACTGTATTATTTGTTCTAGACTCACATTGAGCTAGGGAGATCCAGCTCGCGTTCGCTCGAGTGGATTGTCCGTCAAACAAACCTGGCAACCATACTGGGGAAGAACATTGCTTTGTAGTGTCAATTTGAATCTTGTTTTCAGTTGATTTCTTTCCAAGCCTTTTTCATTTGTCATTAGCCTCTTAAGTTGGTTTCACAATCAGATCTTCACTTTGAAGAGCCTGATTACCTTCCTCTGAGTTTGTATTTTCATTTTCAAACCAGTTCATTTCTCATCACTTGGATATTTGGCTCATTTTTTAACTTAGATCTCTCCTGTCGCACCTAGTCAGTATACACAGAGTGACACTGTGTCATTTTTGGTCTCTATTCTTTGCCTGTTAGTCAGTCGTCGCAACCCTTACATTGGTATTCTACGACACCATCACACTTCTCGCATTGCTGAACTGTGACCTCGCACTGTGTACAAGCATAGACTGCACCGATCTATCAAAGTTGCCAGATAGGCACCCTTTATCCTTTCTGTTTTTGAGTGTTGGTTTGTTTGCAAACTCTCTCTGTACTGCAAGATCCAGTCAGAGATCCCATTTTGCTTTATGTGATTGAGTTGTTTGGTTTTGTTTGGAGTTGTTTTGGGTTCCATCTCGGACAAGTCTGGGATTTGGTAGTGGTGGACACTTTCGTCTCCCCCACCTGCATCCACTCACCCTTGCATTCCCTCCTTTCCTTTCCAGATATGATCATTGTATTGGATCGGTTTCCAGACCTCATTTGCATTCATTCGTTGAACTTTGCTTGCCTTAGTGCTGCTTGTTACTATTTGAGTTTGAGTGTTTGTGTGTGTTTTCAATCTATTGAGTGCTCGCTTTCTCTTGATATTTTCTGAGTTGTTGGAGTGCTTCAAGTAATCTTTTCAGTTCAATATTTATGTTTAAAAGCATTGTTCTTATCAAATCGTTATTTTGATGCATCCATTGAAAGATCAAAAGTACTTTATTTCCATCATTTTTCAAGATCATTTGAAGAATTGCACATGCATTTGAATGTCTCATTTGTAGATCTTTTTGAAAAGTTGAAAGAAAATTGCATTATTTGTGTTTTTCATGAACTATGAGTTGCTCATTTCCTTGAAAAATTCGAATAAATATCAAGTTTTGCAAAACTAGTTCCATGCTCGGAAAGTTAATTGTATCTTTTGATTTTTATGCTTTTAAGCCATCATAGTGAAAGTGAAAAGCTTGCATACTCTGCTTAGAAATTCTCTCTTTTCATTACTTAGCATCGTTTTCGTTTTGAAAAGACAAAAGAAAAAAAAATGCTTTGATTTGGCTTAGTAGTGTTGTGTCAAAAAATTTTGCGTTTCGTTGAAAAAAGAAAAGAATGCTTCATTGTCATTTTTCGTAGATTTGGGATTGTGTTGCATTGCATTGTTTTGGTAAAATTGTTGGAAATAAAAAGAAAAATTCTCCTTCCCATACATAGAGTTCATCAAAAGAAAAAGTGTATATTTTTGCATGTAGTTAGGGCCTGCATTATGTTTACGATTATGTACTCACCTCATGCATTCACCTAACCGTCCAGATAAAATTAACGGTAGAACTATGGTAAAATTTTTAGTAACTTGTGTGTAAGTTAGAGATGTGTTCCGGCGTCATTAAGCATGGCAGCTGTCGTTATTTTCCAGCACTGTATCCCGGGGGTATTGTAGTCTTCCACGCACTTATCGGTATATCGAGCTCTTTCACGTACCCACCAAGTACCACACGTACTTGGCGTATATCGAAAGGTGTTTCACGTACTCGGTAATATATCGGAAGGTCTCTTGCCAAACGTTTGTGCATTAGACAGCACCACTACGGATTTGAGCTCCCACGTACCTTGTGTATATCGAGAGACACCCTTAGGATTCCTGAAACCAACTGAGTTAACCTTTTGGCCGTCTTGGCAGAGCAATACACCGAGAACAGCACTCGGGGAGATTACTACGCACGTACCATCCAGGTAATCGGGTATTCAGGCAAGGGTACTGTCCCAATCCTCCTTGTCACGTTTTACTATTGGACCCTGCAGTATATAGCAATTTGCGAAGCCTTGACAATCCTGTGAGGTTCTGGACCTGTGAATCTACTCTTATAACATAAGTTTGCTTGTGGCCTTAGTTTGTGTAGGGTTTTGTCTGGTCTTCCTTTCTTTTGTGTAGCTTTCCTTAGGAGAAACTTTTTGTTTCAGTCACTCTGGCTGACTTTCCTTGGAGAAGGTCTTGCAAGATTAAAAATTTTCCACCTGAATATCCCCTTAACCAGGACGTAATTTCGAGGGTAAGGATGTATCCAAAAGCCAGGTTTGGGTCACATGAAGTGGAAAACCCCACTTTGAATGTCGGAGGAATTTTGTTTCCTCATACTCCTCCAGATTCACTTGCCTCTCACCCCCCCAGGGTGAAGAAGCACAACTCCCCACTTCACAAGACTTACCTCATGTTTCGATGGGAGAGCTTGGATCTTTGGAATGGATAAATCAACCCTAGGATGACCCCATAACAGCTCCTGGTCCTTCAACAACTTATTGGACATCTTCTCTATGCCACCCAGTGGCCCATTTTGCCATTGCATCCCCACCCAGTTGGCCTATCCCTGAAGAAATATTCGCACCCATTCATGATCGTTTGGAACGATTACATGTTAGGGGTGATGAACTTCAAAGGCAGAGTCTTTCACAAAGGGTAGAAGACCCGCCGTTATACTCTTACCAACCAATCCCAAGTCGCGTTTTATCTTTCGAGTCACCGGAATCATCCACGTAACACGTGACCACTACTAAAACTAGTCAACCATCCATTCATGCACATACATCTCTTAGACAGGAGACCAGTTCAGTACCTCTCTTAACCTAACATGTTGAACAACAATAGTCCAACACACCTGTGGTCACCACGGTTACGTTACCTGCTCCTCCCTCACCCCAAACTTCGAGGGGAGGATACTCTTTACCCCCTACCTTTTTTACAAGTAACGTTAATCCTACGATGAATAATCAACAACCAGTGTTGGGTCAAACTTTACTTAGTGGTCGACAAGTTGTTGTTGGGGGGCAAGCCCCGTCTCTTAACCATAATACTGCAGCAGGAGTTCCCATCGGGCCTTCCGTTGGAAATTTCGTACCTCCCAGACCTTCCACCAAGGGACTATCCCATGTTGGGGGACCATCCAACGTAATTCAACCTCCATCGAGTCAAACGTATCCAGGTCATCCTAACCCTGTGCCAGATCAAATCAATCCCGGAAACACTCTCTACGGGGTACCTTACCCCAGCAATCCTTACACTCTATGGGGATAGCAAAATTTTTTACAACATGGACCCCCACTTATAGTCCCTCCACCCCCCTTTGGTCCACCCCCACCTCCCATTGGAGGCGGCGGGCCCCCACATAACTCTAGAGGAGGCAGACCTCTACCTTCTGGCGGAGGACCACCTCATTTCGGTCATCATGGCCCACCCCCCCTGGTGGGGGAGGCGGAGGACCACCACCCCCTCCTGGCGGTGGTGGTGGTGGAGGACCATCCCATCCTGGTGGTGGTGGTGTAGGACCTTCTCATCCTTATGGCGGTGGTGGTGGAACACCACCCTACTATGGTGGAGGTGGTGGAGGAGGCTCTTACCCTTCCGGCGGTGGTGGTGGCCCACCACCCCATCCCGACGAAGGTGGTGGAGGCCCGTCCTATTCCAGTGGTGGTAGCGGACCACCACATTCTCTCGACGGAGGCAGTGGCGGTCCACCCTACCCTGGCGGTGGTGGAGGATCCCCACCATTCGGAGGCGGCCCACCCCCTCTTGGCAGAGGAGGCGGGCCCCCACCTTATGGTCATGGGCCACCTTATTATGGTAATGGACCACCTTACTATGGTAGTGGACCTACATTTGGTCTGAGCAGCCCATACCCCTATGGCCAGTTTCCTCCTGGAACACCCTATGGTCAGTCGACACAAGATCCCGTTGGTCCTTACATGGCTTATCCGTACTATCAATACTCGTAGCCTAATCCGCAGCTGCCCTTTTTGGCTACTTTGGATCTACTTGACCTATCTCGCTTGACCAACGACCCCATTTACCACGGAACTAATTGGCCACCCATTCTGGTGAAACTTTTGTCATATATCCTGAAATTTGATGGTAAGCCGGGTGAGGATCCTAAAAACCACGTGATGACATACCACTTATGGTGTTCATCCAACTCCCTAATGGACAACTCGATCCTTCTTCGGTTATTCCAATGGACTCTCATCGGTTCGGCTACCAAGTGGTATATTGATTACCACCTCATTCTTTTCCTGATTTTGGTTCTCTTGCTATGAATTTTTTTACTCACTTCCAGCTGCCTATACGGTACGAGACTAGTACAGAGCTTTTAACCTCGCTCTGTCAAAATACCACTAGTCATATATCATATCATATACATGAGTGGCAAAGGAGACGACGTCTCATTAAGGCTCCTATTCCAGATCAAGTCCTAGCAGACTGGTTTACGAAGTCTCTCATTCCTACCATAGCAAGGGCTGTTGCCATGGGTGGAGCTATCATCGAGGAACAAGCCATCGCTCATGCCCATTTGCTAGACCTAGTCTATGCTCAATCTGACACATTGTTTGATATTCTTCCCAACGCGCCCCGCAACACTTACGACCCCGCGAAACCACCCAAGGGACCCCAAGCCGATGACATCATTAAATCCCTTCACACCCAGCCTTCCTCTCAAACTGTTGGTTCGACGAACCCCCCGGGTTCATCCCCATCATCAAAACAGGTTGGTCATGGAACCACCAAATCATCCACTCCTGTTGTCACCGAAGAAGTGAATTTTGTTTCATCAGTTTCACCTCAGAAGTCTAGTGGTAAGAAGAAGAACAAAGGGAAACCTGAGAAATATTCCACCCAGCAGGAACAAAAGAGCACCCCTAATGATACCAAACAGAAAAGGAAGTTGAAGTGTCCTTGCCTATTGTGTGGTGATGATCACTTCTCTAAAGAGTGCCCCCATAGAGACGAAGTTCAAAAGTTTCTTAAGGGAAAACCCACACTCGCAGTTCTCAACGATCCCTTCGCTGCTCAAAATCAATAGTCGATCGCTCACACTTGTTCTTCCGAAGGAGAAGCATCCACCACTGCACACGTTCTCATGGTGCGTAATGAGACTATCAACTTGAACACACATTCTCGTTCGTATGACTCCGTTCTAGCCAAGGAACCCGTTGGAAGTAATACTGAAAAAGGTTCCACTTTGATGCCCGATGTCACCGTACCGACTGCTTCTCTCACCATTGAGAAGCCCTCATTTGAGTCAGTATTGCGTCCACCCAAGAGCACGATTAGAAAATTGATTTTCAATCCTAATGCTCGGGCTGCTCAAAACTACAACATTGTAGAGGACCTAACACAAGCTCCTTGTGCTATGTCAATGCTCAAGGTCTTGCAAAACTGCCCGAATCAGTGCAAGACTCTCCTCGCTGCCATCGGTGCAGTTGACCTGGATTCATCAAATACCATCATGTTCCAGCTAGAATACTTCAAACCGAGGCTCTCCCATCAATTGGCATTTCAAGTTGCCACAAACATTGCTGGGAAGATAATCCATCGTACCGTTTTGGACGACGGAGCCTCTACGTCAGTCATGTCGATCGCATGTTGGAGAGCCATTGGTTCTCCCGATTTGAACCATTCTCCTACCACCTTGAGAGCCTTCGACGGACGTGGCTTTCAATCTCATGGGTTGTTACAAGCTTTACCAGTCGAGCTGGGGGGAAAGACCGCAACCCTTAACGTGGAAGTGGTCGCTGCCCCGTTATATTATAACATTCTACTTTGTCATAATTGGTTTTACGCCATGACTGTAGTCGCATCATCTGTCTTCCGCCTAGTACAATTCCCTCATCAAGGCCGAATTGTCACAGTCGACCAACTAGATTTCTGCACACCTAACACCACTACTCACCCGAGTGATAACGTTCCTTCAATTGGACAATCTTCGCAAAAGTATGAGAGTGTAGGGGTTGGCCTCCTTAAGGATTCATCCCTTATGGGCGTCTTTCCTACTTCGGATCTCCCAAACCATGTTTCCACAGTGAACATGAGCTCCTTTGCAGATTTCATCTATCCCTAACTCCATTGGTTCATGGATTGTACCTGATGAAGCTACCACACACCTGATTGGAGACAATATGCCTCTGGCACCCGCTAAACTCATGTATAAGGCTATCCAATCAGCACCGGAGGACCACTTAGTGTTGATGTATATGTAACTTCGGAATATATTTCATATATATTTATTGTACCCTTATTAGAGATGTGTTATTCCTCTATAAGGAAGTGTCGTCATGTGGATTGACAAGTGTCGCAAGTGTGTGTACTTGCTGATGGGTTATTAGACCACCATGTGTGGGGTCGACCCTGAAATATATATTATATTGTGGATGTACCTAGCTAGACAAGTCGGTCCCATAAGGTCACTAGGAAAACAGGTTAGTATAAATAGAGATCAGGAGATCTCTATTTAGATCATTCGAAAAGTCATATCTTTCTCACTCAGAAAGTGGCGTACTAGTGAGGAGGAGGATCATCTGCTTCTAGGAGACTATCTCAAGTGTATTTTGGTTGTACTTTGATTGAGCCATTGCTCTCTCTATCTCTGAGGAAGTTGTGGGGTTTTTCACCTTAGGGTTTTCCCCACGGAAACTCTGTGTCTCTTGTCTCTCATGCTTTTGATTCTTGTGATGCTTGTCATGCTTATTGTGATTGTTATGCATTGATATACTGTATATGTTATTCTCTCAGTGAAGATCCTAGAGTATTGTGAATTAATGCTCAAAATTTAACATGGTATCAGAGCTAACCTGAGAAGAAGACATTTTGCAGTGACAGAAACTTGAGTTTCTTGTTTATTGGGTTTCTCTCCACAGATTTTGGAAAAGCAGTATAGTAGATTGACTCTACTCATCAAGGAGAATCTATTTGTCCAATCATAATTCAATTCTGAGCATTTTCAGATTTGGCCCTAAAAATTAGGGTTTCCACAAAAATAGGAATTTCTTAAATCTGAGGACATAGCTGGAAGCTCCTTGCAAAAATCGAAGTTTAGAGCTTTGGATCGAGATTTTTGGCTGGGTAGATCTCTGGGAAACTCAAACCCTAATTCAGGGCTCTCCCTAGTGAACCCTGGAGGACAAAAAGGCAAATCTGAAGGGTAAAGCTTTGCTGATCTCAAATTCTGAATACACCAGGATGATCAGCTCATTAAGGTGCATCTTTCTATCCTTTCAGAAAATTGAAATTCACATTTTGAATTTTTAGGGTTTTTCTGACAAACCCTAATCTGAGACCAGATCCAGTTTTCAGCATTTCAAGTGGTAAGACCTAAATATTTTCTATTTCCATTTGAAGTACTCTTTAGGATGTCTCACCACACCAAGCTTGAGGATAAGCTTGAAGGAGCTGATAACTTCCGAGCTTGGAAGTATAGGATTGGGTTAATCCTGGAAGAGAATGAGTTGGACTCATATGTAAAAGAAGACATCCCTATCCGAGAGGATGAAGAGGCTAAGGTATTGCATAAGAAAAACTTGGTCAATGCAAAGAGAATCATTGTTGATTCTATCAAAGACCATCTCATACCCCATGTGTCTTCTCTAAAGACACCCAAGGAGATGTTTGACTCTTTGACCAAGCTATTTGAAGGGAAGAACATAAATCGGAAGATGACCCTGCGGAACCAATTGAAAGGAGTAAAGTTTCAGAATGGAGAAACCATTCAATCTTATTTTTCAAGGGTCTCCCAGATCAAGGAAAAACTAGAAGTAGTGGAAAAAATGGGGGAGAATGGTGAAGTGGTGATGACCACTCTAAATGGCCTACCCAGGTCATGGGATTCCTTTATTCAAGGAATTTGTGCAAGGAAGAAGTTGATCTCCTTCAACAGATTGTGGGAAGAATGCTCTCAAGAAGAAGCTAGGCTTGTGGCCCAAGAAGAAAAGATGGGAAATGAAGATCAAGCTCTCATAGCACATGCCAGGAAAGGCAAGTCCAAGAAGGAATCATCTCATAACAGGAGATTCTCACACCACCATTATCATAAAGATAAGAAAGATCTCAGATGCTTCAATTGCAATGAGAAGGGACACTTTGCTTCAGATTGTCCCAAGAAGATGAAAGACAACAACAACAACTTCAATAAGAAGAAGAAGAATAACAAAAGAAGATATCATGCTCATGCTGCTGAAGATGATGAACCCCCAAAGAAGAAGGCTAGGGAAGAAAGTGATAGTGATGATGACTCATCAAGTGAAGAAGAATATGTTCTAATTTCTGCTCTCACAGGTACTATCTCCCATGGTTGTAATGATTGGTTGATTGATAGTGGGGCTTCCAAACACATGACTGGGTTTAAGGAATCTTTTGTGAATCTATCTGAACATGAATCACCCCATAAGGTGAAACTTGGGGATGATTATCAATACCCAATCAAAGGAAGTGGTGAAGCCTCCTACAACCTAGATTCTGGAAAATCTTTGAAGATGAAAGAAGTCCTTTATGTACCCGGGCTCAAGAAGAACTTACTCTCCATCTCTGCATTGGATGCAAAAGGTATGAGGGTTGCATTTGTGGATGGCCAAGTCCTAATGTGGCCAAAGGAAAAGAACATATATGATGCAGTAGTGATTGGAGAGCAAGAGGGAGGTTTGTATAAATTGAAGGGACAACCTGAACATGCCATGGTACATGAATCCATGGAGCCAAGTGAACTTTGGCATATAAGACTTGCTCATATGCACTATAGGGCACTTCCAATTGCAAGCAAGGCTGTAGAGGGTCTTCCTGAAATCAAGATCAAACATGAAGGTGTTTGCAAAGGATGTGCAAAAGGTAAGAACATTAAGAAGGCTTTCCCAAGCAGTGAAAGCAAGGCAAAAGACATCATGGAAATCATCCACTCAGATGTATGTGGCCCTATGTCATCCAGTTCTCTAAGTGGGTATGTTTACTATGTCTCATTTATTGATGACTTCTCCAGGAAGACTTGGGTATACTTCTTGAAGAACAAAGATGAGGTGTTTGATAAATTCAAGGAATTCAAAACCTTGAGGGAGCATCAAACTAACAACAAGGTCAAAACATTCAGATCCAACAATGGTGGGTGACTTCAATAAGCTTTGTAGTGATTCAGGGATTAAGAGGGAGTTGAATACTCCTTATAATCCTCAACAGAATGGAGTTGCAGAAAGGAAGAACAGAACAATCATGGAAGCGGCAAGGGCAATGCTGCATGACCAGGATCTACCTATGCATCTATGGGCAGAAGCAGCTAGAACAGCTGTATATGTGTAGAACAGAACACCCCATAAGATATTGGACAACAAGACACCAGAAGAGGCCTTTTCTGGTAAGAAACCTGAAGTCATCCATCTCAGAATATTTGGTTGTCCAGTATACACTCATGTCCCAAAGGAAAAGGGGACTAAACTAGATCCTTCAGGAAAGAAGGGTATCTGTGTGGGTTACAGTGAAAGCTCGAAGGCTTACAGAATATACTTTCCAGGGTTCAAGAAGATTGATGTCAGCAGGGATGTGACATTTGATGAAAACTCAACATTCATCAAATCAAGGAAGGCACCTATCGAAGTTTATGAAGAACCTAAGGAAACTAGATTTCAAGACACTACCATGACTGAAGCAGTTCCAGAAGTTGTTCATGAGTTTGAAGATCCGCAAGAACCTATAGATCCACCCCGTGAGGATAACTCTCACAAGAGGAAACCTGCATGGGCTAGAGAGCTCATTCAAGATGAAGAAAGATTTGGCATTCCAGAAGAAGAACACAGAGCAAAGAAGAGAACCAGATCACATACCAGCTATGTTGCTTTACTCTGTGACATTATGAACAAAGAGCCTTCCGGTTATGAAGAAGCAGCGGAAAAGAAAGAATGGAAGGATGCCATGGTTGAGGAATACCAATCAATAATAAAGAATGATGTTTGGGATGTTGTACCAAGACCTAAAGAGAAGTTTGTTGTGACTTCTAAATGGATCTACAAAATCAAGCATGCTGCAGATGGCAGTGTAGAGAAATACAAAGCAAGATTCGTGGCTCGTGGCTTCTCTCAGAAAGAGGGAATAGATTATGAAGAAACTTTTGCACCTGTAGCCAGGTATACTTCCATTAGAACAGTACTTTCCCTGGCTGCAGCGATGAAATGGAAAATACAATAGATGGATGTCAAGACTGCTTTCTTGAATGGTGTAGTTCAAGAGGAAGTATATGTGGAGCATCCACTTAATTTTGAAATACATGACAGGGAGTCATATGTGTGCAAATTGAAGAAAGCCTTGTATGGCTTGAAACAAGCTCCCAAAACTTGGTATGGGGATGGACAATTTCCTATCTAGTTTGGGCTTTACCAAGAGTAAAGCGGATTCCAACCTTTATTACAAGGTTGAGGAAGGGAATCCTATGATTCTACTCCTGTATGTGGATGACTTATTTGTAACAGGAGATGACAGATTGATTGCAGATACCAAGAGAAAGCTTGCTGCCGAGTTCGATATGAAAGATTTGGGAATGATGCATTATTTCCTAGGTATGGAGGTGTGGCAGAGTGCAGGTGGGATCTTCCTTGGTCAAGGGAAGTACACAGTAGATATCCTGAAGAGATTCAGGATGATGGATTGCAAGGCCATGGCCACACCTATGGCATCGAATCTAAAGCTTCTATGTGATGCTTCATCTAAGCCGGTTGATGTCTCTATGTATCGTCAGATGATTGGGTCCTTGATGTACCTGACGAACACAAGACCAGATATTTGCTTTGCGGTGAACACATTGAGTCAGTTCCTGACAGATCCGAGGAGTGTTCATCTGGTTGTTGTAAAGCATGTTCTGAGGTACCTGAAGGGTACAGTGGATTATGGGCTCAAGTATGAGGCAAATCAAAAGTTTAACCTGTAGGGTTATGTTGATTCAGATTGGGCTGGCAGTGCTGCAGATAGGAAGAGCACATATGGGTGCTGATTCAGTATGGGATCAGGTGTGATCTCTTGGTTTAGCAGGAAGCAATCCTGTGTAGCACTGAGTACAGCTGAGGCAAAGTATGTTGCAACCTATTCAGCTAGTTGTGAGGCAGTATGGCTACGGAAGATACTGTATGAATTATTTGATCTCCCGTTGGATGCTACTGGTATCTTCTGTGATAACCAAAGTTGTGTGAAGCTGTCTGAGAACCCAGTGTTTCATGACAGGTTGAAACACATAGAGATCAAATATCACTATATCAGGGATATGGTGTAGAGAGCAGCTGTGAAGCTCTTGTATGTTGCGACGGACAAGCAGATTGCAGATGTGCTGACGAAGCCACTAGCCTGGGTGAAGTTCGAGTACTTCAGAGAGAGGCTTGGTGTTCTTCGGATTGATGACACTTCAAGGAAGAAGTGATGGACACATTTGCTGAAGCCATTCCAAGCATGTTGGAAGGAGGATCCTGCACATGGCTGTGGATGTAAGCGTTGGATGATGAGCATCAGGATGATGTTCTGGTTTCTGCTTTGTATGATCAGTTGGATCATTTTTATATGTATGTATGTACGCATCATGTTGGATGCTGGATATGATCAGTTGGATTAGTTATATGTATGTACGCATCATGTTGGATGCTGGGTATGATCGATTGGATCATGTGTATGTATTTTGTATAAGGATCATGTTGTATGCTTGGACCATGTATCTGTATATGTATCAGGTGGATACATTGTATGATCAGGTAGATCATGTATGTTGATATGTATCATGTATTTATATTTGTATCAGGTGGATCATGTATGATGATATGTATCAGGTAGATACTTGGTATGCATCAGGTAGATGCATTGTATGATCAGGATGATCATGGATGACGAGCTTCAGGATGTTGCTCCAGATGACATGCAGCAGGATGTTGTAGTGATGATGATCAGGATGATCATGTGTACATCAGGATGATGTATGGTGAGTATCAGGTTGATACTCTATGGCCGTGGAACAGGTTGTGCAGATAAGCATGTAATTTGTGCCCTGGGAGATTTGCAGATAGTCTTTCGAGGTTTTCCTATGGCATGTAATTTGTACCCTGGGATATCTAGAAAATGCTCTTTCAAGGTTTTGCTTGGGAGGACATATAATTTGTGCCCTGGGAGATCTGCAGATAGTCTTTCGAGGTTTTGCCTATGGCATGTAATTTGTCCCCTGGGATATCTGGCAGATTCTCTTTTGAGGTTTTGTCCTATGGCATGTAATTTGTGCCCTGGGAGATCCGATAGGTTGAGTCGTGTGCTCGTAATCAGTCCTGGGATGTTCTTTTGAGTTTTTTCCATGACCAAATGTAATTTGTGCCCTGGGAGATCTGATAGGTTGATCCTTGTGCTCGTAATCAGTCCTGGGATTCTCTTTCAAGGTTTTGTCGTGACCACATGTAATTTGTGCCCTGGGAGATCCGATAGGTTGAGCCTTGTGCTCGTAATCAGTCCTGGGATTCTCTTTCGAGGTTTTGTGGTGGGGTCACATGTAATAAGTCCTGGAGATATGGACATGATGAAAAAGGCCTCAGATGCTCTTTAGGGTTCTTGCTAGTCAAGAGACTCTTTTAAGGTTTTGTGACGCACGTAATAAGTCCTGAGATTTCCACAGTATGGCTAGTGATGATGAAGACCTACAGGTGGTGGGCCTACATCCAGTATGAAAAAGAACTGGCTCTGTAGAACTTCCTATGACAAGTAGAGTCAGAGATTGGTTGAGATAGCAGCAGCAGTGATGATGATGATGATGATGCATCGATGATGATGATCCCGAGAAGAAGACTTGTCTAGCAGATCTGTGTCGAGAAATATCTTCCTAGTTAAGAGGGAGTGTTGATGTATATGTAACTTCGGAATGTATTTCATCTATATTTATTGTACCCTTATTAGAGATGTGTTATTCCTCTATAAGGAAGTGTCGTCATGTGGATTGACAAGTGTCGCAAGTGTGTGTACTTGCCGATGGGTTATTAGACCACCATGTGTGGGGTCGGCCCTAAAATATATATTATATTGTGGATGTACCTAGCTAGACAAGTCAGCCCCATAAGGTCACTGGGCAAACAGGTTAGTATAAATAGAGATCAGAAGATCTCTATTTAGATCATTCGGAAAGTCATATCTCTCTCACTCAGAAAGTGGCACACTAGTGAGGAGGAGGATCATCTGCTTCTAGGAGACTATCTCAAGTGTATTTTGGTTGTACTTTGGTTGAGCCATTGCTCTCTCTATCTCTAAGGGAGTTGTGGGGTTTTTCACCTTAGGGTTTTCCCCACGGAAACTCTGTGTCTCTTGTCTCTCATGCTTTTGATTCTTGTGATGCTTGTCATGCTTATTGTGATTGTTATGCATTGATATACTGTATATGTTATTCTCTTAGTGAATATCCTAGAGTATTGTGAATTAATGCTCAAAATTTAACACTTAGTTGTGGCCTCCACCTCCTGTTCTCTACAACGGACATCATCCGATCCTTTGCTACGGAATTTTCATTCTGACGAGTCCATTATGGAAATCATGAGTGCAGATGATCCTCTGTTCGTCTTTCCTTCCCTTGTTGGATACTGTGGAGAACAACATTCACACCATATTTACACCGGATGTATACTCTGGCTCTCAGTCCTTGATACTTGCATGTCAAACGGAATCTGAAGGCAATTTATCCAACATTGAGCCTACCACTCTGATAGACATTTTGGTTACTCCTGGTGTAGTGGAACACATTTAGTTAGGCCAGAAGTGTTCCCCTGAAGAAGTCATCACCACCGCGGCCTTATTCAAGTGATTCTGAGACGTGTTCGCTTGGACCTACGAGGAGATGCCTGGGATAGACCCCTCCATTGTTTTACACGAAATTAAAACCTATCCCGACGTCAAACCTGTCCGCCAAAAGTTGCGACCGGTACACCCTCGGAAGACTGCAGAAATCAAGGCAGAGATTGAGAAACTCTTGAAGGCCGGATTCATTTACCCTGTCCCATTGACATAGTAGGTCTCAAACGTCGTCCTTGTGAATAAAAAGTAGGGGACCATTCATGTCTGTGTCAATTATCGGGATCTCAACAAAGCTTGTCCCAAGGACAACTACCTGACTCCCTTCATCGACCAGATTATCGACAATTGTGCTGGAAGTGTCATTTTTTCATTCATGGATGGCTTTTTCGGATACAACCAAATTGAGATCCACCCCGCCGACCAACACAAGACTGCTTTCATCTGTCCTTGGGGAACGTTTGCATATCGCAAAATTTCATTTGGTCTTAAAAACACTGGCGCCCCATTCTAGCGGGCCATGTCGTATGCCTTCCATGATGTGAAGGACTTTGTGGAACCTTACGGATGGCCTCCCTGCCCACTCAAAGCAGCGTTAGTTCCACTTAGATCATCTGATGACCGTTTTCCTCAGATGCAGGCGGTACAATATCTGTCTAAATCCTCACAAGAGTATTTTTTGTGTCGAGTCCGGATGCCTCTTAGTCTTTATCATCTCTAAAGATGGGATCCGTATTGATCCCTTGAAGGTGGAAGCCATTGTTGCTCTTCCAACTCCAACCAATATTACGGAACTTCAGAGTTTGCAAGGAAGAGCAACTTATTTACAGCGCTTCATTTGTAATTTCACGCAAAAGATGCAAGGATACATGAAATTGATGAAAAAGGACATCCCGTTCATCTAGGATGACCAAGCTCAATGATCTTTTGATAGTTTGAAACATGCCATTATGCATGCCCCTGTGATCCAACTGCCGAATTACTATCGAGATTACATTTTATATCTCGCTGCTTCCGACACCACTATCGCCATGGTTTTGGTACAGGAAGACCAGAATGCCCAAGAACATGTGATATACTATGCCATTAAAGGTCTCATTGACGCTGAAACTCGTTATTCACATGTTGAGAAGCTCGCTCTTGCGGCAGTCATAGCCATGCAGAAGTTCCAACATTACATTTTGCTTCGCACCACCACCATCATCGTTGATTTGAACCCCATGTACCACGTTCTGACTCGTCAGGTACTTGGGGGCAAGTATTCATGCTGGATCGTGATACTGCATGAATTCAATCTTCTTTTCAAAAAATCCAAGTCGAAAAAGTATTTGGTGTTTGTTGAGCTCATCTGCGATCTCCCTCATACTGATGTAGAATCTAATCCCAATGACTCTTTTCTGGATGAGTCATTGTTTCTTATCAGTACGTCTGATCCATGGTATGGAGATATCACATTGTATATTCAAACCCAACGTTTCATCCTCGAATTGTCTCGTGACGACCACCGTCGTATACGCCATCATGCAAAGTATTATCTGATCATCAGTGATACTTTGTACCGTCATGGTATCGAATCTATTCTTCAACGTTTTGTGATTCATGACAAGGATGAACACGTTCTGAATGGCTGTCATGCTGGGACATGTGGCGGTCACCTCTCTAGGATGGCTATAGCCCAGAATATTTTGTGTGCAGGATATTATTGGCTGTCTATCTTCAAAGATTGCATCGAGGTCATAAAAAAATGTCCTCCATGTTAACATTTTCATATGAAAAAGTGCACCCATCCCGTCCCGTTACACCCGGTTATTGTCGTTGTCCCCTTCTCTAAATGGGGCATCGATTTCATGCATTGTAAGCCTACCTCGGTCGGGGGGCATAGTTACGTCATTATAGCTATGGACTATTTTACAAAGTGGGTCGAGGCAATGCCTACATACACGAATGACAGCAAGACCGTCGCACTCTTCATGTTTAATCATGTAATAGCACGATTTGGGGTTCCTCAAGCGATAATTACTGACCATGGTTCTCACTTTATGAACCATATGGTTGACGAGTTGAGCGATAGATTGGGTTTTCGCCATGAAAACTCAACACCGTACTACCCACAACCGAACGGACAGGTCGAGGCCATTAACAAGGTCTTGAAAACTATGGTCCAACGTATGGTGGGTATGCAAAAGGCCAATTGGCATAACATGCTCTTCTCCGCACTTTGGGCTTATCGAACCTCCATTAAAACCGCCACTGGATTTACTCCCTTCCAACTAGTGTATAGATTGGAGGCAGTCCTTCCTATCGAGTGCGAGATTCCGTCCCTCAAACTCGCCATCGAACTTCTCCCAAACACTACTACCGAGGAAGAATGGTTCCTCTACCTAGCTAAGCTCGACGAGAGTCGCCGATATGTCGCTCTTGCCAACGAGGCTCATAAGAAATGCATCAAATCATAGTACGACAAGTCGGTAGAACCTCGCACCTACATTGAGGGAGATTTGGTCCTCACATATGACCAAAAACATGATAAGCTGGGGGCAGGAAAGTTTGAGTCCATGTGGCATGGACCTTACATAGTGAAACGCGTATTGGAGAAGGGAGCTTATGAGCTTGAAGACTACGACGGGATATCTTTGGGTGAGCCCTGCAATGGGATCTACCTAAAGAGGTACTATGCCTGAGTCTTTCACGCATAAGTACTTTTGTATATACTATACATGGCATGTGTGTGTTTTTGTGTGGTGTGACGGTTTGATTTGTTGCGTGTTTAGATCTTGTTTCATTTCTTATACCATGTTCTATCTACATGTGCAGATGGCAACATGCTATGGATTCGTGGATGGCGCCAGCCGGCATACCCGTAACCTTGCTTCGGCAGCCTGGGTACTCTATTCACCTACTGGCGAGCTCATCAGCTTAGGGGGAATGTGTCTAGGTTTCGCAACCAACAATGCTGCAGAATATCAAGCAGTCATTGGAAACCTAACTGACGTTATTTCCTGGGGTATGGACCATGTTGTTATCCACTTGGATTCTCAAGTAGTGGTCTCTCATCTTAACCGAGTCTACGCCATCCGCGATCCCACCTTACTCCGTCTCTATAGACAATTACATCTTTTGGAAAGGTCCTTTGAGTCCATTCAGTACCTACACATTCCACAAGATGTTAACACAGTTGCCGACTCTATGGCCAACTTCATCTTAGATTGATACATTGCACACACATAAGCATATTCATGAATTGTTAAAAGTAGACATAACATGTAAATAATTGATTTTATAAGAAAACACATAAACAAGATCACACCATTCATCCATTTAAAACAAATAATGTATAAACCGCTGGAATGTCTATATATATATCATAAAAAGTAGTCCTGGTACAAAATATGATGCACGACGGGCTTTCAGTGAGTCTCTACAAAATCTGAAGCCTCGTAGCTTTCAGTAAGTACAAAAATATGAGGCCTCTAAGCTATCAATACATGATAACAATACCAGGCCTAGCGCCTGGAATGTACACCCCTAGGTCTAATAGCTCTGGTCTGCTGAGTGTGGAAATAGTCAACTGTTCTCGCAACCCTACGAAGCAGCGCGTAGTTGCTCCAACCGTATACACCTGCATGGGATGTGGTACCTCATCTGCCATCGGCTCGGGAACGTCTAGCGTCAAACCACTCAGGTTCGCGTAGACTCCATCCATCTCTGTGATCGCAGCATGTACGGCTGGAGCCATGACTGCTCCCTCTCCTCTCTCTCTCTCCTCGCAGGAAGAGAGACTCCCACTGGTCGTACGGGGCCCACATCTGCACACACATGTTGTTAACTCGTCAGCACTATAACAAAAAAATCATAAATGCAGAAAACTTAAAAGGTACAAAGGTTATTGTTCTTACCTATGTCTCCCCATGCTGCTCCCTCAGGTAGTACCAAGTCTGGGTCATCTTGGTAGTCCATACCACTGTATAGGTAATCCTCTACCATAAGTAACTGGCCCTCTAGCCAGCTGAAGAACTCACTACCATATGAGATGATGGGGCCCCCACCATGTCGGGCCATCACCTCTGTCCATCTATCCATGTGAGGATCCCTGGGATAACTGTCATCCAATGGAACCTGCAGGTGCAGAAGGGGAACCCGATCCAATAAGAACGAGATCACTATCTATCCGTAGCCGAACTGTTTGAGCTCTCCTCGCCGACACTTGGTCAGCTGAGCTCAAATTTTTGCGAGGAGTCCCTCGCACCAGTTGAAGATCTTTAGAGACACACATTCCTCCGCATATAGCATTGTTGGTAGAATTTTTCCCTACGGATAAGTCAAAATTCTCTTAAATTAAAGTAGATTCAAAACTAACTCTAAGATAAGAACAAAACAAAACAAATACTACCTTGAAATTCCTGATCTAACTTTCACAACAAGATTACATGCATTTAGAAGATATAAAAGATATAACTCACCTTTCAATTCGACGTTTGTCCCGCTTCTAGCTTTTGATCCCAAAGCTCCCAAGTAGAACCTGTTGAAATCAAACAAGGAACAAGCATACAAACTTCCAAATACCTTGAAGCAAATACTAGATTCAAATCTATACTAGATACATTCCATGTTAGAAATACATATCATACACATGAAATGGGAAAAACAAGACAAGTTATCTTTATTACAAACTTGAAGAATGCTTACAAAGGTTGCTTGATGTCCAAGCCAATCCTCCAGCTCCAAGTGCTTCCTCCTCTAGCTATCTCCACAAGGCTGCAAGATCATAAGTTTGATACCTCTAAGAGTCCTCCCCTTTGCTCATGGAATGGCTCTCTCTTAGAGTATGAGGTAGGGTTAACTAACAAGAGAGATGGGTGGATCTAGGGAGATTTTAGTGGATCAGGTTTGCTAATCACAGAAAGTGAGTTAGGATCGAATCAGGGACCTTAATCCTCCAAAATCTCTCGAAAATAAAAATCCCATAAGCCATGGCAAAAAGGCTAAATAAAGTGTACCGCACCCCTAGATCAGAGCATAACGCGGTAGTACCGCGTGTCAGGGACAGAGCATAGCACGGTAGTACAGACTACCGCGCACCTATAACTGAGCAAGGCACGGTATTTAGGGTAAATGAAGTCTCATCTAGGGTGATTCTTGTCAGAGTAGGTTTACTTTCAAGGATCACTCATCATTTTGTCTCTTCTGGGTGTTTTAAGCAGTAGAGGAAGTGTCGTCAACTCTATTTGGGGTGGAGATGCGACACTGTGGAATATGGAGGTATAACAGATGCCCCCTAAAGTGTGAGGTCAGAAGGGACTGATGGCCGAAAGAATTTACAAATATTGTGCAGAGATAGCATCGAGGAGAGAGACAAGGAGCTGAAACATAAACAAGATGTCAGATATACCACCGAGGCGGGCATCCCCATGCTCGGAAACAAATGACTCAAAGCATGGCTGTCGACCAATACATTGCAGATCCATGAGTACTGAGATGATATAGACTGTAGACAAATCATGGTTGCTATGAACAGGTGTAGATCCATGAGACAGTAATGACACAGCCACGACCAATACAAAAAGTGGATCTGTGTGACGATACAAAGGATATATCCAACACAACCTGGACGCAATCAAGATACAAAGGTGCGCCCAGGGTCTTCTACCCGATCGCAAATGATACAAATCTAGCCATGTGAGTACAAAGTGTTGAAGTCGAACATGGTAGAAACCATTTGATTACCGGTCAATCATGTGAACCGTTAACAAATGCGAGGGAAATCACCAATGATGACAATGATCCCCAAGGTATCAGAAGTACATCTCAACGAAATGCGAATAGATGAGTTGACGTCAAGCATTCGAGAGATTGTTCGATCAGAGGTCAGTGATGTAAACCTACTGTCGAACACGAGGAAACTTGCCATTGAGGCATGTAGGTACCAAGGTACTAATAGTTGATCTCTGAGTCCAATTCCCAGATAGTGATTTGGCGTCGACGGGAATATACTCGTCGAAGGTAGGCCTTAATGTTTCCCACATCATCGACACGAAATCGAAACGAAAGATGGTATAAGATGATGAGACAATGGAGTATGTACTGACACAGCGGAGGTCTGACACAATGAACGACTCTGGACACTGCAACCCTTTGAACATGTAACGGCATGTAACAGGACTTGGCAGCAGGGATTACTGATAGCAAAGGATAGACACCGAATGAGTAGGCTCGTGGCTAGGGAGACAACTGAGGATGATGACCATAACTCAGTGAAAAAATAGATACCCAGTATAGACAAGGGACAGACACATGCCATGTTCAAAGGTAACGACTGACAAGCTGCTGAAAACAACCTTGACTTGTTCCCCCTATTCCCCTGACATGATAGATGAGTACCTCTTTGTTGTTTTTCGATCTTGAAGAGGATAACAGATGCTCAGTGTAGCTCATCTCATAGATGAGTCCAATCTCACATGTTTTACGAACCTGAGAAAGGAGAGGTTCATCCCAAAGCGGGTCCTTCGATGTTAAATTTTAACGAGTCCAAGGAAGGAAAACTCGGTAGTTTTTCACATTTAGAGAGCCTGAAAAACTTAAAGGAGGCTCCATAGTGTACTTTTTCGTAAATTTAGTCCCTTGATCCCGAAAAAGTGTAAAACAATTCCCGAGAGAACTCTCCCAGCCAATATTGACTGAGGTATACCTTTCTCGTAAATAGTCTAGACGGGCCGAAAAAGGGGTAACCTATCACCGAATAGACGACCTTTCAGATACTTTTACAAGTGTGAAAGAGTCAAGATCACTTGGCAATCTTTTCAATTTTAGGGAGTCTGAAAAGAGCTTAACTATGGACTCCAATGGTCTTTTTCGTAATTTTTAATTACTCTGGTCCGAAAAGAGAATAAAATACAACCAGGATAATACTTTCCTCATCGTTTAACGAGCATGAGTAAAGCTGACCAAACTCGACACCATTTACTTGGGTTTGACAAGCACGAGATGGGTGTGAAAAGCGCTTGGAATCTTTTTCAAGTTTTAATCCAGAGCACGAAAAAGATAAAGTAGGCTCAACATGAAGGTCAAACGATGAATAAACACCAGTGTGAATATACCGTCTTTAAAGGAGATTCTGTCAATAAGTGCTCATAAAACCAGACATTAGTAATGTGAAATGAGTTTTATTTTAACTAGATAAAATAATGAGTAAAAATGAGTGAAAAAGCTATATAAAGGATAGGTGAAAATGGAAAGTTACCATTTCACTTGTGTATTTACCAAAAGAGGAGATTTTACCCATTTGAGGAGCAAAACTTCAAGAGTTGATATCTGGAGATTCGGGGCACCATTTCAACAACCGTCTGCGCCAGGTAAGAGCTTACAAGCTTCTCTTTCATTTCATGTATGGATAACTTGCTTTCAGTAGGAAAAAGTGATTTTTTGGGCAAGCCCTATTAAGCAAAAATCGCCCTCCACAGTACCGCGCGGGGCCCATATTGGGAAACGCAGTACTGTATAACAGTACCGCACTATGAAATTAAATAGAGGCGCGGTACTGTACAGTACCGCGCGGCCCGATTTTTCCCAGGCGCAATAGAGGCAAAAAATAGGATGAGAAAATCATTTTTTTCCAAATATTTAGCTGAGATCAAATTGTTAAATAGTTACTAAATGTTTTCCATGCCCTTTTGCTGGTGTTTGAAACTTATTTGGAGCAAAATGGTCCATTGGAAAGAAAGAGAACATGAAGCGGGTGATTTGGAGGCTGAAAATGACCTACCAACTGTGACTGCACTAAGGGAATGCGGTTTGTTGAAATTATTCAGACCAAAGGCATTCGTCAGCAAGCCAAACTTCTCACCCATCTTATTCAATTGTGGGACCTCGACATTCAAGCTTTCTGAGTGGGAGAACACACCCTCGAGATTGAACTCGAGGATATTTATTTCCTCACAGGTCTCTCGAAAAGAGGATCCCAAGTGAACTTTACTGGATACATAGCCTCGGAGGTGAGCACAGATGCATTGATTGCTCGGTATTGCCATCAGGGTTCGAGTAAGAAAAGCGGCAAAGTGGTCATCAAAGATGTTATAGAACTTCCTGTAAGAACCGTGTTGTTCACCATCACACGTGCAGCAGGGAGCACGGGTCCCCATCAAGCATCCCGTACACAAATGAATCTCGCAGTGGATTGTATGGAGGGAACAGTATTCAACTGGTGTGAGGCGGTGTTGACCAACCTCAAAGAGCAAGTGCACAAGTGTAGGGTTGGAGAGAATTTCCAATTTGGTTATGGGAGTATCTTGGTCACCTTCTTTTTGGTGAGGGTGCCATTGTTGCGCCCACAGATAGCTATGCCTCACCATCCACCTACCGAGCCATGGATGGCTCGATGGAGTGATTATGCAGGACGTCTTGGAGGGCCACAACATTTGGCTTTTGGTGAGGATTTCTTCTCATAGCTCGAGGAACAGATAGTTATGATTGATGAATACCCCTATGCAGGGGTGTACTTCCGCGAGGACATCGACTTGGCACTGCCGGAAGACGAGGATTGGGACAACTCAGGTATGACCTTCATGGATATATATTTTTTCTTTTTTGAATATATATTTTTATTTCTTTTTTAGAATGTGTAAAAGACTTTTAATGTATGTATGTATGCATGTCGGAGATCGTGGACCATAGAGACCGGCTGGGTACTCGCCATTACGTCGAGGTGGTATTGATCGCCAAGTCATCCCAGATGAAGAAGAAGACGAGGATGAGGCAGGAGGAGTCCGGGATATAGAGAGAAACCTACAGGGATTGACTCATGGTATCCCTGCTATGAGGATGGATGATGTCCCTTTGCATCTCCAGCAGCATACCGTAGGTGTGCCTAGGCGTATCGGCCGACTCCTTCGTAGGGTGGCTCGAGCTGTAGTGTGTTATCACCAGCAGCGTGAGGAATCTGACGAGCGACATGATAGATCTCCTAGATCTCCCTAGATGGCAGTTTTTATCTTTTTGCAGCATGTATACGATCTGTAGGCTTTGAGAGCCAAATTTTTGTATGGGATTTGGTCCCAAATTTTGTCTTTAGACACAAACTATATGTATTTGGAAAAACACTTTTATATACAGTCATATGGACCTATTTTCATGATCTATTTATTTACAATGACTTGTGCGTTTTATTTTTGTGATGTGTTTTTTTATGTATGGGCAAGATGCCAATCCAACATGTAATTAGCTAATGAATCAGCTATACAATTGAATTCTCTTGGTATGTGTTGATATGAAATAAAATTAAAAGATCGTTCCAAGAGGCGTACCCTCCGAAATAAACGAAGTAGGATAGGATCGCAAACTGTGTAAACACGATTCAGATGAGAAACCATGAGTTGAGAGTCTAAAAAGACTGATAGGGAGTCAATTCCAAGTGAAGCAACCTCCGTCAAGAGTCCGATGACTGCATGGTACTCTGCGATATTGTTGGTTGCAGGACCCAAACAATTGGCTCCTGAAGATATCAACTCGCCAGTGGGAGAATAGACTACCCATGCTGCGGAAGTGAGATTCCGGGTATGCCGGCTTGCACCATCGATGAATCCGAAGTAGGCAGACATCTGCGCATAAGATCACGAGTCAAAGTAAGAGAGGATACATGAGGTCCACGTGCACACCAAAAAGTGAAAAAAAAAGCTAAGTACACTATGTACAAAAAGTAACCCGCGTAGGGTAACCTTACGCGTAGAAGCGTTTGAGGTATAGCCCATTGCGGGGACGTGCCGATGGCGTACCATCACAATCGATGAGTTCATAGGCTCCTTTCTCTAAGACACATTTTACAACAAAGGGGCCATACCACATAGATTCTAGTTTTCATTTTCCGAGTTTATCGTGCATTTGATCATACGCGAGTACGAGGTCTCCTTCATTGAAAACCCGAGGTTGAACGGATTTATCATATTGTGCTTTGACGCATTTCTTATGAGCTTCATTGGCTAAAGCAACATCGTGGCGGGTTTCATCTAGCTTGGCTAGGTATAGAAACCGTTCCTCTTCGGAAGTGGTGTGGGGAAGTAGCTCTATGGCTATCTTAAGTGATGGAATTTCACATTCAATCGGTAAAATGGCTTCTAGGCCGTACACTAGTTGGAATGGTGTAAACCCAGTAGCACTTTTTACTGAGGTTCGGTATGCCCATAGTGCTGAAAATAGAGCTGAGTGCCAGTTGGATTTCTGAGTACCCACAATACGCTGAATCATTCATTTCAGGACTTTGTTAATGGCTTCAACTTGGCCATTGGCTTGTGGGTAGTACGGGGTTGAGTTTTCATGGCGAAAACCCAACTTGGCACTTAGTTCCTTGATCGTATGGTTCCTGAAGTGGGAGCCATGATCGGTCACAATGGATTGTGGGACACCAAATCTAGCTATAATGTGATTGAATATGAATTGTGCTGTTGTTTTGTCGTCCTTAGCATACGTAGGCATCGCTTCATCCCATTTTGTGAAATAGTCGATAGCTACTATGACATAGCTATGCCCCCCGGCTGAAGTGGGCTTACAGTGCATGAAATCTATGCCCCATTTGGAAAAAGGGCCAATGGCAATAACAAGATGGAGTGGAGTAGGGTGCGAGCGTGTTTTGCAATGAAAGAATTGACATGGTGGACACTTCTTGACTGTTTCAATGCAGCCTTTGAAAATTGAGGGCCAGAAGTATCCTACTCGCAGTATTTTCTGGGCCGTAGCCATCCCAGAAAGATGACCACCACATGCTCCAGCATGGCAGTCATTAAGAACGTGTTCCGCCTCTTCTAGGGTCAAACAACGTCGGAGAACGGTGTCGACACCACGTCAATACAGAGTATCGTTGACTATGAGGTAGTATTTGGCGTGATGTCAGATGCGTCGACGTTCATCGCAAGTGAGGTCGGGGTGGAAGCATTGGGTTTGGAGATATAATAAAATATCCCCGTACCACGGATCAGACATGCTAATGAGGAACAACGATTCATCAGGAAGAGAATCGATGGGCTCAGATTGCTCGGTAGCACGGGGCAAGGTACAAATCAACTCAGCAAAGACCAAAGACTTCTTGGACTTGGCTTTGACAGATTCCAAGTCAAACTCTTGAAGGATGACGATCCAATGAGAATATTTTCCCCCAATCACTTGGCGTGTGAGGATATAATACATTGGATTGAAATCGGCTATAACAGTGGTCCGGCGGAGTAGAATGTAATGACGGAATCTCTGGACAGCAAAAACTGTTGCCAGAGCCAATTTTTCAACATGTGAATAACGCGTTTCGGAGTCGAGAAGACTCTTACTAAGATAGTATACCACATGTTCTATGCCGTTGTGGTCTTCTTGGACTAGCACCATACCGATGGTGGAAGTTGAAGCTGCGAGATAAAGAATGTAATCCCGTGTGTAATCGGGGGGTTGGATCACAGGATCTTTGGTTAAGGATGCCTTGAGATTATCAAAGGAGCGTTGGGCTTCGTCATCCCAGATGAAGGGAATGTTCTTCTTGAGAAGCCTCATGTAGCCTTTTGTTATCTCGGAAAGATTACAGATGAAACGGTGCCAAAAGTTTGCATGCCCTTGCAAACTCTAAAGTTCTGGAATGTTTGTGGGGGAAGGCAGAGCTAAGATAGCTTCTACCTTAGCAGGATCTAAGCATATCCTGCTTTTGGAGATTATGAAGCCCAGAAGTTTTTCGGCTTCCATGCAAAAGACACACTTATGTGGATTCAAACGGATATTGTAGCGACAGCACCTTTCGAAAATGGCACCTAAGTGATCAGGATGGTCTTCCCTGGTCTGAGAATGAGCGGGAAGATCATCAAGATATGGTTCTACAATATGTTTGATATCGTGAAACGCGTACGACATCGCCCATTGGAAAGTTGCTCCAGCGTTTTTAAGGCCAAAAGGTAACTTTCGATATGCGAAAATCCCCCAAGGGCAGATAAAGGCTGTTTTGTGCTGGTCAGCTGGGAGGATATCGATCTAATTATAGCCAGAAAATCCATCCATAAATGAAAAGATGACACTCCTGACACAGTTATCGATGATCTGGTCGATAAACGGAGTTGGGTAGTTGTCTTTTGGACAAGCTTTGTTCAAGTCGCGGTAATCGACACAGACTCTGATCGTTCCCTGTTTCTTGGCTACGGGAACGATGTTAGATACCCATTCTGTCAATGGGACAGGATAGATAAAACCAGCACGCAAAAGTTTTTCAACTTCTGCTTTAATAGCGCCTGCCTTACGAGGATGGACGGGTCGAAGTTTCTGCCGAACAGGTCTGGTGCCAGGAAAGGTTGGAATTTCATGGACCACAATCGAGGGATCTATTCCTGGCATTTCTTCATAACTCCACGCAAAAACATCACGAAAGGTTTTGAAGTAGGCACTATAGAACTCCATTTCGAGGGGAGTACATGTTTTGCCAATATGTATGTTTTCCACGATACCAGGCTTCACCGAAATATCTATGGGAGTGGTTGCCATAAGATTAGCCAGGTTTCCTTCAGAAAATATTTCGTCGAGGGAAGTGGGAAACTTGGTTTGAACCATCCCAAGTGAAGTACTGGGTTTTGTATCAGGCTCAAGCGTGTGAATAGTGGGGAATGAAGATCGATGGTGAAAATCTCCCCATGGTGGCTCATCACCGCACATAACCTCCATAATTGATTCGTCAGTGGGAAAAATCAAATTGAGAGGATCGATAAATGGTAGGGGCGAATGAGTCTCAGACGAGAGCTGTGCCACAGTATGATGTGTAGAACAGTCGACCCAATCGGTGGCTGATTGGATCGCTTCATACGCTGCGAGGTTTCTATTCAAAGGCATAGAGTTTCCATAGTTTTCAATCTGAGCGGGACTCGGAATCACCCATGAATCATTGGAAGGGGTGACATTTGATGAAATCATGTTGACTGGTTGAACATGGGTCCCTAGCTCTGGAAAAACTCCAATAAGGGACGAATCCTTCATGAGACCAACACCAATGTCTTGGAACCGGTAGCGAGGTTGATCCAATAACGGGACGGTGTTGGTGGAGTTTGGATGAGAGTCTGGGATACAGTAATCAAGTTGATCAATAGTGACAATTTTCCCTTCATGAGGAAATTGCACAATCCGGAAGACTGTAGATGCTATGGCAGTCATGGCGTAAAACCAGTTCCGACCAAGTAAAAGATTGTAATCTAATGGTGCATCTACGACTTCAATATGTAAGGATACTGTTTTGCCCCCCAGTTCAACACCAATTGAGGGAATGAGTCCATAAGGTTGAAAAAGGTTGAAAACCGTGTCCATCGAATGCCCTGAGAGTAGTGGGAGAAGACGTGACTTCGGGTGAGCCCAAGGCTCTCCAGCAATTCAAAGACATGATCGACGTGGAGGCACCTTCATCTAACACAGTGCGATGGATGCTATTTCCACGGATTTTTGTATGAACCTGGAAGGCTAACTGGTGAGAAAGCCGAGGTTTGGTGTGTTCCAATTCAAACATAATAGAGTTTGAAGTATCTGGGTCCATTTCCCCCAGTGCTGAAAGTAAGGTTCTACGCTGTGTGGGGCAGTGTTGAAGAACCTCGAGAGTTGACATGGCGCAAGGTGCTTGAGCTAAATCCTCAACGATGTTGTAGTTTTGGGAAGCTCGTGCATTGGGATTAAATGTCGCCTTTCGTATGGTGCCCTTGGGTGGGCATAGCACTGTGTCCGTGAGCGGTCTCTCAATATGGAGATGGCCAATAGGGGGGGAAATAGGAATTGGATCTTCAACAGGAGATTTTCCTTTGGCTATCTCTGACTGTTTGTTTGAACTTGGAGGATTCTCATATGTCTTTGAATGAGTGGTTATATGAATCTCCTCATTACTCATCATCAGGATTTCGCGATTTGTGGACGTCTCTCCGCGATTTGGGTTGCTTGAGTTGCCTCCTTGTGGGGTTTCTTGGGCAACCATCTGCTGTTGCTGTTGAGGGAAAGGGTCAGTTAATACTGTCGGGCGAGAGGATCCTTAAACAAACTTGTTGACTTCATCCTCGTAGGGACCGTCACGTGTGTAGTGATCATCTTGACAAATTAGGCAGGGAAACTTAGCCTTTCGACGTGGTTTCTGGTCGTTGTGGGTGGGTTGTGGCTTGGGGTTCTCTTGCTAGTTCTTTTTAGGTTTACCACGATTGTTTTTCTTCTTTCCTCTGAATGGTTGTGACGTAGATTGAACTGCGTTCACTTCGGAGGAGATAGCAGGGGAAGTAGTAGCTTTTGAAGCAGCCTGAGATAGAGTGGGGGAAGCAGAAGCTTGTTGTCCCGTCGAGTTGGTAGTAGGCTGGGCCTTGACTGAACCGAAAATACCGTCAATGGGAGGTTCAGTGATAGGTTTCGTTGGATCAGTGGTAACGGCGGCATGGGGAAGAAGTTCGTGTAAAGTGCCGGATTGGGTGTATACCAAATCCATGTATTGAGCTACCGAGATGGCTTGTTCTTCTATGACCGGCCCGCGCATAGCGATATCCCTGGCTATGGGAGGAAAAAAGGATTTCGTGAACCAATCAGCGAGTAGTTGATCTGGAATAGGTGCCTTGATTAGCCTACAGCATCGACGCCACTCGTGGATGTGATCCGAAATGTGTGTAGAAGTGGTTTGACGCAGTGAGGTTAACAGTTCTGTCCCAGTCTCATATCGGATGGGGAGTTGGAAGTGGGTCAGAAAATGCATAGCCAAGGTGTTGAAATCGTGGAAAGAGTGTTGTGGCAGCTCGATGTACCATTTTGCTGCCATGTCGGTAAGTGTACGTTGGAAGAGCCGTAGTCGAATGGAATCGTCCATCAAGGAGTTGGATGAACACCAAAGATGGAAGGTCATTACGTGGTTCTTGGGGTCTTCCCCGGGCTTAGCATCAAACTTAGGAATGTCCGACGGGAGTTTGGCTGGAATGGGTGGCCAGTGAGGTTCATGCCATATGGGATTGTTAATGAGCCTCGACAAATCGGGTAAGTCTAGCGTGGCCAAAAAGGGAAGTTGACGATTAGTCTGCAGGTATGAGTAATAACCGTGTGGTGCAGAGAAACCTGGGGGGGCCTGCATAGCATATTGTTGTGTGTTATACCCATTTGTGTTTCCCGGGGGGTATTGCTGGACGTTCTGTGGATAGTAAGCCATCTAGTTGACCGGTTGAGTGTTGGTAACTAGTTGGTGGATGTTCTGCTGAGTGGGGATAGTAGGTATGGTTCCCTGGGGTTGCTGAAACCCAGGGATGGTTGCTGCTCCTAGTTGGGGAAAAGTTCCTTGTAGTTGTTGTATTCCAGGGATGGTACCACTATATTGAGTAAGTGGAGGGTTTTCCATAGCATGGTTGGGGGGTGGCTGCGACATTGGTGTCCATGGAAGGTTCGTTCCTCCTTGAGGGATGAGTGGAAATTGGAGGGATGGGTTCCATGGAGTTGTAGTAGCTGAAGGATAAGGGAAGCCGGAGTTCAGGTTGGGGGGAATCTAAGATTGCCCCCCAGCTGGGTTCTAGTTTCCAAATAGTGAGTACCCCCCACTCTGTGGGTTTTGAGGGTCCCAAGAAGGAAGCATACGCGACAGGGGATGTTGAGGATGAGGTCCGGTTGGAAAACCGGTATAAGGTTGTCCGCTGCCAGGTGTGTTGTACATACCATACTGAGCAGATGCTGCTAGTTGGGAGGGTTGTTGGATGGAGCCAATGGGTTGTCCTCCAGTAGATGGGTTGGATGGCCCTATAGGAGGAGGTTGTGGACTAGGAACGGGGTTCCAAACAAAGGGTTATGCTCCAGCTGGTTCGGTTGATGGCCCACCAGGGGGAGTTTGGTTGTTGGAGTTGGGGACCATGGCAGTCGGTTGTCCACCTCCTGAGATGGTGTAGATAGTGGCTGAAGGTGATCCTCCGGTCAAAACAGAAGATCTAGCAGTATGACGTGGTGTTCTTCCATCGCTAGCCAAATACGATAGTGTTGATTGGCCAACGGTGCCAAAAGTGCCGATTTGTGGAGGGGGTCTTCCATATCTGACAGGCGAGGACAGAGAAAAAACTGGGTTATCCCTCATAGAATGTGCGCCAAAAATGGGTGATGGAAGCAAATGTGGGGAATTTAACCCAGGGGTATCGGCTTCATCCATAGCGTGTTCAATGATAGGAGGACCATCGAAGACTGGGTCCAGGTTCATGTCCTGGAAAGGGTTTTCGGGGTCCGGCGGGAACCTAGGTATAGTAACGTCTGAAGGTCCGGAGTCGTCTGCATAGGAGTGATGAAACTCTGTGCTAGACGGGATGTTGGGATCCCGATAGTCAGGAGGACGAGTAACAGGGGGATATCTAGAAGCTGTCGAGAGCATTTGCTCTGTATCGCGTTTAAACTGTGCCGATGCTAATGGGGAATTTTCTAGACTAACCATACTAGAATGAATGGAAGCCATGATCTCATGTCCCGGAGGATGGTTGGGGAGAGATATGGTGTGAGGTACGTTGCTAGAAGAACTGGTTTCCTGCGGATGAACGCTGGGTGGCGTGGTGATAGCAGGAGGAAGCTCCGCCTGGGAAGTGATGAAGCCATAATCAGGTTCAAAAGGTGTTTCAGGAAGTCGAGTGTCTTCAATAATTTCGACGTACCCGCCCGGGACTGAAATCAATCCAGGTATATCCTGGTCGGACCCTTCAGTGGTGCCAACAGATCTGTCAGTGTCATCGTGAGAAGTTTATGGTGGAAGGGAGGTGTTGACATCAGGTAGATGGATGACCTCTGGTCTAGTATTTTGGGCTGTACTAGATTCATCCGCTGTAATGTTGTCCACTGTGGTAGATATATCTGGAATAACAGTGGGTGAAGTGACAGTGGGAGTCTCAGATATGCTAGTGGTTGCAGAAATTGCAAGAGATTCTGAGACTGTGCTGTGAGTAACGGTTACAGGCGGAACTGAAGATGTTGTACGTATCGGCGATGGAATGTTCCCTCGATCGGCACCGCGGCCAGGAGGAGCGGGAATGCGTGATACAGGTGGACCGGAAGTCTGTGGCAGTGGTGGTGGTGGAGGGATTTGGACCTGTATTCTTCGTTATCTCCGTGGTTGTTCTGACATAATGATAAGAAAATGAAATCCGGGGGCAGTTTCGTAACAAAGAACTCAAAAACTCTAATGCAGCCGAGTGTGCAGAAGAGGAGCTAGAAAAAGCAAGGCTCGCAGGCCAAAAAAGAAAGCTCTAAAATCTATACTGAGATCGGTGTCCCAATAAGCGAGATGAGAAAAATAATGGCCAGAATGCCAACAAGCAGTCACTAAAAATAAAAATTACCTTCTACAAAGATGAGATAACAAGCAAACTCCTAACTAAGAGCTGGAGACCTCAACAAGTTGTATCCTTCGCAAGGTGATGAAATCCAAGTCGAACAATACAACATGAGAGACCGATATGAGAAGGATATCCCTCTACTGAAAGGGATCCTGGGTAAAAGAGCCCTAGTATAAAAGTCACTAAGCTACCTCATTCATGACACGTTGGAAAAGGTTTTGGGCACTTCTGCCTTCCGAGGAAGACAATAATCGATATTGCCTTAGGGCTAAGTGGAGTGCGGCATTCCACAGAGTCCGTCCGGTTCTCAATCTCACGGTCGTTTAACCCCTGAAAGTTAAAAACCATCAGGAGGCCCCTCCACAAACTGGCTGTGACCGTGTCAATAAATACTAGAGGATTTTAGTTCCCTAAAGACAACGACTATGTTTCATATGAAAATGACAAGGGGGAATTATTTTGATGCCTATCCCCGATGTCCTACCTAACTACCAAATTCTTTTGATTTCCTCAAGTGAGGTTAAATGTTGATTTAGTTAGGGAGATTAATTTTAGTGGTTGTATTACTCAATCGGGTAAATGGACATGAAACTTGGTGGTGTTGTGACGACCCAAACCATGCAAGTGAGAATGAATCGAAATAAGCCTTGTATTCGATGAAAACTAGCTATAGAAGGGAGAGAGTTCTTCGATCATAAATGCATGACTTTGACAAGCAATTAAAAACCAAAACAAAAACTTTTTTGTTTTCTTTTTGTAAATAGAGCCAAACTGAAATACTTCTTTCCAATTCACTGATCTTACAACTAATATGCTTCAAAAGATGAGAATTTTTGTGGCAAATTTCAATGGTTATCTTCCTAATGCACAATGATGCTACTAGACCATTTTAATCAAAATAACACAAATGTTTTCCAATGATAACTTTCAATATGAATTTTAATAATAGTAATGGAAACAATGTGACTATGAAAACTATACAATTCAGTAACAGAGAACAGTAGTAATGGTCTGGTTGTGATGGGAAGATCAAGCCAATGCACTCAAAGTGAAGGGGTGACCCTATGTGCCAATAATGCCACTAATTCACACAATAATCAAGCTCACAAAAAAGAAATAAACACACCGCACAGACTGTAAAATGAACAGGATGGTAACAGCAAACAGAAAATACCAACTTAGGCAGAGGAGGAGAAAAATGACTGAAAAACCAAGCAGGGGAAGAAAAAAAATTTGAAAAATTGCAGACACTACCACGTGTCAGAGTCAGACTACAGCGCGGTACTGCTAAACTACCGCTCTAGTACTAATGCAGGAAACGCGGTACTACCGCGCTGTGTTCAATGTAGAGGGTGCGGTACTGTTGCAAAGTGTGGAAAAGTGCAACTTTTGAAAAGAAAAATGAAAATTTCAGGGTTGCTGCAGACCCAGAGGACTCGTTGATCGCACAGGAAGGAAAAATACAGAGAGGAGGGGTGAATAAAGGTCAAAGAGACCGAAATTCAATACTAGTTTGAAAAGAGAGAAAAAGTCACAATTAAAAGATGGATAACAGTGAACTCAATCAATCAAATGAAATTCAAACCAACGGAGTCGCCATTCTTGTTGGTAGAATTTTTCCCTACGGATAAGTCAAAATTCTCTTAAATTAAAGTAGATTCAAAACTAACTCTAAGATAAGAACAAAACAAAACAAATGCTACCTTGAAATTCCTGATCTAACTTTCACAACAAGATTACATGCATTCAGAAGATATAAAAGATATAACTCACCTTTCAATTCGACATTTGTCCCGCTTCTAGCTTTTGATCCCAAAGCTCCCAAGTAGAACCTGTTGAAATCAAACAAGGAACAAGCATACAAACCAAATACTAGATTCAAATCTATACTAGATACATTCCATGTTATAAATACATATCATACACATGAAATGGGAAAAACAAGACAAGTTATCTTTATTACAAACTTGAAGAATGCTTACAAAGGTTGCTTGATGTCCAAGCCAATCCTCCAGATCCAAGTGCTTCCTCCTCTAGCTATCTCCACAAGGCTGCAAGATCATAAGTTTGATACCTCTAAGAGTCCTCCCCTTTGCTCATGGAATGGCTCTCTCTTATAGTGTGAGGTAGGGTTAACCAACAAGAGAGATGGGTGGATCTAGGGAGAGTTTAGTGGATCAGGTTTGCTAATCACAGAAAGTGAGTTAGGATCGAATCAGGGACCTCAATCCTCCAAAATCTCTCAAAAATCAAAATCCCATAAGCCATGGCAAAAAAGATAAATAAAGTGTACCGCGCCCCTAGATCAGATCATAACGCGGTAGTACCGCATGTCAGGGACAGAGCATAGCGCGGTAGTACGGACTACCGCGCACCTATAACTGAGCAAGGCGCGGTATTTAGGGTAAATGAAGTCTCAGCTAGGGTGATTCTTGTCAGAGTAGGTTTACTTTCAAGGATCACTCATCATTTTATCTCTTCTGGGTGTTTTAAGCAGTAGGGGAAGTGTCGTCAACTCTATTTGAGGTGGAGATGCGACACTGTGGAATATGGAGGTATAACAAGCATCTGAGACCGAGTAGCCAAGTGAGGAGCATGAATCCCTACTATCCTCGTAATGGTGAAGAGAATGACCCACAACGGATGCTCTCGCACATCTTTTATGGGAATCTTCCCACTATAAGCACGAGCAAGAGGAGTGCAGTGCTGTTGGATAATGTCCTCTACGGTTCAATCACTTCCCCGTGATCCAGTAAGAAGCAAATTGTCCCCCCTCCGGGACAATCCAGTCGAAAATTAGATGTCCTCGACATCTATAGTAAGCACGTGCTTGCCGATCACAAAATACTATTGAGCCGCATCCCAACATCTAAGCACATACGTCAACAAGGGGATTTGGGCTCTCATGCCCTGGATCTCAAAGAACTTCAGAAGACCACAGTTCCTCAGCATCGTCACACACAATGGATCGTTTTCAATTTGCATATCGTCTACCTCATGCTCCCGTTCTCGCCACTCCAAGACCATTTTGGCTGCTTGCAACCTGCCAAAAAGAGAGTTTAAACACTGTTAATACTCACTTCAACCATTGAAAGGTCATTTTTTGGGCTTGGTTTGATGGTTGGGATGAACGTTTCCGTCGTCGTGCCTCGTCAAATATGACAGTGCAACGTCGTCGCAGTCTACCTTTGCGGGATTTGCGACGACCCAAGTTCGTCGCAGTTCCCGTAAAGGCCATTTGCGACAACCCGAGGATGCAATAGCCCTCCACAAATCCACTCAAAACCCAAAAAATGAACCAAAATAAAAAATGTAAACTACTACAATTATGCTAGATGAAGTTTAGAGTTACCTACTCTGGATGGTGGGTGAAATGGTCGCTCGTAGCTCCCAAAATCGACAAGTGAAGTTTTGGCTCCAAATGGCACTTCTCCTCCCAAATTTGGCAAATGAAACAATGGTGACTCTATTTGACCCATTTTTCTATTTATAGATTAAAAGAATATTCCTTCTTCAAATATTTGATGCCTTTAGGTCATTTGTTATAGTTTAAATCATTTTTTATTTGCATTTGAACGCTTGGTTAACCATTTGACCTAGTTTTCGAGTGTACAGGAATCATTAAGTGTCTTTTTACGTCGCTTTCGCATTGGAACGGTCATCTCAGGTATGAACACCCCTTGTGTATTTTATCGTTATCTTTTCATTCATTAGATTGTAATTATTTAATGATAATGAGATTACTCTTTGTTCTTTATCATGCTCTTGAAACTATGACAATAAGTTACCGAGTTATGATTTATCACTTTTCCGGGCTCGTTAAACTCCTAAGGAAAAGGAACCCCCCCCGGAGTCTATCTTTAAGCTCTTTTCAGGCTCTGGAAATACGAAAATATTGCGAAGTGAACTTGGCGCGTTCACGCTTATTAAAGAATTTGAATGGTCGTCTTCCTGGTGATAGTTTACCCCTTTTTCAGACCAGAGGGCACTACTTACGAAAAAGGTATACTCCATCCAATCATGACTGGAAGAGTCCTCTCCCGCATTGTTTTACCCTTTTTCGGGCGATGAGGCTAACTTTATGAAAAAGTACCATTGGAGTCTTCATTAGTTCCTTTCAGACTCTCTAAACATGAAATAACGACCGAGTTTACCTTCTATGGACTCGTTAAACTTTCACATTGAAGGGCCCGCCATGGGACGAACCCCTCCTATCCCAGGTTTGGAAAATATTTGGGATTGGACTCATCTATGAGATGAGCTATACCGAGCATCTGGTTACCCTCAACAAGCTCGTAAAAAACACATGAGGCACTCATCATTCATGATGGGGAAAAAGGAAATATTTTATGTTACACCCTTTATCAGTGGCAGTACCTAATCATTTCTTGAACATGGCACTCATTTGCATTTGCATACTGCACTTGGATCATCCGTTTGTCCTCGAGTTTCACCTATTTTCTGAGTCTTGTTACTCCTTTGAGTCATTCAAAGAACGCTTCCATCATCAGTTGCATTAGGAGTTGGTACCATAACTCGTCAAGTCAATACTTCCAAGGCATGCCATGCCCATGTTCAAGAATACTCTCACTATTCATTATCTGTAGTCAGTACACCTTCCATCAAGTCGGTTTACTCTGAGTCAGTCTTGCATGTCACTGTACCATCCAATCTTCTCTACACATCCTTTTTCATGTTTCGTGTCAATGATGGGGGATTCATCATGGCCCTCCTTCAACGGATTCATCCTTGTCGACTTCAACACATCTTCCGAGGATCGAATCTAGAAACCAACCAAGTACCTTGGCCCTACATGCCTCAATGACAAGTTACCTCACTTTCGACATGAGTTTACATCATTGACTCTTGATCGAAAGATTTCATCTCACGTTCGACTTCAACTCATTTATTCACGCTTGATGATATGTACTATGATACCTTGGGGATCATTGACGTCAATGGTGATTTCCCTCATGCTTGTTAACGGTATACATCAATGACCGGTAATCAAGTGGTTTCTACCATGTTCGACGTCAAGACATTTGTAATCACATGGATAGATTCGTATAATTGCGGGTTCAGCTTGAAGACCCTGGGGAGTCATTTTTTACCCAGGTTGTGATGGAGTTTGTATTGAGTCATGTCACACGGATCCACATTTGTATTGGTCGTGGCTGTGTTATCATCTCATCATGGATCTACGCTTGTGTCTAGTAGCCATGATTGTGTTCAGTCGATCACTACTACCATGGATCTGCATTGTATTGGTCGGCAGCCATGTTGTACATCATATGAGACTGTATACTTAGAGTCAGTTATACTACAGCAGCGTCCTTCATCCGACAAGCCATTGCCATTTCTTCTGTCAAAGCATTTCACCTGTCCAAATTTCAACAGCTTCGTTCTTTGGGGGGCATTCTGTTACACCTAAAATCATACCACCATGAGATTTAGTGTATACATCCCTAAAGTACCATTGGCTAAGTCATTAACTTGGAAGAGATACCATTGCATTCTTACTAGGTTTTGAGAGGTCGTCGCAGGCTACACTCATGCAACCTGCGACATTGCACCTTGCTCTCTTACAGGGTGCAATGATGTCATTTAATGGGAAAAAATAGCTTCTTCGAGCTCATTCTCGAAGCCTGCTGACTTGGATCCTTATCCCTGACCTCTTGGGAGAGCTGGAACTCGGTTCCTAACCTCTTGGGAGGATCCCATATCTCTCTCCTACCATATCTCAACCTATCCTATCCATACCCTATCCACTTAGTCCTATATAAGTGAAGCTCTACCCCTCTCCAAAGGGAAGAAGTCTATAGTGTCTACATGATGGTGAAATCATCATTGATAGATCTCTACTCATCCATTGAGAGACTCATACTTCCTTGGGAGGACATGGCATTTGGCTTGGATGGAGAAGGATTGCTATGTTAAGCTTAGGTTGTAATCATTCTTCTATGTACTTTCTCTCTATTTTACAGTAATATAAATGCTTTCCACCAATATTGTTGTGAATTGATGATATTGTGTAGTTTACCTGCTTAACTGTTTACTTAGATCTATTATTGTATAGATGCTCTTTACTTGTTTGCATTGTTCTGTGCATCTTGACAGGTCTTGCAGCTGAGATCTGACGACCGCAAGGCGTGGAGCAACATCTAGGAGAAAGGACTTCAAGTCTAAGGTAAGACATCTAGTGACCTAATCCTTAATTAGATCTAGGAAAGTGGTTTATAGTCTGTATTATTTTTTCTAGACTCACATTGAGCTAGGGAGATCTGGCTCACGTCCGCTTGAGTGGATTGTCCGTCAAACAAATGTGTGCAGGTATGATTCAGGATGGGATCGTACACTCTGAGATAGAGTGAGGATATCTCTTAGACATCCTAATAGGATGGAGAGGCCACTGTGTTCTTCATATCACTCAAAGATAGAGTGAGGAGATCTCTCGGACATCCTGATAGGATGGAGAGACCACTACATTCTTCGGATCACTCTAGGATAGAGTGAAGAGATATCTCGGACATCCTGATCGGATTGAGAGGCCACTTCATTCTCCAAATCACTCAGAGATATAGTGAGGAGATCTCTCATAAATCCTAATAGGATGGAGAGGCCACTGCATTCTCCTGATCACTCTGGGATAGAGTGAGGAGATCTCTCGGACATCATGAGAAGGGATGGAGAGGCCAGCGCACACTCCCAGACACTCTATAGAGTGGGGATATCTCTCGGACATCATGGGACTTGATGGAGATATTCAGTGCATTCTCCAGACCACTCTGAAAAGAGTGAGGAGATCTCTTGGACATCTTGAGACAGGATGGAGAGGTCGGTACACATTGGCACACACTGGTGCACACTGGTACTCTTGGACTCAACGAAGGACTGATTGAGTTGGTGCATGTTCCCTGATGGAATGGGTTAAGCTAAGGCACAATGTCCTTGTGAATGTTCCCCGATGGACTAGGTTAAGCAGAGGCACATTGTATCGATCCCCGATGGACTAGGTTGAGCTGATGCATGATGGACTCTCCAATGGACTGTGCAGAGTTGTTGAGATGAGGCATGAGTGACTTCCCTATGCATAGGGAAGAGTCGTGGAGCTAGTGCATGTTCTCTGATGGACTGGATTGAGTTGATGGATGAAGATTTATTTGTTAACACTTCTTGACGGACTGATATTGTGTTGGAAAACCTTCCTTATGATATAGAGAAGTTAGTGATAACCATAATGTACAGATGATATCCAAATGTGTTTTAATATGATTCATCCCTGGCTAAGAGGGAGTGTTGGAGTAGTAGTTGTGTGAGGCATCAAATCATAGGTCGACCCAAGAAAGAATAAAATTAGAATACCTTCCTTGTTGAGAGGGAATGTTGGAAATAGTTCAACTTTGAAAGTTATTCTTATTAGTGTTGAGAAGATATTGATGTATTTGGTCATGTAAACCCTTGAAAGAATCAATGTAAACCTTGGGGTGAAAACACACAAAGAAAAGTATTTTTAAATGTTATTTTATCTTCCCCCAAGATAAGTCGTCCCTGTCAGTTAGACAGGTCGGCCCAGTGGGTAAAATGCCCCAAAATAGTGGGCATTCTGCCCTAGATAATGGGCAGAACTACCCCAGTCATGTCGGCCTAGTTAGGGAAAGTCAGGTCGATCCAGTAAGGGAAAAAATCACCTTTTGATGTGTATAAATAGAGAGGTCGAACCTCTCATTTGGTCATTCACTCAAGACAAGTTCTCTCTACTAAGAGAGGTTCGCTACTGCAGCTAGAAGACTGATGTTTTGGGGTTCTCCTCTATTGGAGAAGTTTATCTCTTATTTTTCTTGGGTTTGCACTACTATTATCTGGATGTACATCATTCTCTATTGGAATGTGTGAGCTCGGGGGAGACAAATAGCTTTGTCTATGGTTAGGAGATGATTGTTCTTATCATCGTGGTTAAACGAGATCCACACTCATTTTGTTTCTGTGCTTTGCCATTCTTTTAGTGATCCCGGTTATGCTGCTATAAAAACTAACAAGTTCCACCCACCTTAATAACAAAATTGGAATAAATATTCCCAATTTCATAAAAGCATCACTAATTCCCCGTAAATGTGCAAGGTTATCCAATTCCCAACTACTTATAATACTTCTTTTATAGAATAGAAACATGAAGCCTCATTTGAATCACCAAACCCAACAATAAAATAAGGCATATTTCTTAAAAATCCAACCTATTGGAATGTGTAATTTTAATATTACATGTGTAATGTTGTCTAGTATAATATCGTAAGATGTCTTATCTAGCATTGGAAGCAATAAATAACTTTAACCTTATGTAAAAGGATTTATCCCACATGCATCATGGATTAATACTCTCCTATTACCATTCATTATATAAGAAGGTGTAAAATCATTTATCCTACATGCAGTATGGGATGTAATTCTTCCATACCTCTTGGTATATAATAGAGGTGAAGGAGAGCCTTTGGGCATAATGTTGAGATTTATCTCATGTGAATATTGTAAAGATGTGAGAGCATATGTGGAGTGGAGATCAAGTGTAATATTGGAGATTTATGAAGAATAAAAAGTCAATACCTTCCCATGTATGTTTCCTCATTTGTGGTTTTACCACATATATCTAGTGTATCATTTCTTTTCTCTTGTCTCTAGTTTCTTACTTTTATTATTTTTGCTTGTGTGGATAGAATGATAGAATAGTATATTCTTTCTTTGCATGTTAGCAAACATATTTTTGTATGCTTATGCATGTTCTCAATATTCTAACATGGTATCAAAAAAATTGTTCATTTGAAATTTTTTTGATACATTCTTCGGTAATTTTTTTAAAAATTATAAGTAACAATTCTTCAAATTTATTTGGATCCTCCATATTCAGTAGATTTTTCATCCGATATACCAAACCCTTGTGGTTATTATATAGATATGGGCATTTTCTACATGTTTGAGAGAGAGAAAAAATCAAACCCTAACCCTCACCATTTATTTTTTCAAAAAAAATCATAATTGTTTCAAGTTTTTTCTTAATTTTTTCTGTAGATCTGAGTTGAAATCCATTGTATACGAAATTTCTATCAAGAATATATTGATCTTTCAGCATATATGTTGTCTTTTCGTCTCTAGTTATGTTTTGTCCCAAGTTTCCCTATAGGACGACAAGCGGTTTCACAACTTTTTGAGTTTTGACAGGTTTTGGGTAGTTTAGGGCTGACGTGCACTTTTGTGTCTGAGGAAGTCCATACTAGGAACCTTTCCTTAAGCAAAAGTCTCTCAACACATTATTTTTCTATAATGAAAGTGCATGGGCATCATTTTTGGAAAAAAAAATCACCAAAACTGGTTTTTTGTTCTATGTTTCTATTGTAGGTCTGTAGGTCCTTCAATTAGTTGTTGTTAGGTTTCGGATTTTGTGAGAAATTTCTGGTTTTTAGTCACTTTTTCTTCTATATCTTAGCTTTTGTCACTTTACGTTAGGGTTTAGTTTCTTGATTCACCACTATGACTTTATAAGTTGTTTCTATTCGTAAATTAATTAAATCTAACTATATCACTTGGAAGAGAAGCATGCTTGATGTTATTAGGAGTAAGAATCTTTGAATATTAGTTAAAGGTGATAAAAAAAAAACCAACCGATACAAAAGACTTATCTATATCGGAATACCGATGTGATCAAGCAAGAGGACTCATTGGAAGAAAAAAATCGGATAGTCTACAGGTATATATTGAGGCTGAGGATAGCCCCATTGAGGTATGGAAGACCATAGCTTCTTTAATTGATAAAATTGATTATGTTTCTACTTACTATCTTGAAAATAAAATCCATGAGTTAGACCCTAAATATTTTGATAGAATAGAGTCTTTTCTTGCTGAAATTAAAACCTATAATGAAAAATTAAATAATTGTGGTAAAGATTACAAGAAAAATGATAATCCTCTTATTATGCTTGTAGAAAAAAAGTTACCTTCATGTTTTGGCATGTTCATCCAAACTAGGAATAGAGCTATTGAAATGTCTAAAGGAACTATGAAACCAACTTTTGAAGATTTTTGTAAAGGTTTGATAAATGAGCAAGATAGATTAATTTATTATATTCAATTGTCTAATAGTACAACTCTAACGGCACATAGTAAAAATAATCCCAATAATAGTTTTAATAAACATTATAAACAACATAATCAAGGAAAAACCCCTCACTCTTCTAATGATGATGTTTCTAACATGGTATCTAATAAAAAGAAAGTGTATAATCCTTGTAAGTATTGTGGAAAAACCAACCACCCTGAAAAGATTTGTTTTAAATGGAGACTTGAACTTGCTAAATCCAAGGAGTCTTCTGAAGAACAACATGTAGCCCCACGTGCCTATTATGTTCAACCTAGTAAATCTTCTTCTAATGTGGAATGGATAATGGATTTTGATGCATCTAACCATATGTCTGGTAAAAATTATTTATGTACATCTTATGACACTAAAAAGAACACATCACAGAAAGTATCTATAAGTGATGGTAAACATATTTCAATAATAGGATCTGGTAATGTTAATGCTCCTAATGGTACTTTGGAAGATGTGGTTCATGTTGAAGTAATTTCCATCAACTTGATTTCTATTTATTGTGCATTTCAAAAAGGTTATATATTTGAAGCTTGGGCTGATAAATATGTGTTAAAAAATATCAAACAAAACTTCAAAATTATTTCTTCTGGTCCTATGATCATAATGATGGACTATATAAGTTTAATGGTTTTAATTCAAGCAAAGATCAATCTTTTTATTCCTATGTTTCCCATGATGATGAACTAAGTAAATCATGGCATGAAATATTAGTTCACTTGAATTATCGTAAAATGCAAATGATGTATAATATGGTACTTGGCTTACCTTCAATTTCTTCCACTAAAGGAATTTGTGAAGGTTGTGTTCTTGGTAAACATCATAAGGAAATGTTTGATAAAGGTAAAGCTTGGTGTGATATAGAACCATTGCAACTAATTCATAGTGATATTTGTGGTCCTCTTGAAAATCCTTTGTCTCATGCAGTCTATTTTCTTACTTTTATTGATGACTTTAGTCGTAAATCTTGGGTTTATTTTTCAAAACATAAAAGTGACACCTTTGTTATATTTCAAGATTTTAAATCCATGGTTGAAAAAGAATATTGTAAAAGTATTAAGACTTTGAGAACTAATTATGGGGGGAATTCACTAAAAATGAAATTAATGCATATTTATCTCAGCATGGTATTCAACATCAAAAGATTGTTCCTTATACACCTCAAAAAACAGGGTAGCTAAAAGAAAGAATAGGACTTTGGTTGAAATGGCTATATGTATGTTTTATTCTAAAGGATTACATAAACGGTTTTGGGCCGAATCTATTTTGTGTGCTAACTATATCTCCTACTAAAGCAGTTTTGTAGGTTACTCCCAAAGAAAAATGGAATGGAAGAAAACTCGATATTAGTAACTTTAAGGTATTTGGAAATGAATGTTGGGCACATATTTTGAATGAAAAATGGAAAAAGTTAGCACCCAAGTCTCACAAATGTATTTTCAATGGTTATTGTGAGGATTCCAAATCATACAGGTTTTTTTATCCATCTACCTAAGTGTTATCATTAGGCCAGATGTTCAATTCAATGAAGTCACTCCTCCTCCTGAATCTCTCGAACCTCATGTTACCTTGAATTTGCTTTCATATTATGTTGCTCCTATATCGGTTACTCCTTCCTCTACTTTTGTGCCTACCCTTGATCCTAGTTCACCTTCCTCTTTAATTTCTCCACTTGAATGTCCCAAAGATACTACAGTGGTTCCTACCACTACTCCTCTTCCTATTTGGGCCTAGAAAACTCTTGAATATGCAGGTTTTGAAATTGGCATTCCTTCTGATACTTATCGAACTACATTTGAATTTGCTCTCATGACTAATGTATTGGCCACAGATGATCCCTCTAGCATATGCTCAAGCCAAAGATAAACCTGAATGGGAGAATTCAATGACACTTGAGTATAACTCTTTAATGAAAAAAAATACATGGACTCTTGTACCTATTCCTCCTAGAAAGAATTTAGTTGGATGTGAGTGGATATATAAAACAAAGTTTATGGTAGAAGGACGGAATGAAAAACATAAAGCTTAGTAAGCAGAAAAAGGATTCTCTCGACAAGAAGGTATTGACTATACTAAAAAAATTTCTCTATTTTCTAAAATGAACATAATAAAACTATTATTTCTCTTGATGCATCGTATCAAAGGTAAATACGCCAAATGGATATCAAAAGTGTGTTTTTGAATGGTGATCTTCATGAAAACATTTGTATGCAACCGACACCTAGTTTTATTATTGCTGAAACTTCAAGTTTACTATGCAAATTAAACATGCCTTTACATGGTCTTAAACAGGAACCTAAAGCTTGGTATGAGGAAATTGACACTTATTTCTTGAATAAAGGTTTTAAGGTGTATATATGATCCAAATATGTATGTTAAAAACTTTGATGATGATGTCTTGATTGTGGTACTTTATGTGGATAACCTTATCCTTACTAGCATCCAACTCACATTTATACAGGAAATGAAGAATAATCTTAAAAAGCAATTTGAAATGACTAACTTGGTGGAATATTGGTCAATACTGAGAGGGGGGGGTGAATCAATATTGTTAACTTTTTACCATTTTAAACCACTTATTAAACTTAATTAAAACATGGACTCAACAAGATACACAAAACACAGGTTTTTATCGTGGAATCCCAATTGGGAAAACCACCAACTCTTTCTATACTGTAAAATTATATATACAATAAGTTTATGCCTGCTACTACAGACAAGGATGTTACTACACCCTGGTTTCTTCCTGATACTACAGACAAGAATGCTATAACACCCTATTTTCCATCCACTACTGGAAGGAGGCTTCGACCCCCTGGTTTTATCAGCTGATACTGAAAGGATGCTTCGAAACCCTTATTTACCAGCTACCACTGGAATGAGACTACTACCCCCTTGCAGGCATGTAGCCTTCCCTAGCACCACCCTGCCACCCTAATCTTGTTAAATCAATCTTCTAGATCTTCCTTTAACTCTATCACTGGTTTTTCTTCACTTTGCTGGTCTCTGTCTTCTCATGCTGCTTCATAGATCTTGACTGCATACAGCTTCAATTCTTCTCCTTTATACTATGTCTTCAATTCTGCACTTCTTCATCTTGAATGTGCACTCCACCCGGTCTCTTCCTCTTGCATTCAATGTTGCTTCATATATTCATTTTATAATCCAGCATACACTTCAATTTTTGTTCCTTACTTAAATATTCAATCTAAACATCAGAGACATCTTGTTTCTACTTCAATTTCTTGTTTATGTATTATCTATTTCATTTTTGAAACAATGTATCTCTTCAATCTGAATACGTGTCTTTTCACACTCGTGTCTCTTCAAATCCCATCGTATCCTTCCATTAACTAAATCTGTTGATTATACAGTTACGCCCTTTTAATCATTTTGTTTATCAATTATCTCTTCTATATTCTAACTTATACGGTCAACTTATTCCTGTAGCTTACTGCCTTTTTTAAATAATCTTGTAGCTTTTTAGAATTTAATTATGTTTAAATAAACACTTCAAGAATCTCAACTTTAGTTTATCAGTCATGACCTTTGTAATTGATTATAATTCTATTTAAATTATAACTCTATTTATTAATTAAAACTTCATAATTTTAATTATGTTTTAATAATAAACAGTTTTATTTTGCAGGCATTTTTCTTCTTTAAGGCAAACTTAATTTTTCACTCATTTTGCATACTCATCTCTCGCGCGTGTGACCTCCAGAGAAGAAACTGACACCATGGATATATGCACATATCAACAGAATACATCCTGATAGTCTCATATTAATTTTATCATTAACACCTAAGATCTGGCGTGCATTTTCCTGAGGCAACTTAGGCAAATTTACCAGTATTGAAACAGTGCAAAAACTGCCAGAAGGCACTTTTGGAAAATTAATAACTTAATCCTCAGAGACCTTTTTGACAAGATGATGATATGGTTAGGTGAACCAATCAACAATATATAGGACTATACCTTCATAATAATTTAATCCATCAAATCGAAATTATGGCGGGCATTTTACAAAGGCCACTTAGGCAGTTTTACCAGAAGATTTTACACCTAGACAATTTGTGCCATTTCCAAGGTGGATTTTTTATTTCACCAAAACCATGAACCAATGTTACCATATGATGTATAATATCTCACTAATCACAACACAACTCATTTCACCTTCAGACTCTTCTTCATTTGCCCTAGGCGGGAATTTTACTGAACTTGGTGCAAAATTGCCTAAAACCCTATTTTGGAAAATCCATAACTTCTTCCTCAAGCACTTTCAAGTCACTTTGAAAACATGGCCAGGTAGAAAAAACACCCACCTACAATATTACCATATGGTGCGGTATTTTCTTCAACCCACAAATTATGGTGGGCATTTCCCTAAGGCCACTTAGGTAGATTTGCTACTTTGGTGTAAAAGCAATCTGAAACCCTGTTTTGGCAGGCTGTTAACTTTGTCATCAAACGCCTTCTATGAAAACTCAGACCATGGAAAGATATCCTATTTGACAAGCTAGAGAATCATAGTTCCAGATAATTTTTATCATTCTCCCATGAGGTTCCTATTAACTTTGTCATCAAGGAGGAATGCTAATGTAATGCCATATTCCTCCGTATATGTGTTTTTCTCCCTAGTCATCATTAAGAGGGAGTGTTGGAACGTGTAATTTAGTCAGGGGGGGCCAAGCATTGGAAGGCATAAATAAATCTAATATGATGTAAAAAGGAGTTATCCCACATGCATCATTGAGTAATATTCTCTTATTACCATACATAATATAAGGAGGTGGAAAATCATTTATCCCACATGTAGTATGGTATGTAATCTTCCATACATATTGGTATATAAAAGAGGTGAAGGAGAGCATTTGGGCATAATGTCGAGATTCGTCTCATGTGAATATTGTAAATTTGTGAGAGCATATGTGGAGTGGAGCTCAAGTGTAATATTGGAGATTTCTAAACAATAAGAATACAATACCTTCCTGCGGATGTTTCCCCATTTGGGTTTTTACCACGTATATATGTTGTATCATTTATTTTCTCTTGTCTCTAGTTTCTTACTTTGATTATTGTTGCTTGTGTGGATAGAATGCTAGACTAGTAGACTCTTCCTTTGCATGTTAGCAAACATATTCTTGTATGTTTATGCATATTCTCGATATTCTAACACAATCATCCCCTTTTCTATCTTTATTTTGATGTCCCAAGAAAGCACAACCACATGAAATGAACCCATGTTTACTCATAATTGTCAAGTCAAAGATCATATGCCCTTTCAATTTTGGATAACGAGAATAAAAAGAATTGGATTTATGATTCCTTGGTAAATTCCCTCAAGTTGCCAATATTTAATCACCACAAACCATATCATCTTGGTTGTGGTCCAAAAAACTAGAACACACTTTCTAGTAAAGAAACATTGTGTAGTAACTTTTTCCATTGGAACCTTTTCGGGACATTGTGGATTCCCATGTTGTACCGTTGGACTATTTGGAACCCTTGCTTGGCCTCCCATGCAAACATGATAAACACGCAATATATGATGCCCGCATAAATAAACATACCTTCATAAAAGATAGACTTCCCTATAATCTAATATTCTTAGAGGCTTCCCCACCCTCCTTACTCACTAGCATAGCATCAAGTTGGCAAGTCACTCTTAGTAAATTCCTAACTCTACATGTCATTCTTCCACCATCAGAATTAATGTGAATAATCAAACCACAAATTCTTTGGAAACTCCTCTTGAGACTTTTAGAGGTGCCATTCAATATCTGTGAGTGTTATCTCCATAAGGAAAAAATTCATCAATACATTGAGTGAATTATCGGCTCTTCTTTGTTGAATTCAACAACATACTACCTCTCTCCAACTTAAAGTACGTAAAAATATGAATAGACCAATAAGATTTTGATTGTATTATTCTACTATATCTTAATGAAAGTTTAATAATTAGTTGTGCAATGGAGAAACATGAACAAAAATTAAAGATATCCTTTGAACTCCTATACATTAACAAACTACAACTAACAAAGCAAGGTTTAAGCTTGGATCCAACAACACATAGTCACGAAAAATTTTATGGGGGCAATTTATTCCATGGGATAATTTTCGATATTTTTTTCCAAAAAATTATTCACTAATTTCCATTTTCTTCTAAAATAATTCACACAAATTTTCACAAGATAAAATTATTTTACACTAAACCTCACCAAAATTGTCCAAAAACTATATAAAATTCTTATAAATTTGAATATTTTTAGAAAAATATCACCAAAGATTTTATGGTTTGAAATTTAAGAATTAGTAAGATTCACCAAAATTTCTACACGTTAAGAAAATTACTAATCTTTAAAATTTTCCCTACATGACATTGTTACTTTAATTTGTGGTCAATCAAATGGACAACATGAATTTCTTTTGTAATTTTTTTGGAAACTACTAGATACTATGGCATAATTGTACATCATAGTTATAGCTAAAATGATTTTCAATTGATTTGGGCATCCTAACCATCATTCCAAAGGTCAAATGACAATCTAGTCATGTAATTGGTATTAAGTTTACCAAAATTGCAAAAAAATATGAGCATGGAAGTCACAATAGACTTTCCTCCACAACATGACATTCCAACAGTGAATGATGTAAATCAAATCAAGTTATATGAACTTTTCAAGTTTGGAGCAACAACAATGCAATCTCTTCCCCATTAAAAAAAAAAGCATGAATCTTGAGGGTATAATAAAGTGGATGATAAGTTCCCGCACCTATATGAAGGAAATGGGGACACGTTTTGCCCAAATAGGAAGGAATTAATGTGTTTGGATAGATTGGGTTTCATTTAATCACTGGAAAAACATTATCGTCTAGCTTGTATTTAGACTAGGCATTAGTGTAACAGTTAAGAACATGTGTTTCCTCCTAGGAGCATGTGTTTAGTGTACAACCTGAGTGGGCCTAACGTTTAAGAGCATGTGTTTCATCCTAGGAGGTCATAGGTTCAAATCCAGAGGGGGGGTAGGGTATGTACACCTTTGTATACTTTAGCAGTTAAATCACTACCCAGAGGGGGGTCCCTTATCCCACAAACAAGGGAGTCTCATACACCAGATTGGTCTCTCGCTTAGCGGTGACCTTAAAAATAAATTATTATTAGCAGTTCATCTATAGACAAATTTCCATGTCTTGGTGGCTTCTCTATGTTGATGTATATGTAACTTCAGAATGTATTTCATCCATGTATTTAATTTATATATTATTGTACTCCTATAGAGATGTGTCATTCCTCTATATGGAAGTGTCGTCATGTGTATTGACAAGTGTCACAAGTGTTTGAACTTGCCAATGGGTTATTAGACCACCATGTGTGGGGTCGGCCCTTATTTTATGTAATATATGGTTGATGTACCTAGCTAGACAAGTCGGCCCCATAAGGTCATTGGGCAAACAGAACAAGTATAAATAGAGATCGGGAGATCTCTATTTGGATCACTCGGAAACTCATTCTTCCTTCACTCAGAAAGTGGCGCACTAGTGAGGAGGAGGATCATCTGCTACTAGGAGACTATCTCTGTGTATTGTGGTTGTACTTTGGTTGAGCCATTGCTCTCTCTATCTCTAAGGAAGTTGTGGGGTTTTTCACCTTAGGGTTTTCCCCACAGAAACTCTGTGTCTCTTGTCTCTCATGCTTTTGCTTCTTGTGATGATTGACATGCTTGTTATGATTGATATGCATTGATGTAATGTACATGTTATTCTCTCTGTAAAGATCCTAGAGTATATTGAATTAATGCTCAAAATTTAACATGGTATCAGAGCTAACCTGAGAAGAAGATACTGTGCAGTGACGGAAACTAGGGTTTCTTGTTTATTGGGTTTCTCTCCACAGATTTTGGAAAATAAGTATAGTAGATTGACTCTACTCATCAAGGAGAATATATCTGTCCAATCAGAATTCAATTTTGAGCATTTTCGGTTTTGGCCCTAAAATTAGGGTTTCCACAAAAATAGGAATTTCTTAAATCTGAAGACATAGCTAGAAGATCCTTGGATAAATCGAAGTTTAGAGCTTTGGATCAAGATTTTTGGCTGAGTAAATCTCCGGGAAACTCAAACCCTAATTCAGGGTCCTCCCTAGTGAACCCGGGAAGACTAAAAGGCATTTCTGAAGGGTGAAGCTTTGCAGATATCAAATTTTGAATACACCAGGTTGATCAGATCATCAAGGCACATCTTTCTATCCTTTCATAAAGTTGAAATTCACATTTTGAATTTTTAGGGTTTTTTCGACAAACCCTAATCCGGAACCAGATCCAGTTTTCAGCAAAGCAAGTGGTAAGACCTAAATATTCTCTATTTCCATTTGAAGTACTCTTTAAGATGTCTCACCACACCAAGCTTGAGGATAAGCTTGAAAGGGCTGATAACTTCCGAGCCTGGAAGTATAGGATTGGGTTAATCCTGGAAGAAAATGAATTGGACTCCTACATCAGTTCTGAGGTCCCTATCTCAGAGGACGAAGAGGCTAAGGTATTGCATAAGAAGAACTTGGTCAAGGAAAAGAGAATCATTGTTGATTCTATCAAAGACCATCTCATACCACATGTTTCATCTCTAAAGACACCCAAGGAGATGTTTGACTCCCTGACCAAGTTATTTGAAGGGAAGAATATAAATCGGAAGATGACTCTGTGGAATCAATTGAAAGGGGTCAAGATTTTGAATGGAGAGACCATTCAATCTTACTTCTCCAAGGTCTCTCAGATCAAAGAACAACTTGAAGCAGTGGATGAAGTAGTGGACAATGGTGAAGCTGTTATGACCACTCTGAATGGCCTACCTAGGTCATGGGACTCCTTTATTCAAGGAATCTGTGCAAGAAATAAATTGATCTCTTTCAGTAGGCTATGGGAGGAATTCTCTCAAGAAGAAGCTAGGCTTGTGGCCCGAGAAGAAAAGATGGGAAATGAAGATCAAGCACTCATAGCACATGCCAGGAAAGGCAAGTCTAACAGGAAATTCTCTCACCACCATTCTCATAAAGATAAGAAAAATCTCAGATGCTTCAATTGCAATGAGAAGGGACACTTTGCTTCAGACTGTCCCAAGAAGAAGAAAGACAACAACAACAACTTCAACAAGAAGAAGAAGAACAACAAAAGAAGATATCATGCTCATGTTGCTGAGGATGATGAACCTCCAAAGAAGAAGGCTAGAGCAGAAAGTGATGATGATGACTCATCAAGCGAAGAAGAATATGTTCTAATCTCTACTCTCACAGGTACTATCTCTCATTGTTGTGATGATTGGTTAATTGACAGTGGGGCTTCCAAACACGTGACTGGGTTTAAAGAATCTTTTGTAAACTTATCTGAACATGAATCACCCCATAAGGTGAAACTTGGGGATGATTATCAATACCCCATCAAAGGAAGTGGTGAAGCCTCCTACAACCTAGACTCTGGAAAGTCTTTGAAGATGAAAGAAGTTCTTTATGTACCTGGGCTCAAGAAGAATCTACTCTCCATCTCTGCATTGGATGCAAAGGGCATGAGGGTTGCATTTGTAGATGGCCAAGTCCTAATGTGGCCAAAAGGTAAAACAATAAATGATGCAGTGGTGATTGGAGAGCAAGAGGGAGGATTGTACAAATTGAAGGGACAACCTGAACATGCTATGGTGACATGAAGACAAAGATTCATCCATAGTCATGGATCACATGGAGGTATGTATAATTTGGTTTTGCAAAAGATTAACTTATGAGTTATGCGGGTCATTGAAGAGAACAAGAAAACATTGCTAGACATAACTAGCAAATATGATGACCAGGTATGTTTCTTTTATATCATAGGATCTCTTATATATAAGTATACATGGCATGATTGATAATGATTATTCATGGAGTCATAGGTTTGAATAATCATGGGTGCATGCATATTATGTTTCTTACATTAATTAATGATATGACTAATCAGAAGAGTCATAGGTTTGAGTAATCATAGGTTTAGGCATATTATGTTTCTTATGATATGACTAACCATAAGAGTCCTATATAAACCTTGAATACTAATGCTTATTATTTCTGTTTGAAATGATCATGACTATACATGCTTAAGATTATTTTGTTTTGATAGTATTGAGAATATACTAATGAATGTATGATTATGTATGAGATCACGAGGATAACACAATCATGATACTAATAAGCATGCATAGGGACCAAGGATGAATATAAGTTCAAGTACAGGTAATCCAGGAAGCAAAGATCAAGAGGGAGCACACTCCAGTAGTTTCTGCAAGGATGCAGATATTCAGAGGGAGTTGAGCATCTTTCTACATTCCACAACAGAAAGGTGTAGAAGAAGCTACTTTAGCAGCTTCTGCAAGGAAGCAAAGATTCAGAGGGAATCCACCCAAGAAACAAACAAAGATAAGTATTTCAATGATCATTTCTTGCATATTTGTTTGTTTAAATAATATTTTCCAATGATGTATATGCTTATGTTCCTAGACTTAGGATATGTATTGTGCATATTAGAGTGATTGCATTAATGAACAGTATACTACTAATATGCATGTAATGGGTAAGTGGCTTATGGCACTGTACAACATTCCATTGCTACTTATCTAGAATGAAACCTCTTTGCTGCCATGTTGGGAGTTGTGCACACTCTTAACAATGTTCTGGTAGATATTGGAAGGCATCTAGAAAGTTATGGGATATGGATAAATGTTGTATTGAAGCATTGGATAAAGATAATTGCATGACTGTATGACATATTTCTTTATGTGTAAGAATTTGTTCTGAAAACTATGAGATATTTCTAATCATGCAATTTAACTTGTTTTGTAGGAAAGATCGTAAACCATCACCTACAAAAGAAGGACTACAACATTTGTTCCAGCAACAAAGATATCTATTGAAGATATTGAAGTTCCCAGGATCTGGGATGAAGTAATGGAAGAATGCCATGATCCGTCGATCATGAAGAATGATGTTTGGGATGTAGTCCCAAGACCTGAAGGGAAGTTTGTTATGACTTCAATATGGATCTATAAGATCAAGCATGCTGCAGATGGCAACATAGAGAAATATAAAAGTGATGAAATGGAAGATACATCAGATGGATCTCAAGACAGCTTTCATGAATGGTGTAGTTGAAGAAGAAGTGTATGTGGAGCAGCCACTTGGTTCTGAGACACATGACAGGGAGTCATATATGTGCAGAACTTGGTATGGTAGGATAGACAGCTTTCTATCCAGTTTGGGATTTACCAAGAGTAAAGCGGATTCCAACCTTTACTACAAGGTTGAGGAAGGCAATCCAGTGATACTACTTTTGTATATGGATGACCTGTTTATTAAGGTGAAGATAGATTGTTTTCCGACACGCAACGGAAGCTTGCTGCCGAGTTCAAGATGAAGAACTTGTGGATGATGCACTATTTTCTAGGTATGGAGGTGTGGCAGAGTGCAGATGGAATCTTCTTTGGACAAGGGAAGTATGCAGTAGAGATCCTGAAGAGGTTCGGGATGATGGACTGCAAGGCCATGGCCACACCTATGGCATCAAACCTGAAGCTTTTGTGTGATACTTCATCTGAGCCGATTGATATCACTATGTATCATCAGATGATTGGGTCCTTGATATACCTGGCGAACACGAGATCAGATATTTGCTTTGCGGTGAACACATTGAGCCAGTTCCTGACGGATCTGAGGAGTGTTCACCTAGTTGCAGTAAAGCATATTCTGCGGTACCTGAAGGGTACAGTTGATTATGGGCTCAAGTATGATGTGAATCAAAAGTTTAACCTACAAGGTTATGTTGATTCAGATTGGGCAGGCAGTGCTGCATATAGGAAGAGCACTTCTGGGTGTTGCTTCAGTATGGGATCAAGTGTGATCTCCTGGTTTAGCAGGAAGCAGTCATGCGTAGCACTGAGTACAGCCAAGGCAGAGTATGTTGCAACCTATTCGGCTAGTTGTGAGGCAATATGGCTTCGGAAGCTACTGTCTGATTTATTTGATCTCCCGTTCGATGCTACTGGTATCTTTTGTGATAACCAAAGTTGTGTGAAGCTGTCTGAGAACCCAGTGTTTCACGATAGGTCGAAACACATAGAGATCAAATATCACTATATCAGGGATATGGTGCAGAGAGGAGCAGTGAAGCTCCTGTATGTTGTAACGGATGAGCAGATTGTAGATGTACTGATGAAGCCACTAGCCAGAGTGAAGTTTGAGTACTTCAGGGAGAGGCTTGGTGTTCTTCAGATCGACGACACTTCAAGGAAGAAGTGATGGATACATTTGCTGAAGCCATTCCAAGCATGTTGGAAGGAGGATCCTTCACATGGCTGTGGATGTAAGTGCTGGATGATGAGCATCGGGACGATGCTCCAGTTACTGCTCTGTATATGCATCATGTTGGATGTTGGATATGATCAGTTGGATCATTTATATGTGTATATATGTACGCATCATGTTGGATGCTGGATATGATCAGTTGGATCATTTATATGTATATGTATATACGCATCATGTTGGATGTTGGATATGATTAGTTGGATCATTTATATGTATTTGTATATGCATCATGTTGGATGCTTGGACCATGTATCTGTATATGTATCAAGTGGATACTGTGTATGATCAGGTAGATCATGTATGTTGATATATATCAGGTGGATCATGTATGGTGATATGTATCAGATAGATACTTGGTATGCATCAGGTGGATGCATTGTATGATCAGGATGATCATGATGACAAGCTTCAGGATGTTGCTCCAGATGATATGTATCAGGACGATACAGTGATGATGATCAGTATGATCATGAGCATCAGGATGATGCTTCGTGCGATGATGATCAGTTAGATCATGAGTATCGGGTTGATACTTGGAGGTCAAAGATGATATGTGGCAGGTTGTGCAAATAGCATGTAATCAGTCCTCAGAAATCTGATAGGTTGAGCTGCGTGCTTGTAATCAATCCTGAGATGAGGTATTTCTATGTAGTATGTAATCAGTCCTCAGAAATCCGATAGGTTGAGCTGTGTGCTCGTAATCAGTCCTGGGATAAGGTATTACTATGGATACATGTAATCAGTCCTGGAGATCCGATAGGTTGAGCTATGTGCTCGTAATAAGTCCTAGGATGCTCTTTAGAGATCTTTTCGATCGTGCTGCGGCACATAAATGTTCCTGGGATGCTCTTTAAAGGTATTGTCTATTCACACATAATCAGTCCTGGAGATCTGAGAGGTGGAGCTTTGCGCTCGTAATAAGTACTGGGATGCTCTTTAGAGATCTTGCCGGTCGTGCTGCGGCACATAAATGTTCCCGGGATGCTCTTTAAAGGTATTGTGAAGGAGATGCATGTAATCAATCCTGGGAGATCTTACCAATAGTGCTTAGGCACATAAATGTTCCTAGGATGCTCTTGTTAGGTATTGCATCCGCACATAAAATTAGTCCTGAGAGACCACCTCTATTAGACCGTTCGTATAGATGATGAAGACTTGCAGGCGGTGGGCCTACATCCAGTATGAAAAAGGAATGGCTCTGTAGAACTTCCTTTGACAAGTAGAGTCAGAGATTGGTTGAGATAGCAGCAGCAGTGACGATGACGATGATCCAGAGAAGAATACTTGTGCTAGCAGATCTGTGTCGAGAAATGCCTTCCTAGTTAAGAGGGAGTGTTGATGTATATGTAACTTCAGAATGTATTTCATCCATGTATTTAATTTATATATTATTGTACTCCTATAGAGATGTGTCATTCCTCTATACGGAAGTGTCGTCATGTGTATTGACAAGTGTCGCAAGTGTGTGAACTTGCCGATGGGTTATTAGACCACCATGTGTGGGGTCGGCCCTTATTTTATGTAATATATGGTTGATGTACCTATCTAGACAAGTCGGCCCCATAAGGTCACTGGGCAAACAGAACAAGTATAAATAGAGATCAGGAGATCTCTATTTGGATCACTCGGAAACTCATTCTTCCTTCACTCAGAAAGTGGCGCACTAGTGAGGAGGAGGATCATCTGCTACTAGGAGACTATCTCTGTGTATTTTGGTTGTACTTTGGTTGAGCCATTGCTCTCTCTATCTCTGAGGAAGTTGTGGGGTTTTTCACCTTAGGGTTTTCCCCATGGAAACTCTGTGTCTCTTGTCTCTCATGCTTTTGCTTCTTGTGATGATTGACATGCTTGTTATGATTGATATGCATTGATATACTATACATGTTATTCTCTCAATAAAGATCCTAGATTATATTGAATTAATGCTCAAAATTTAACACTCTATTAGTCACTCAGGTGTTTTGAACCCAAAATCCGATGGCATAGATGTCCTATTTTCGACATCATGTTGTCGACCATCCGACAAGCACCATCTTGTTTTAACGTCGGTTGCACGTCATCAGATATCAGACAGTAAAATAAGTTGTCGGATATCCGACATCCTCCAGTCGGATATCCGACCGCTCCTGTTTTCCCATTCCCATTGGATATCCGACATCTTACAGTCAGATATCCCACAGTATATCATACCCGAGAAGGTCGGATATCCGACAGCAATCTCTTTATAATCCGGTGAATATACGACGTCCTTTCCATAGAAAAAATTCCAAAACCCGACGCCTTTAGCCGTTGGTTGTATGGAAAAGGCGTCGGATTTTTTGTAAGGATACGTCGGATATCCGACGTCCTTTCCATAAAAAAGTCCAAAAACTGACGCCTTTAGCCATCGGTTGTATGGAAAAGGCGTTGGATTGTTTGTAAGGCTAGGTCAGATATCCGACGTCCTTTACATAGAAAAAAGTCCAATATCTGACGCCTTTAGCCATCCATGAACATACTAACCCCCTTAAATGTTATGGTCCTTAACGCATATGACCATTTATATAATCACCCTCTAACACACTATGAACTTGAAAACACTAACCCTCTTAACACATAATTTCCCTTAATCCTATATTGATGCAATTATCCTCAAACACATTAGACCCTAAACATACTAACCTACTTAATATACTATGACCCTTAACCCCTATGATTACTGATGTAATAATCTCTCAATAGTTTATGGTTTTGAACACACTAACCCACTTAATATATTGTGACACTTTATGCAACCAACCCCCGATATGTTACGAACTTAAACACACTAATTGTATTAACATCATGTGATACTTCATGCCATCACCTTACGACCTTAAACACACTAATTGTATTATATAATGTGATACCTCATGTTATCACCCCCTAACATTCAATGACCCTAAATAAAACCTTAATACACAATAAACTTTAATACCTTTTTTTTCAAAATAATCTTTATATTTAAATTTGATTCAGGCCCGATGTAATATATTTGGATAGACATATACTTTTTTAATTGATACCATAAGCACTCATAATTT